>CM052808.1:71261269-71289983 GCA_028533885.1 Nasua narica
GGAGAGAGAATCTCAAGCAGACTCTGCACCCACACCTAGCACTATGTGGGCTGGAATCTGGGATCCTGAGATCATGAACTGAGCTGAAATAAGAGTTGGAGGCTTAACCAACTGTGCCGCCCATGTGCCCCGAGGTGGCTCTCTATCTTAAAAAGAAGTTCACAGAGAAATTTTTTTAAATGTTGAGAAAATGTCCAAAATAATGCAACTGAATTACAGGATTATTTTAACGATCAGATAAAATTAATAGAGAAGGGTTCTCTCCTTGTCAGAACTCAGTAAAAGATCATGTGTAATTAACTTATTTCTATATTAATTGATTATAAGAATTTGCCTGTGAAGACAAAACCAGAGGGAGACAAACCATAACAGACTCTTAATCTCAGGAAACAAACTGACGGTTGCTGGAGGGGAGGGAGGTGGAGGGATGGGGTGACTGAGGGACAGACACTGGGGAGGGTACGCGCTATGGTGAGCGCTGTGAATTACGTAAGACTCATGAATCACAGACCTGTACCCCTGAAACAAATAATACATTATATGTTAATAAAAAAAAAGAGTTTGCCTGTGAAATTATATGGTAATAGAATTTTCATTCTTGGGAGTGATTTAACTCAGTTAAATTTCTCTCATAAATCTAGAACTATTCCAATTGTACATTTCTCTTTCACTTGACTTTTGTGGGTTATGTTATTTAAAAATTTGTTCCTGCTCAACTAAGTTTGGATTACAGTTCCTCGTGATATTACTTCAGCGTAAAGGACCAAGATAATAAGTACTTCAGAAGGCTAAGTAAATTCATAAATTAATGGATATTAAATGCATTTTTTAAACTGTAAATTCCATGTATGCAGTAGTTATCTGAATCACTTGGTATCGTATTTGTAACTGATTATAAACTGTAATTTATTTGTTCTAAGCCAGTTCTTGGCACTACTGGCATTTGGGGTTGAATAATTCTCTACTGTGTTATCCTAGGCACTGTCAAGTGCTCAGAAGCATCTCTGGCCACTACTCCAGGTGCCAGTAGCACCTTTTGCTTTTCCCTAGTTGTGTAAACCAAATATTCTCTAAACATTGCAAATGTCATCTGCAGGGCAGAATCACTCCTACATAAGAGCCACTGCTTACGTTACAGTAAGAGCTTCCTCATGATACAGTGTATGCACTATTTCTTAAATCAATTTCTTCCTCCCTTCCTTCCTTCCTCCTTCCTCCCTTCCTCTCTTCCTCCCTCCCTTCCCCTCCTTCCCTCCTTTCTTCCTTCCTTCCTTCCATAAAGATTAGGGGTTAAATATTTGATCAATTAAGGTACTATTCTCTTTGTCCGTAGATTGAACTTTGAACTTTGCATGTATAATATTTAATAGACTATTTTCAAGGATAAGATAGGTGTTTAATGAAAGATATAATACTACTCAGGAATATAATCTGGGAAGAAAATGCAGGACTAAAAATAATACAGAAAAATAAACTTTAAATTTGCACTACTAAAACAAAGACATAGATTACCCATGTGTGTTTTATTCGTTTAAAAATTGATACAGATATATTTAATCTGGAATTAAGATTCATTTAAACAACATATAATATAAAATACTGGAAACCATTTGGTAATAATCCATATTATAGATAGCTAAGAGGATTAGAAATGTGCAGTTCTGGACTATCTCTTATTTCTGTATTTACCAACATAACTAGGTACATGCATTATTTATATTGAAAATTTAAATGTGCATGTTTATATAAAACTAAGAAGGAAATGAGTCAAAAATTAAATGTTTAAAATTAATGTATGTATTCTTTTTTTTTAGACAGCAAATGATAATGAATTAACCTAAAACGAACATGAAGGAATTGGAAATAAATATATGTTGAAAAGCAGCTATTAGCAATAAATTATTTTTTGGATAGGATGTTCCACTTACTTTCCCAAGGTGTGATGTCTTCTTGAAAATATTTATAACATAGATTATTAAACTTTGGAAGAATGTAAGGTTTGAATGTTTTAAAGTCAAAACAGCAATATGTTAAACTCTGTTCTAGGACATTTTTCAAAGTAGAGTAACAGAAGCGGGGTTGAACTATAACACATGAAACAACTAAAAGTAAAGGACAAATCTATAAAACAAAGGTTTTCAGATGTCAGACATCAGCTGGGGGGTGGGGGGAAGCTGAGGTAAGCCCTAACACTGCTCAGTTTTATGACTGGAGGGTCTCATGCATCTTTAGCCAAGGATTTTAAGAATATACGTGAGCAGAAACTTCCTAATGCCGGAGAAACAGTCACCTCCACAAGGAGCACATACCCACACAGGAATTTATCAAGGCTCAGCAGTCAGGGTGGTGAACTTGTAGCTCACAGGATGTGGGTAGAGTACCCAAAAGGGTATTGCCTCCTTATTAGTATTTAGTCTTTCACTAAAAGAGTCTTTGGTCCTATCTAAGAAATATAAAAGCCAGTGCTGATCCGCTTTAATCATGCTCTCCAGAGTCTGAGCCTCCATATCTGACCACAGACTCAAAACTAAGACTGGGGGATAAATACCATCACCACCCAGAGTCTTCCGAGATAAACTGTATTTTACCCAAGTCACTCTATTTTCTTCCAAACACCGGGCACCATTTCAGTCCTTTCTTTTCCCCTGCCTAGTCTCTGTGGGCTTTGTAGTTCAACTGATACTTTCCCTTATTGCTGAGTCATAGCTGAGTACTCCTTAGTACTCAAGGAGACATCAGCACAAGCGTTTCTGCAGTTGTGGGCTTTCTCTGGCTGAGCACCAAAGGACATGCAGATGCTGTGGCAGGGCAACCTGAGTATGAAACCAAACTTGCTTATCACAAAACAGGAGCCTGAGGATTGTTTATGTCCCCCGTACCCATGACTGAGCACAAGCCTTATCATCCCCCAAAACATGGTGACATTGCACAGATAACAGCAGAATAGTGCTGAATTGGTTTAATTACCTGCTTTCTCATACCAAGGAAGAGCAGAACAAATAATGACAAGCAAAGACCTACAAGAGCAGGAGGAGTATTAGGGGCCAACACGATCACACAAACACCACCTCTATCAACTGCGGTCACGAAGAATCACAGCCTGAAGCTATATCACTCGTACCTAAAATGAGTCTCCTAGTATATCCTCACTTGCTGATCTAATAAACTCAAATTTTCTCAAAAATTGGGAATAGAATTACCATTTCTGGAAAATCCTTGAAGTCTGATGTTGAGTGAGGAAGGAGTAAGTTGGAGGCCAAGATTGGAATTTCTAATGTGAGAAACAGTGTAATCCCAAAGTCACACACTTTAATCTTTAGAAAATCTGAACCAGGGGCACCTGGGTGGCTCAGTGGGTTAAAGCCTCTGCCTTCGGCTCAGGTCATGATCTCAGGGTCCTGGGATCGAGCCCCACATCGGGCTCTCTGCTCAGCAGGGAGCCTGCTTCCCCCCTCTCTCTGTCTACTTGTGATCTCTCTCCCTCTGTCAAATAAATAAAAAAATAATATCTTTAAAAAAAAAAAGAAAATCTGAACCAGAATTTTACCTCTTAATCTCCAGGGGAAACAGGGGCACATTTATGACCCCTTGTAAGAACTGCAGTGATTCATGGCCTTGGGTCATCTTAATGTGAATACTCTTTACCAACTCTCTTTATTGAACTTAGATCACATCTATGTTTAAGCCAACAAGGATGTCCTAAATTCCTGAGTTGCAATACTATATATATATATATATAATGCATAAGCTACTTAGACTCTGACCAGCAGAGAATCAGAGAATCTCAGCAGTACTCTGGACACAACTGGAAGCTTGCTGTTGTTGGGATTGAAAGCTCAAGTGACAAATAGTCAGTCCATCTTTTTCTTACTGAAGTATAGAGATATTTTAATATAGTGAGAACACTGTATTAGTCAATGTTCTTTGTCCTAGCTTTTTAATTATCATAATTTAATACAACCACATTTTATGAAGTTATCTAATAACTTCATAAGTTATTAGACCTAAGTACATAAGTTATAAGACCTAAGTACAAACCAATTGTGATAAGTTATACAAGACATAAATATAATCCTCATGATAGCATGCTCACAGTTTTGCTCTGTATCCTTCCTCTATTATGGCAGCTTAGTGGTGATAGCTTATTTTTAGTAGTGCAAAATGGATGAATTCAATGTGACCTTCCCTATACCATGTGTTCAGAAAATATGATACGCTCTGGGGAATTAATGACATATCATCACCATTACCCTAGCAAACACATCAATGCTGCAATTTGTACAAACCATAAACTGGGTGTGGGAAGGAATCTGAAATTAAATTGACATTGAATGAAAGTTAAAATTGCAGCCCCCCTCACATAAGCAGATCTGGCTTCCTTCACTTGAGTAAGGCATTGCAAAGGAGCTTTCTGATTGATAGGTGTTTGGGTATTTATGGACCATCTAGAACAGACAAAAGTTGGGGAAAACTTATTGGAAGTGGTCTTACTAACTTCATAACATATTTACTGATTCACATGTAGGATTTTTTATACTAACGAAAACTAAGCTGGCAGTATGTCAACTCATGGTATAACATTGCAGAATTTTAGATATTTAAGTTGAAAAAGCAAGATGCAATATGATAGCATATCCCACAAGTTCAACAGAAGTATTAATAAAAAGCATATTTATCATAGTTTAAATATTTGTTGTAAAAGTAATAGGAAAATATAGAATGATAAAAAATCGTAGTGAGCAAGAGAATTAGAAAGAACTCCTGGTATCAGTAATATACTTTCTTAATTTACATGGTAAATTACTGATGTTCATTATATTTTTATTTCCCCCAAATTACAAAAATAATATGCATCTGTTGCATGTATCAAATATTCTATTTTAAAAAGTAAATAAAATAATATTCATAATAGTTTTATGTTAACTCTGTGCAAACTAAACAAACTGCATTGTCATACACATGCCTGGAGAAAAAAAAGACAAAAATCCAAAATATATCCACTTATATCATCAAGAGTCTTTACAGTTTCTGGGTGAATTATTGGTTACCTGGAGTTGACAAAAATATTGTCAAGATATATTTGCTTTTAATAATAAAATCAAGAGATTTTGTAAGTGTAAGTAATATAAATTTGAAAAGAAAGATCTATAACTTCATAATTAGTAGCAAAATTCTTAAGACTCTTGATGACTTCAGGAAAAAATACTGAGTGGTAGTTGCGGTTCTTAGACCAAGGATGAGGTCCAAAGTGATTAGGTTCCTAATGCATGCAGAATAAAGTCCATAGTCCTTTTCAAACCGTACAAAGACCTTAGAGACCTGGCCCGGGCTAATTTACAACCTCCACTCCTGCCATGCTCCCTCCTCCTTCATTCATCTGGCCCTTGCCTCTTTGCTGTTACTCAAGCACACCAAGCACGTTTCCACCTTAGGGCCTTTACATTTGTTGTTTTAACCTGTTGGAATGGTCTTTCTCTGGATATTAACATGGGCTCAGTATTCAAATAGTCCCAAGTCCTTTCTCAGCGTCAATTTGCCTGATTGGCATGCTTGCTACAGGAGCAGGAAACACATAAAAGAAAACACTATAAATTCTGTCCTCTAAATATAAAGTGTTTGATATTGGAAGCGTAAATTGGTACCACTTTGTGGAAATAATTTGACAATATCTGTCACATTCACAGAGCGATTTTTGCTACAAGCAAATACGTGTTCACAATTTTCCTTGCAGTGTTGTTTGTATTAGCAAAAACAAAAACAAAACAAAAAACAACAAAACAAAACAAAACAAAACCTGGAAACAAAGTCTCCACAAATAAGGCCAGGACTGGAATATAGAGTAATAGAATATTTGACTAGCGCCATGGATATTCCATGTCTGGAGTGCAAAGAATGAAGACTTTTCTGCTGCCCTGAAGAGTATACAGAATGTCCCACAGCTATTATACATGTTTATAATATTTGAGTCTTGAAACTCACTCCATTCTGCATATAAACAAAATTTTGCATGACTTTAAACACATGGAATATGTATATACTTTAGAACTACAAATCCTGTGTAAACTGAAAGATGATAATGTAATTTATTTAGAACACTTTCAAAATTTTTGAACATTTTGCAAAGATAGATCAATAATGGCAACACTGCAGGTAATATTTATCATAAAAACAGCATGCTTATTTCTGTTTGTATTTGTAGCTGACAAAAACACTGACTTTAAGTACTGGTGCAAAATGATTATATGTCTTCTAGTTTGGTCATATCTAAATACTTTCATACTGAAATTAATATTTTATTGCAATTAGCTTTCTTTTTATTTCTCCGTTTTGTAGTTATTATAATGGCACTTTATTGTCTTATTTAAAATTTTGTGTATTTTTCTCATTATGTTCAGTTAGCTGGCATCCTAAGTTTTTGTTGTAGTGTTCAACAATTCACTAATTGCATGTAACACCCAGTGCTCATCCCAAAACATGCCGTCCTTAACACTCATTACCTGGTCACCCTACTCCCCACCCTCTTCCCTCCTGTAACCTTCAGTTTGTTTCCTGGAGTCCAGAGTCTCTCATGGTTTGCTCCTTCTCTGATTTCTTCCCATTCAGTTTTCCCTCCCTTCCCCTGCAGGCCTCTGCTCTATTCCTTATGTTCCACATATGAGCAAAACCATATGGTAATTGTCTTTCTCTGCTTGACTTATTTCACTTAGCATAATCTCCTCCAGTTCCACCAATGTCGATGCAAATGGTGGGTATTCATCCTATCTGATGGCTGAGTAATATTCCATTGTACATAATGGACCACATCTTTTTTTTTTAATTTAATTTTTTTTGAACCACATCTTCTTTATCCATTCATCTGTTGTAGGGCATCTCAGTTCCTTCCACAGTTTGTATATTGCGGACCTTGCTGCTATGAACAGTGCGGTGCATATGGCCCTTCTTTTTACTACATCTATATCTTTGGGGTAAATAGGTAGTAGTGCAAGCACTGGATTGTAGGATAGCTCTATTTTTAACATCTTGAGGGACCTCCATACTGTTTTCCAGAGTGGCTGTATCAGCTTGCATTCCCATCAACAGTGCAAGAGGCATGTTTTGATAGTTTACTTTATCAGTGAATTTTGTTTCAGAATCCTTTGCTGCTCAAATACCAGCATTTAGTTTTTGGATCAACAGTATCAGAGTTGCCCTAAGGTCAGGACCCTCTGCCAGACCTGTCTAAACAGAATCTGCATTTTAACATCTGTAGTACATGAATGTTAACACTGGTATTTGAGAAGCACCATTTTAAGCTATTTATCCCTTTCCTTTTCCACAACTAATGGTTTAGTCCCTTATATTTTATTGAAGGTTCTGCAAGAGTTTAAATGCTTTCAATTCATGTTCCTCCTCAACCTACTCTTCAAAGACTAGGAAAAAAACCCCCTCCTTTTAAGAAAAGAAATTTAATTTGTGCAATCCCTTCAACGGCATCTCAGTACTCTTAGGCATATGCTTACAATCCTAACTGTGCGTGACCCTTCCTCTTACCAACAAAGCATATGTGGTCTAGTTCCAGATCACCTTGGCCAACTCACCGGAGACAAATTTGAATTGCTGTAAATATGACTCGGGCTTTTCTGATTATTCACGTTCCATGTGTCTTCTTTTTTCACAGTCTTCGAAAATACTCTTCATTTCAAAAGCTCCTTTCCATTCCCTGACCCACTTCCCTTAATTTTGCTGGTTCTTACTTTTCCTTCAAATATGAATTCAAATATATCTTCCTTAAGAAAAGCCTTCTTTAAACACTAATATTTAACATTTGATATTTTATAATCAAAGTTGATATGTTATTCAATTATATTCCACATTGAGAGACTGAATATACTAATGTACAATGAGTGGCCAGACCATATATGATAATAAAACCTCGACCCACAATTTCTGCAGCAGCCAGAAGGGAATCCAAACCACCTTGGCAGTGATCTATCTAGAAGATTAGAACTTGGACAGTGACTGACAGCTTGTTGATGTTTGTTCCTGCTTCCAACTGAGGACCAACCAGAGAAAGCCAAATATGCTCCCCCAGCCAATAACAGGGACTCTTCCCGCCTCTGGTGAGCCCACCTATGGCTTCATGACTTCTAATCACAGCATACCTGGAGCCTTCCCTTTATCCTACTATAAAGCTTATCCACTACCCTGTCTGCCTTAGGGTCTCTGACAAATGGAAGTGATGGTGGCTGACGTCCTTGCTATAGCAAACACTTAATGAATAGCCTTTTTTTTTTTTTTTTTGGCCCTCATTTGGATCATCTTTATTTCCACATTACAAATTTAATGATTTGAAAAGAATTTCTTTATCTTGGATGAAATACATACAGTACTAGAAATAACAATAAAAGGAATACAAGGAGATGCTATTATTCTCTGTGTTTTCTCTCAAAATCAAGTACTCTCAGTCCACAATTAGAAGATCTATCTTTAAGTACCAAATGAATATTTGGTATACGTGGCCAGAACACAGACACATCATCATAGTATTATGTTAAGAGCAGTTACGGATGAAGCAGTGTGTCTTTTGTTTTCACCCTTCCAGTGTTTTACAAAATCTCTCTTTTAAAATATTTTGTCTTACATCAGGCTGGTTTGCTGAATACTAATAAACATAAGATTATTTCTAACCTGGGGACAGTCATTTCTAGGAAATTAATTTCAAAATAGTATGCTACTGCATCGTATTTATGTGCAAGCCATTTTCATAGAACACTATATCCCAGTACATTTGACAGTTAAATAATGCAATTATGGGATGCAATAATAGAAGTAGAAAGAAAAAGATACGGTTTTAGATGGGATTTGAAATGGCAGCTCCAATAATGCAGAAAGATAGAGAAAGCCTGTTCCAGATGTTAGTCACTGCTGCAGAAAGGACTGGGAGCGATAATTTTGCGTGAAGTAACATAGAAGAAATAAATGGATTCTATGTATTTTGGACATATCAATTTTGATTATGCAATTTCAAGCTATGAAACCAGGGTTAAGAAAAATGCAACTTGTTATATCTAAAAATACAGTTTGATTTGGAAATAGATTAAATTGATATTTATGGAGAACCTACTAAGTGTGAGATAACAGACTGGAATTTTATATAGAGGGTGTTATTGTGAGATGCTGGAGAATCCCTACTCTAAAGTTACTGGAAGATATAGGTATGAATGAATGCAAACTCAAGACGTCAGGTCTCACACCATTAATTATAGTTATGTTTATCAAAAGATTAATTTTATTGCCAGATTTGGAGAAAAAATATTTTCTGACTACAAACATACTATATATTTACTGTAAACATTTTCCTTATACAGAAAACTATGGAGAATACAGTGCTAATAACCCATAATTTCAGCTCTCGTAGATCACTACTGTCACTATATATATATATATGTCTTTTATGATATATACATGTATATATCATGTCAGTAATTATATGTGGGCAAATCCCCAAATGGGAATATACTATGAGAAAGTTTAATATTTATAAATACTATAAGTATACCTCTTCAAGATAACACAAAGGTCAGAATCTCCCATTTGAAATGAGAGACATGAGTTATAACTCATGTCAGTGGCATAACCCTGGTTAGTACAGTTGGACTAATCAAAAGGCTAATCTCATCCTGGAGTCCCACTCCCCCAGCTGGACCTGGTCCTGTCCGGGGCCTTCTGCCCTGATTGGCCTATTCTAACCAATGTATACCACTTTCTGCATGCACTCTGGCTTTGCACCATGGTGATCCTGAACGGCCTTCATTAAAGCAAACTCAAGCTACATATTCAGATTCAAGGAGATTCAAGATTGTCCAAGTGCCCTAATGATCAGCACCTTTCCAGGAGACAGTCCTTTTTCCCATTTCTTTCACAATTAAGGTAAATATCCATGGCTCCCTGGCAATGCAGAGATCCTTACGACTCTACAAAGGTCCATCTTTTCTTAGGAGGAGTCCTGTAACCTCAAACTTGTATAAGAATATTTGGTTTCTTTCCCTCAGGCTTTCCTTACAGCAGATGCCATGGTTGCCATGGATTCCTTGTGAAGTGTCCCTAATCCTTCTATACTATTATTAGACTGCACTCTTAAGTGTCCTGACTTTAAGAATAAGGTAAATCTTTTTTATCCAATCTTAATATTTCACATCATTTCAGCTTAAATAAAATCCCACATCTTCCACGGAGGCTCCTGACTGACTCAGGGCTTTCTCTACATCCTGTGAACCACTAACTTATTCCCTTTATCTTTCACCCAAACTTATTCCCTGTATTCTTTACCCAAGAACATATATATTGACAATTAATCTTTGTAAATTATGTCTCTAAATGAGCACATAACTCTTAGAAGTCAGGCTTATTTATATTTGTTTATACAGTCATGCAGCAGACTTTCTTGTCTAGAAATGAACTATTCAGGATTTACTTTGCTAGGGACTGCAAGGTTAAGTAATTTATTAATCATATGGGAGAGAAAGAGGTAAAGTTGACTTTATCCTGGGAATCCAAATTAGAAGTCCTTTTATCTTATTTCTGTTTCTGCAGACATTGTGCCCATTTTCTTTCTTTTTTGGGGGGGTGAAGGGGCAGAGAACGAGGGAGAAAGAGAATCTTAAGCAGGCTCCACACCCAGCGCAGAGCCCAAAGTGGAGCTTGATCTCACAACCCTGACATCATGACCTGAGCGGAAATCAAGAGTCAGATGCTTAACTAACTGAGCCACGCAGGCACCCCTGTGCCCATTTTCTTTGGTTGCAGGTAGGAATAAATGTCTTTTTGTATGTATATGAGTGTATGAGAAGGTGAAAAAAGACTGCCACAGAAAACATCCATGTTAACCTTATAATGTCACTGCAAGAAAATTAAAATAACTTTTTTTTATAAGGAACTCAAGCCAGAAAATCCTGGAAAAGGAATTCAACTCTTACATATCCATTCCTGGGGTTATTTCATACATGGTGATAGGTGAGGAAAGGCATTATTATTATTCCCCATATATCATGTGTCTATTTTATAGTCACAAGGTATAGGCCATGTTTCACATCTTCCAAAAAAACCATACCATAGTCTTAAAGTCAAAATGATTGCCAAAATGCAATATTGGATTATTTCCTGACTGTATGTTAATGCCTCCTCTGAGTTAATTACAAAACCATTATCAGTAAATATAATTAGATTATAACTCTTCATAATGATAAAGTACATTATAACTAAGCCTTCTGAGAGGGCAAAAAAATCCTTACCCAATGATAGTTAATTTCCTCCATCATAATTCTGCAGAGGGAGAGATTTTTGTATGTGTTTGTTTAGAGAAAGTCCTCAAATCATAAGACTATTTCTGCCAACAGAAAAGAGAATGAAAGTTAGAAGTAAAGCATTTAATACCATGAGAAACAGGTTTTTTTTTTAAATTTTACTTATTTTTTATTTATTCATGAGAAACAGAAAGAGAGGCAGAGGGAGAAGCAGGCAGGGAGCCCGATGCAGGACTAGATCCTAGGACCCTGGGATCATGACCTGAGCTGAAGGCAGACGCTTAACCAACTGAGCCACCCAGGCACCTGAGAAATAGGGTTTTAAAAAGAAGTATTATGCAAAAGAAAAGATGGTAATTGTCAAGGACAGGTTAACTGGGGAACATTTTACTGAAAATGGAGAAATTGATTTTTTTATCTACTGATTATCTGACAAAAGTTTTCCCTATGACAGTTTTAATAATAAATTAGTTTGTATTTAAGTGCATTATCTCAAACTCAACCACAAATAAAATATCCTTCTATATAAAACTAGTATTGCTATAGAAAACAAATTATTTTTTAAAAAACTTAGAAAGTTAAAGCATCGATTATGTAAATTGATCCTTACAAATTCTGTTAGAAGGGTAGACTGATGACTATCATTCTCATTTTTCATATGAAGCAACTTTCAGCAGAGATTTCGAGTAATGTGTTCAAGAGCATATACTTCGTGGTTTTTGTTTTTTTTTTGCTTAGTGGTTTTTATAGCTGAATCCAGAATCCAAAAGCACTGTTGATTCCACTACCCAGGGTTAATGGCAATTAATTTCCATCACTTTGCTTACCGGTACCAATTCCTTCTGCTACATACATTATTTATAAGAGAAAATTCCTGACTCAGATGGCTTCTACACACATAATACGGTGTGTTTTCCCATTTTAATGAGCAATTTTTAGAAGTATTCTCATCTTTTTAAAATTTATTTTTATTTTTTTTAAGAATTCAGGAATCAATGCTAATGGTTGATCTTTCTGTACTTAACCTGAGGAAGCTGAAACAGAATAAACTGCTGTGTTTTTGTCAGTATTACGCAGATGCAATTTCACATATCAATTATTTTTACTGCTCTTCCATGTGTGCTTTTTTTGTTTTGTTTTCAATTAACTAAGAGGTAAAGGACTACAATGAGCGAGGGCAGAGAAACATGGGTTAATATTTTTTAGACAAAATTTTTATTTCATGATTGCTACAGAACTAAGTGGCACTAGGGGAGTAAGCAGGTGATAAATAAAAGCACTCTCTCTAAATCAAAGACCTTCTGCCCCCTCCCAAATACTTCCTTACCATAATGACCTTGTTATCTTAAAGCTTTCCCAAGATACTACCAAGTGGAATTAGCATTTTTGTATGGGTGTAAATCTATGCATTATATTCCATTGTTTCTATGTCAGCTTTGAAGATCTATGGCTTCTTTCCAAATAGATCTATTTAGTTGCAATACACTTACTATATGAGTTAGTTTTTTTCTTCTGGTTCTCTTCTTCCCAACAGAAGTGATTGTTAATGGGAGAGAAAAATGAGGTAAATCGCAAAAGTATGATCAAAATATGGATATTCTCCTCACAAAAGCAAGCAGGGCTCCTTGCAGTTGGTCTATTTATTGCAGTGAGAGAAACCTGGGACAGCAAGGCCTTTCAAAATAATCATTATCTGAGAGTAAAGTGACAAAGTGAGTCTAAAATACAGGGTGATGAGCACCAGTTGCCCAGTCAAGAGCCAGTACTGGCAAGACTTGAAAACCATGGACAGGGAATGGTTCCAGGAGGGCGGCACTGCCTGAATGGCAGACACGGTGTGCAGATCAGTCGGAGAAAGTAGAAGGGTCCAAATTCGAGCCTAGAGAGAAATACCACGGGTTAACTATTCCAGTGGATTCTCTCTCATGGCTAAAATGAAAAACATTTGGTTCTGGAGAGGTCCGTCTGCTATTAAAACTGAAGGGATATCATATTGTTTTTTTTTCCATTTCCTCTTTGCATTCCAAAGATGCAATGTGACCTCTGGCTGTGGACATTTAAATTCAGTCCATTAAATGTGCTTTAAGCGATGTCAAGAAAGGGTGTAACACTGTGACATTGTTAATGAGTAATTGTGTAGTAACATTTACAGCCATTAAAACTTTTATCAAGTTTACAAAATTAATGGTACAAATCCAGTCAATAGGCTGAGATCATGAATCTAATGCACTGAAAAACAATATGTTTTCCAATAAAATTTATTAGGGTGTCTACTATGTTCCAAGTCCTTTCTCAAATATCTCATGTGACTGTTTACAAAATAAGAAATATCAGTCTTGTGTTAAAGATCAGAAGATTTTAGTGTAAAAGAGGTCAAGGAAGCTACACTGGCACAGGGAGGAAGCTCTGAGAATAGTGCTTCTGTCCCTATCCCGCCAGGGCTCTGACACTCCAGTGTTTTCCTGCACATGGGTTGGTCTTTTTAGGGGCTAGTGCCGAGCAAACTCCCAAAGATGCTACTGGATGTTGTGGGGGTACACTGAATGAAGAACTTAATATTTACAATTTTACAACATTCACATTATCAATTAGTAGTATTAGGGATACCGACGGGGATAATTGTGTTTTCCAGAGGCTTTTAGTATCTTTATTTGGAGAATATTAGTTATTCTCAGAGACATCCTTAATAGAACAAATTACTGCAGGAAAAAAAATCACATTATAATGTTATTAAAAACCTCAGGAAAAGCTAAAATATACTTGAATCTTCTGACATTTTGAGGAAAAAATTAAAGAGGAAAACAGCAAGTGTGACAAACCTAATTAAAAGAAAGCGTACAACATTTTATATGGACAGCAACTTTTGCATAAGCCTCAAATTTCCTGCTAAACTTAAATTCTTTCACTGCTATCATTGTTAAGAAAATAGTGGATAATTAAAATTTTTAGATAACTTTAGATCTTTATTTGAAATTTCAAACCTTGTTAGGTGCTGCTTGGATGACAAAGGGTCAATAAACAGAGTAAATCATAGTTCCCTTTTTCTATTATTATCTATTTTTCCTGAGAATAACAAAATGCCTTTTTTTCCCTCCAATAAAGGATGGCATTTCTTTCCTCCAACCATACCTTGATAAAAGAAAACAAAAATATTTGCTGTAGGAACACTACTTGGAAACAGAAATTTACCTTTTATATCAAAAAATACCAACTTGATATTTTAGAATATAAAGTTCATTACAAATAGAAAATGAATAGCATGGAACCCTGGGAACTTGTAGAAAATCAGTTAACAAAAATGAGATTTAAATGCTCAGACATGTAAATCCCGTACTAGCTGATAGACTTTATCACCACCTTGTACTCTTATCAACAGCAGCAGGCATGGACTATATTCACTTTGATTTACTCTGTGGAGACTTTTCCAGATTTAAGCTATTTTATCAAGACAAATAGAGTGACACATGCAATAAATTACATATGCATTATATGAGCAAAAAAGAAAAAAATTAGCACTCTAGTTATATGAAAAATAAAAGGCAAAGGAAAACAAAACCTCAGACCCATTCCTCATCTTTACTAAAAAGGAGATGCCAAAGACCCAGTTGAGTGAATGCAATTTTGAAGAAGTAGCAGTCACAACATAGGGGAAGTCTCTCTGGATGTGGGGTTATAGGTTCTTTTCTTCCCTCCTTTCTGTCTCCCCACCTCCAAAAAAAAAAAAAAAAGGCTTAGAGAACACGGGGGGTGGGGGGGGTGGGGGAGGGGGAGATGGCGCCCTTCCAGGGTAGCACCAGGCAGCCATGTCTCTTCGGCTATGGTGGCTTCCGCCGGAGGGAGGCTGCTTGTCCCACTTCATCCAGTCTGTTTGTGAGTATTTGCTTTTCACAGAAGACAAAAAAGGGCAAGAGCTCTGGAATTCAATAGAAGGTCAGAACGGCAATCTTTTTGCCTGGTCCAGCTTCCTTTTACATTCTGACATCTGGAGCCCATTACCAGAACAAATTAGAGCAATTCCACGCAGCAGCAAAGGAGGAGGACTTCCTGTTCTCAGGCAGCACAGTTATCAATGGGAACACAGGAACTAAGGCTCAAAACAATGCAGCCATAGAAATAGATTTGTGACACTTGCTTTGCAGACTTAAAGTATAGCCCGTGGTAAGTGTAATTAAGGAGAAGATGTATTCTATCAGAGGCTTGCAGTTACACTGATGACTTTCCACTAAATTTTCACATTATAATATGAAACCCGACACAGTGAGTGGAATCCCACTATCAAAATCTAAACATAAATATATAATCAAGTTTTTGTTTTGTTTTGTTTATCAAGAGGCAAGATAATCAATCATCAGAAATATTATACAAACCAACAATTTAACTCATGCCCTTAGAATGCCACAGAGTATTTCTTCAGGCCACAATCATCATTTCATATGCCTTTCTCCTATTTAATTATTCCCATTTTCTTTATCACACATATATCAGCTGTCTTTTCAAAATACCTCTTGGCTTTTTCATGCCTAAAAATTTCAGTGGGAGTAGCTATACTCCTTTAATATTTGTTTTTTTCTCTTCAGAACTAATATTCACTACCCTTGAAAATATTCTTATTTATTGAAGGAAACAAAACAAAAGAAAACAAAAACCCTAACTCTTCCAGACAGTTGCACACAGAAAAGGAGCAGGCAATAGTGCTCATATAAAACACGGGTTAAATATCTGAGTAATTCACTCACTGATTATGCTAGGTTTTCATCTGGAATTTTGTAATATTGAGTATTCAAAACACAGGTCTGAGTCACTAAATGGTGAATTAGAACCGGATATTGTTGCATAAAAGAATTTTGTGATTTATTTTAAAAATATTTAAAGCAAAATATATTCATAGTCATTGAGAGTGTATTTGAATATTTTAAACCATGTGAGTAGGTTTTTCTCTAATCAGTGAATAGGAGGAACATATTCTGAAAACTTCAATATTTCAGTATTGATTTTATGTATATAACTTACACTGATATATGTTAATATACATCTATATGCATACATAAACCCATATATGTATATTCATCATTTATGATCACAATTTCTCCTTCTTTCCTATATATATTCTATGTAACAGAATGTGAATTAATTTAATATTAAATAACAAATTAGCTGTTTCCTCTATCAAACACTATGATTATCTATACTTAATTAGTAAAAATTCCATGGTCCACCCAGGGGCTATTTAAATGCTGTTTTTAGATTTACATGTAGGAATCTAAAAACTGAATTATACCCATACTTAAGCAGAAGCCTCATGATAGATGAGGCAGAAGAAAAAAAACCGATGAGATTGAATGCCCTACCAATAATTTTTGTCTTTAATTTTTTATTTATTTACTGATTTATTTATTTACTGATTCATTCATTCATTCATTTAAATGTAGCATGGTCAATTTGTTGACTTAATGGACAGTGATTTCTGTACTAGAGAAGAATGATAGTCTGGCTACTACATTTATTGTGCATCTCATGAGTATTGGATAGCAGTGAGATGTGTGCACAGTGATTGAGTAGTTGAGGCTTTGACTGCTCTGCATTGCCTTCCCAGAGTCTGTTTGTAGTTTTAAAGGATAATTTTGTCTCCTTCTATTGTTATTTGTATCTGTTAAATGCTTGACAAGTTGAGTCTAGGACAGCAAGAAGATGGAGAATTCCCCTTGTATTCTTTCATATGTTCTTTACATAATCCGCAAATAAAATGAAAACAAAAATTCTCCCAGAATAGGAATAAATTCTCCCAGAAAAACATCGAGTTATTTAGAGAAAAAAAATCATATTTTAGGGGAATCTCAGTGGTTAAGTGTCTACCTTCAGCTCTGGTCATGATCTCAGGGTCTTGGGATCCAGCCCTGTGTCAGGTTTTCTGCTTGGTGGGGAGTTTGCTTCTCTTTCTCTCTCCCTCTGTGTGCTCACTATCTCAAATAAGTAAATAAAATCTTAAAAAAAAAATCACATTTTAAGGAGGAAAAAAAATCATTAGATATTTACATTAATTTTTCAAATATTCCATGTAATGTTTTCTTATTACATGAAGTTTATTTTGTCTAGTTAAAACAATTTAATTAGATTTTATCTACATCAACTATAGAATTTATTGGTTTATAGTAGATAAATGTTAAAATTTACATATTGAAATCTATATGTGACTAATTTTTATTTTATTTTACTGAATAACCATGTATAACATTAATTGCACATATACTCATATCACTGATTCACACATTCTACAAATGTGTCTACAGATTATAAATTAAATTTTGAAGGCTTTAAGGAAAGCATTATGTAATTTTAATTCTTTAAGTTGCCAAGAAATTTAAACCTAAAACTAACTAGGAAGATCTGACTGGAATTTAATGTTATCAGAACAATTCAATAAAAAAAATCATAAGACATTACTAAATCATGTTATTGAAAAAGCAATTACTTCACTTTGAGTGTATGGGAAATACAATTGAAATACTCTTGAGTCAAGAGCTAATTTGTGAGAATTCCCCCATTACACTTTTAAAATCTCATGTTATTCTGTATTATCAGTATAATAGTAATAACTAGAAGCTCAGAGAAGGTGACATTTTTCCACAACTAGTAGTTTTGTAATGATATATTTCTTCCTGTTTAGCTCAATTTCCAAATATGGAAAAACATATACTTTTAGAACACTGATTCTGAATACATTTTAATTTTTATTTTATTTATTTTATTTTTTATAGATTTTATTTATTTTTTTGAGAGGGAGAAGAAGAGAGAGAGAGCAGGAGAGGGGGAAGACCAGAGAGAGAAGGAGACTCCCCACTGTCCAGGAGCCTGATATGGACTCGATTGTGGGACTCCTGGATCATGACCTGAGCTGAAGGCAGTCGTTTAACCAACTGAATCACCCAGGTGTCCTATTTTTAGGTAAAATTCTATTGAGTGCCAAATAATTGTGTGACAGTCACAGTCTTGCTATGCCTTTTGAGGAGTTTAAGGTGAGCACATGGCCCCTGTACTACAGGATTCCTGGTACATGGGCAAAGCCTTCCCAAGACCTTGATGCCTCCCCACAGATTACCACCAAGCAAAAGAGAGAGGAAGGCTGGGTCTCTGATAGCCATGTTCCACTTCATAAAACCAGCCAAAGTTCTTCATCAAATGCTTGTCCTTCAGGGAGCAGTGATTTTTTTTTTTTTTTTTTCCAAGTAACATCTAGGGCTGTGCCACAGTCTATAGATTTCTACTTGGCAGGGCCATCTATAACTTCCAAAGTCTGATGGATCAGGTCAAGGCTCAGAAAATTAAAGAGAATTTTCAGAAGATTTCAGAATTTGGAATGGTTCAACTTGATCATCTGTCCTTTAGGGGTCTTGGTCAGACCCATCAATGAAGCATTCATTTATCATCTGGACACAGTATTGATAACTCCAACTATCCCTTCATTTGTTCTTCACCACTTCTTTTCAGGGCACTTTTTAACTTCAAATCCCTTCTATTTCCCAACGTAACTCAACAACATCAATTCCTTTTCATTGATGGAAACAAAACACAGGTCTTGTTTATAGATAGGCATGGTGGCTGGCAGTTGACCTTGTCAATGATAGCACAAAATTGATGGTAGTCATTCTCTCAGTACCCTCATGTGTGTGAACAGGGACCTGTGTCCCAGGACAGGAAGTGAGTTATACTAACAAGTCTTTCTAAGTACTTCTGTGATACTGATTAAAATAAGGAACTGGTCCAAGTTACAGCTTTCTCATATGCAGGAACACAGTTGGAAGAAATAAAAAGCCAAAGGCTCCTTCTCACCTTTTTGATTTCTCTGCTTTGAGAACCAATGCTCAGTTTGCAGTGATGAGACCTTCCCAAGTTCCTGTCATTTCCTAATCTTCATCTGTGTCATCTGGCTGGCCATTGCAAAATTAAGAGAACTCTAGGGCCCCACACTCCACAGAATATAGCAAACTTATCTGAAGATCATGGAACCAGAGGATAGTTCCACTTCTGTTTTGGGAACCAAAAAAAGAGGCATTTGGTTAATTACATAGCATCTTGCTAGGCAGAGGGAGCTCAGAATCTAGGAGAACATTAATGAAATATCCCATGTCCTCTTGCTTTTTTGTTGTTGTGTCCTATTTTTAACCAAGGTATAAATAATATGCAATAAACTGTATTATTTAAAGTGTATATTATATTCATGTATATGGCTATATCTGTATTTACACACACACACACACGCACACGCACACACACACACACACACACACACACACAATTCCATAATCGAAATGAGCATATCATTCATGCCCAAGCTCCCCCATGCCCTGAATGTAATCACTCTCAGTACCTCCTTAGCTGCCGTCTCAATCACTAATATGTCTCCTTTCACTGCAGGTTATTCTACATTTGTTAGAGTTTTATATAAATGAAACATGTTTGACTTATTTTGGGTGCGAAAGTGGGTGACAATTGTATTCTTTCACTCAGAATAATTATTTGAGATACATACATGTGGTTGCATATATCAGTAGTTCATATTGCCCGAGTACTCCATTTTATGAATTGTTTATAGCCATTCATCTATTGACAGATATTTGCATTGTTTTCCATTTTGGTTACCACAAATAAAGTTGCTATGGATATTTGTCTATGATTCTTTATAAACACACAGGCTTTTAAAATTTTAAAAATATTTTTAGAGCAGTTAGTGGTTCACAGCAAAACTGAGAGAAAGGCACATGGAATTCCTATATACCCCCTCTGCATCCACACATGCACAGCCTCACCTGGTATCAACATCTCCACTAGAATGGGACGTTTGTTACAACTGATGAACCTATACTGACACATTATCACCAGAGTTTAAATTAGGGTTCACTTTTGGTGCTGTACAATCTATGGGTTTGGACAAATGCATAACAACCTGTATCCATCATTATTATATCATATGGAGTAGTTTCATTGCCCTAAAAATCCTCTGTGCTCTGCCTTTCACTTCCTTCTCTTAACCCTTTGGGACAGCTGACTTTATACTATCTCCAAAGTTTTGCCTCTTTTAAAATGTCTTATAGAGGTCTACTCTATGTGACTTCTGTGTGGAAATCATCCCAACTAAAATGTCGATGTGAAATCAGCTCTGACAATTTTGTCAGTGTATCAGAGTTTATCTAAATGAGGCCTAGAGAAGAGTAGGGGAAACAGTGGTACTCTTGAAACCATGGAATAAGAAGCCTGGTAGATACTCTCTTTAGCATAACAACTTAAAAAATCATTCCTTTAAAATCTCTGGAAATTGTCCTACTGGCACAAAGCAAATACACCCAGCCTTCATTTATAGGGTGGCATAGGCAGGGCAGTCCAAGGTTAGCACAGGACTGACCTCACCCTACCTTCTGAAGCTGGGGCAAAGGCTGAATGGGAGGACCAAAACCTTTGCAGCTCTGCCTGATGGGACTATTTGCAACAGAGCATTAAGAGCTCCTTGCCTGCATGTTGCTGACAACAATGGAGATCAGTATCGAGCAATTAAGAGAGACTGGTAGCCTTACGATACATGCTAAAGCTAGCACCTAGAAGTTTAATACAGAAAACCAGAAAAAGAGTCAGCAAGGACCTCCCCTTCTTTGAACACAGACAACTTTGGGGGTCTGGAGGGCTGTATGTGTTAGGCTTCTACCAATGGAGAGCAAACAGAGATGAATAGGGGGCAGTTGTGAAAGCATTTCTCATGCCTCGCATTGTCCATTGCTACATATCAACAATAAATATTCCAAAAAATGGAATTATAAAACTCTCTTGAAAAATGACATAAAAATAATACAATACTTAGATATAAATTTAACAAAATAATTGTTCACCTGTTGAAAACCATGTCATTCTTTAAAGATATTACAGAAAACTTAAATAAATGGAAAGTCACCCATACTCAAGATGGAAAGATTTAATATTGTTAAGATGGCAATATTCTCCACATTGCTCTACAAATTGATCATAATTCCCATTAAAATCCCAGCTGTTTTGTTTGTTTGCAGAAATATAATCTGATCCTAAAATTCAAAGACCCAGAGAGCTATAACATTCCTGAAAAGAACAGAGTTGGAGGACTTAAACTTCTCTATTTCTAAATTTACTACAAAGCTATAGTAATTGTGACTGTGATACTGACATAAAGATAGACATATAAATCAATGAAATAAAATTCAGAGTCCACAAATAAATCCTTATACATATGGCCAGCCCACTAATTTTTGGCAAGCACGCGGAACAGTTCAATGAGGGGGAAAACAGTCTTGAAGAAATGATAGTGAGACAACTAGATATCGACATGCGAAAGAAAAAAGAGAGATTCTCAACTAAAATTATGAAAATTTATTCAAAATAGATAAAAGATCTAAATGTAAGAGCTAAAACTATAAAACAGAAAGAAATTCAGGAATAAATCCTTGTGATTTGAAGTTAAGCAATTTTTTCTTACAACAAAAGCATAGAAACAAAAGTAGATTCACTGGACTACATCAAGGTTAACAACTTTGTGTTTCAAAAGATACCGTTAAGAAAATTAAAAGACAATCCACCGAATGATGAAAATATTAGCAAATTATAAATTTAAAAAGCAACTTACTTTTGGAAGACAAAAAACAAAAAACAAAAACAAAGCAAACAAAAAAACCCAGCTGAATAGCAAAGACAAATACCCAATTTAAACAAATTGGCAAAGAATCTAAATAGACATTTCTCCAAATAGGATATGTGAATGTTGTGCACGCACATTAAAGAATATTCAACATTATTAGTCATTAGAGACACACAAATCAAAACCACAGTGACATACTACAGTACACAATGGTATTAACAGAGAAGATAGTCAAGAGCAAGTGTTGTGAAGGACATGGTGAAATAGGGACACTTCTACATTGCTGGGAGAATGTGAAATGGTGCAGCTGCTTTGGAAAACAATCAGTTTCTCAAAAATGAATTCTGTTAAAAATGGCATTACCATATGCCCTAGCAATTCCACACTGAGGTACACCTCCAAGAGAAAAGAAGAGATACATCCACACACATACACACACAAACTTTAGAGGCATGATGATCCTAGTATATTTCTTAATAGTTAGCTAAAGAATGGAAAAATAAAATTGATAGATTCATACAATGAAATATGAATCAGCAATACAAATGAATGAAATGCAACACGGAGGAATGATAAAAAAACATTCATTACGCTTAGTGAGAGAAGAAAGTCACGAAGGCCACTTATTGTATGGTTCCATTTATAGAAAGGGTTCTGACTAGGCAGAACGATAGAGATTACTAGTTGCCTAGGACTGGATGTGGGAATCTAGAGGAAATGGAGAATTACTGTAATGGGTACAGAGTTTCTTTTCAGGCAGACAGAAATATTCTGAACTTTGATTTTGGTGATGGTTGCACAATCCTGTGAATTACGAAAAAAACAAAACAAAACTTTGAATTGTACACTTCAAACAGAATTATGCATTATTTGGAGCAGAACTCAGTAGAGCTGTTATCAAAAGAACATTATTTGCTGCTTTTGATCTTTAACCCCACATCTTTAAAAAATTAATAGTAAATAGAAAAAGAGGTGCCAGAAATAGATATTCTTTTATTTTTTTAAATCAGTATTCCCAGAGTTTAGATTCCCAATTATTTTTTAACCAGGAAGTCCAGAAAGTAAACTTCAGATTAGTTTGAGTAACAAGGTAATATAACCCACATTAATGGGGTTTTGTTGCCTTACCATAAGAAAATAAGAATATAATTTCACACAAATCACTAAATTGTTGATAGGCACTAACTAGAAGTTTTGTTTGTCTTTTAGAAACTCTGTGTAACATAAACATAATACTTTGGACAATTCATTAAAATGTTCTTTGCTATTTTATCAGATTTCCCTGAAATATATTATATGTATTGTAATAAAAGAGCAGTAAACGACTGGACAAATTGGGGATGCTTTAAAGATGCATGTTTGATGCAAAATTTTTACAGCTCATAAAAACAGAACCAGACATATAGATGAGGTCCCTGGGTACTGTGAACAGCATTCACATAAATGAATCAGAAAGAGTCTGATGGAAATGTCTCTCCGGTAGCTAATGCTCTGAGACCTAGGTCTTAGAAAAAGATGACTTCTAAATTATACTACATCTGGAGATTTACTATGCCAAATGCATCATAACAAAAGACATGGATTTCTTTTGCTGGTAAAATGATCAACTAAAAAACAGGTTAAGTTGGAAAATAAATATATTGATTTGTCCTATTACATTTTGCTGGAGTTTGCTCTTTGCTCAACTAAAACAGTCTAATAGTTGAAGAAACTCTTTCTCTCCCAAATACATCTCTCTTTTCCATGTACCAGCATGTGTTGGCCTACGATCACCGTATAAAACTTTTTAACATTCTTACAATTATGGTAGGATCACTGTTGCTCTGCCTAACTATATCAAAGCAGTTAGATTTGTAATTATATTAATTGTAATAAAAGTTCTATTGACTTGCCTTATGCTTTCAAAAGAAAAAAATGAACTCTTGATCAAGCTCTGATATCTCCTTTGATATTTTGTATGCAAAGAAAATTAAAAAAAATAAAAGGGTGAATGATGGCAAATACTCTGTCAGTGTCATGTGGCATCTTGAGAAAAATAAATGGCTCATTTATTTGTGTTTTCATGTCTCAGAATGCCAGATTACTCAAGCAGGTAAAACTAATCATAATGTCCACAATTCATAGTATGTTTGTAACAGTTAGGTTGTCAATATTTACAGTCAATATATGTTTTCTTTCTTTTCTTTAACTTCTCAGTATTCCCAACATCTAATAGGAAATGTCTAATGAATAATTAAAATAATAGATAGTTTTATCTCTTATTTATTTGCAATCCCTAAATTTCATATTGAACAATTTATAGACGATCTATTTTGGAGGGTGGAGAGTGGTGACCCGTCCAACAGGATATGACTATGATGACTGCATGAGCATATCGGAGATGGAACTAAAATTTTCAAGTATTATAAGGTCCATTGGGAGATATTAAACTTCTGTCTTTTCTCCGCCTAGTATCTTACTATTGTTAATAAGCTGAAAAGAAATGCAACAGTAAGCCACAGTAAAGGACAAAATTGAGGGTTAAATGCAAATTATAAAGGATGATTAAAGAGAAGATGTTATTAGACAAAGGATATTTCCAAATTTCAATGAAGAACAATGTTATAATATCAAGTCTGTGGGGTTTAAATACATATTTACATGTATTTTTAAAAATTCAACCTTAAAGATACTTTCATTTCTACTGTTAAATAAATTCCTAAAAAAATCTCTCAGACTGAAAAATTGAGAACTAAAATCCACTGTGGCAACAGGATCAAGCAGCTCCTCAGGTGGTTCCAAAGTCAGCAGCCTGCTCAAGTATACAGTGAGTATCTCATTGCCTCTGTCCTAAGCACATTCCTGTATCAAGCAATTCCATTTCATTATGGAGCTCTTTGGGGCCCCACATTTTTTATTAGAATATTTCTCTAGCATCACCCAAGACTATATGCATTCTTCAGGTTTTAAGATTAGTTTATGTCTTTCAGTCAGGAGTAGTTTCAATTAATGGTCAATAGAAGTAATTGTCTCTCAAACAGCTTAGGCCTGCCACTGTGTCTGGACCTATTCTGATAAGATAAGATAAGATAAGATAAGATAAGATAAGATAAGAAAAGAAAAGAAAAGAAAAGAAAAGAAAAGAAAAGAAAAGAAAAGAAAAGAGATAACAAAAATCCTAACTATCTCTTCTGAATGTGTCACTCAGGCTTTTGTTATAAGCTCCAATCTGCAGGAGTATGAGTACAAGTTGCAGATACTTCCAAATCATATTAGAGTGTGGATCAAAAAAGACCAAAGACATTGACTTGAGTTACTGCTTTTTGCAATTCAGATGTAGTCTGTTGTTATTCAGGCTGCAAAGCTGATGAGCAAAATGGAATTGGAATGGAAAATTTGAAATTCTCAAACTTAAGGAAAATTCCAACCAAAACACTGCCAATACCAACAATTGGTATATGAAGTAACTTGAACTTCTCCAAGACAGTGGAGACTGCTAAAGCAGAAATTCAAATTAAAGCAAAAAAGTGGAAATCTTGACAATGTGTTTCTTAGAGCCAAGAAACAAGGCAAATTAAGTTGGGGACTGAAATTAAAGTAAGCACACCCCAGACCAACAAGGGCTGGGTGCCAGATTTGGGAGAGAGAGTTCATTTGCAGGTACTTGGTATTCCTTGTCATAAAATAGTGCTAAGAGTGTTTTGGCTGTGTGTGTGGTTTCTGCCTTAATGAAAATTATAATTTGTCCAATGCTGACCAACCCTGTCTGGTGAAAATACTTGGAAATCAACCTACTGCATTCTGATATAATTCCCATACTTAAGAATCACATATAAACTAATAGATTTCATACAAATCTGACACAGTAATCCAATAAATGCAAATTACTACTTTTAAGAAATTATTTTTTATTCATTCTAGTTGGCTATACATTGCTAGGTACAACTCTTCTTAATGTTTAGTACCCTCTCACTACTTACAAATACCACTGCAAAAGTCCATTCCTTTCCTCAATCCACCTAGTCAACTCCTGCTTCCCTAATTTCAACATATTACCTCAGCTTCTCCTTCTTTGGCAATTCATATATAATAATAATAATAAATAGAAGATGTATAAATAAGATCCAAAAACAATAATTCCTCTCAGATTTTTATCAGATCATGAGAGTTAAAGACAAGACATAGTTCATTTTATATTCTGAGAGGTGCATGATCTCAGAAACATGACCATTCCATAATTTGTGTAACAGATACACAAATGAACGGATGCAAGAAGCTCTGTATTTTGGACTATGTGAATAAAGCATAAGGGCATAAGACTGAGGACACAAAAACCATGAAGTTACATGCTAAATTTAGCGAGCAACATGAAGGGACTAACATTCGGTAAGCATTTATCTCATGTCAGACAAGCTTAGATAGTTTGCATACATTTTCAACCAGGGAAACAGGATCATTTCTAAGCTATTTGAGAAGTATTATTTATCTTCAACATATCACATTCAATTTCACATATTAATTGGAAATAATGTTGCTGTATATCAAATTATCTTAAATAATTCCTGTGAAAAATTCAGTATGTATATGACAATGATTGTGATTTAGGATTACCTGTTGACATTGGGTTATTTCCTGAAGTGGGGAGATCTGTCTTATGCACAGAGATCATCCTAAATAAATGCTTTAATTTCTATCTAAACTGAGAAAGTATAACTTTCCCGCAACATACTGGTTTCAGTATTACAGATTTGTTTTTTTCTTTACTGGAGACCAGTTTCCTGCTTCCTGTTCACAAATAGTACTATTAAGCAAACAATTTAAATAGTGCGATACGTGGATCAGTAACAGATATTAAGGTTTACTGATGCCACTTACAATTCTTCTCTAGAATCATTTATATTGTCATACAGCTCCGTTACAGAGGTGTTCATATGTATGACATACTTCAAAAATTATAAGTGATGCATTAGCCACTCATTCATATGAGAATGATGATTAAGTCATATTTGTAACTTATGCATCCCTTCATAGAAATTTTGCCATTAGATCTGGTGGCAACTCACAAACTTTCTAAAGGAGTGCTAAATTTCTGTGAGTCAAATGAGAAATGTGTGGTTTTTGTTTTCTTTTTGTTTCATTAGGATTTTCCACTTCTCCAAGACAGTGGAGACTGCTAAAGCAGAAAAGCAAAAAAAAAAATTTTTTTTTGCTTGCTTTTTGTTTCATTAGGATTTTCGTTTCAGAAGCAAAAATCTATAATAAGTTTAGAAATGAAGGTGATCAGCCGACCGGTCTGTTCAGCTGTCTCAACTCCTTTATCTTCCCATTTGCAGTTCTCTTTCCCCCCTTCTCTTCCCTTCCCAAACTCCCCAATTTTAAATTGCCATGGGATCATTTTCTTCTATCATTGCCTCACTTATGGGATAAAGTTGAATTTTTTTTTAAAAGATTTTATTTATTTATTTATTTGACAGAGATAGAGATCACAAGTAGACAGAGAGGCAGGCAGAGAGAGAGGGGGAAGCAGGCTCCCCGCTGAGCAGAGAGCCCAATGCGGGGCTCCATCCTAGGACCCTGAGATCATGACCTGAGCTGAAGGCAGAGGCTTTAACCCACTGAGCCACTCAGGCGCCCCTGAAGTCGAACTTCTTGAGCAAGATGTCAAATCAATGCTATTATCATAGTTCTCAAAATAAAAGCAACACTAAAATGTAATTTTAAGTCTAGTATAAGTAAGATCAATTTTGGAAAAGAAAAAGCAGAGGCACTTCTTATCTCTTTCCATGATTTCCTAAAATATTGATACCTATTTAATGGTACACTTTTTCTTTCTTTTTTTAGCCAAAACACACTTCATAAGCAACTTATTTTCAAAAAAAATATTTAACATATAAATTTTCATTTAACGTTTCTGCTTATATTTCCTGGTCTCAAATATATAAAATATAAACGTTAAGCAAATTAAATAATATTGCTAACATATTATATAAGAAGCATTAATAATCTGTGCAGATATTTATTTCTGCCAGCTATGGCTTATCCTGTGTCTCTCCTTTTGATGGATGTTATTCATGCCTGTTGATTTCCAGTAACAAATGGGTTTTTAATTTGTGTACATTCCACCTCTCTTGGCCAGGATAGATGTTATCCTAAAGAACTGTGAGCTACCTTTTAAATCCTGAATAGTAAACACAGCAACAACATAAGATTCCATTGTTTTCACCTTCAGCTACATTATGGACACTAATATTCTTTAGTTC
Organism: Nasua narica; assembly: GCA_028533885.1. NCBI lineage: Eukaryota > Metazoa > Chordata > Mammalia > Carnivora > Procyonidae > Nasua > Nasua narica. Next base: position 71,289,442 of record CM052808.1, read on the forward strand.
TTCATATTATTGGCTTCTCTGATTGACTACAGTAGCGTCAGCCCATCTTAAAGACTAAGAATCCAATGCTCCGCAGACTGAGCTATCCAGGCTTTGTGTCCCAAGTTAGTAAATAAGCCATCAAAGGACAAGCTTCTCTGCTTACTTTTTTTTTTTTTTTTAAGATTTTATTTATTTATTTGAGAGACAGAGAAAGTGAGAAAGAGCATGAGAGAAGGTCAGAGGGAGAAGCAGACTCCCCGTGGAGCTGGGAGCCCAATGTGGGACTCGATCCCAGAACTCAAGGATCATGACCTGAGCCGAAGGCAGTTGCTCAACCAACTGGGCCACCCGGGTGCCCCCACTTACTTTTTTAAACATTCATTTATTCATTTGAGAGAGAGAGAGAGAGCATGAGTGGGGGGAGGAGCAGAGGGAGAGGGAAAGAATCTCAAGCTGACTCCTGCCAAGCATGGAGCCAGACGTGGGGCTCAATCTTACAAACCTGAGACCATGACCTGAGCCGAAATCAAGAGTCAGACACTTAATGGGCTGAGCCACTC
>CM052808.1:71290483-71375701 GCA_028533885.1 Nasua narica
TGGGGATTCAAGACTGAAAAATGATCTCTTAAAGCAAAACATTTTTCTATACAGGCTTGAAAAAACTTCTGACTTTTCTAGGAATTTCAAAGATTCCTGGCATTTAGCAGATAGAAGGTAGTTTTATTTGAAGTCAAAGCTAAGAAATACTTTGGTACTACCACAAGTTTTGAAATGTAAAGGTCTGTGTCCATTTATTTACTATTGAGTTTGATAGGTTCTGAATCCAGAATCTGCTACAAGTTGAGGGCATAATGGAGGGCTATTTAAGTGCCTTATAGGCTTGAGTGTACATAAATTTCTCTAGATTCATACAGGATTAATATAATTCTTTCTTATTCAATATGGAGCACAGACTTGCTCCAGTTATTTACTCCTAGTTGACAAGAGGGAGGCTGGGTTGGTTCAATGCCTACTGAAGAAGGTATTCAAAAATATTAAGTATTATCATCAGAAATCCACCTAAATAAGCATTCCTGTCACCTTGGCTAACCAATGATTACACGGTTAGGTTGCCTTAAACTCATTGCTGATAGGTGTGCTTGGAATGGTTATTGTTACACTCATAGTATCCACATGCTTTTGATAGCAACCACTTTCACACCCCAAAACATGCCCTGGTGTCAGTGACAAATCATATATTTATCTTATTAACCTACATAAAGTTCATCTAGCAATAACTAGATGTATGTTTGGCAATAATAAGTCTACAGAGGGAGCAGAATGGCAGTATGGGTCATTGTAGACAGAGGTAGAATTTATCAAGTACCAAATATTATATTTTTACATGTAATTTCCCTTAGTAGTTATTAGAAATAAGCAATAGAGAACAGGACCCGCACGCATAGCTCAAATATCCAAGTATTTGTTCCTTTTTTTATGTTTTCTGTTCCAGTTGGTTTTGTTCTGCTGGCATGAAGTTGTTCATACTTACTATCCTTTTATATTTTTGTTAAGTTCCAGAGTGATGTCACTTCTTTTATTCCTGATTTTAGCAATTTGAGTCTCTTCTGTTTTCTTGCACAGTATACCTTAGGATTGTCAATTTGTTGATTTTTATAAAGATGTGACTTTTGATTTATTTCAAAGGCTTTTCTTGTTTTATTTCATTTATTTCTCTTCTAATCTTTATTATTTTCTTCTTTCTGTTTCATTTGAGTTTAGTTTGCTCTTCTTTTTCTATTAAATTAGAAGGTTAAGCTATTGTTTGGGACCTTTCTTCTTTTTTAATACAATGTTTAGAGCTATTAATTCCTTGTAAGCCAAATTCTCCTTATACCATAAGTTTTAGTATATTGTGTTTTTCTCTCCATTTGCTTCAAATTTTCTTATTTTCCTTATGATTTCTTCTTTGCTCTGTTATTTAGATGTGCAATTAATTCCACATATATGTGAATTTCACAAATATTCCTCTGCTACAAGTTTCTAATTTATTTCCATTTTGGTCAGATGACATATTTTGCAAAGTTCAATCTTTTTAAGTTTACTTATATTTCTTTTAAGTTCTAGCATATGCTCTATATTGGAGAATGTGGAATTGGCACTTGTGAAGAAGAGGAGTTTTGCTGCTTTGAGTGGTGAATTCTACAGATGTCTTTTATGTCTTAATGGTTTGTAGTATTAAAATGTTTTTTTTCCTTGTTAATCTTCTGCCACATTGTCTTACTCATTATTGGAAGTGGTGTATTGATATCTCTAATGATCATTGTTGAATTACGTATTTCTTTTTTCAGTTCTGTCAGTTTCTGGTTCCTGCATTTTGAGATCTGTCTTTAGATGCATGTTTGTTTATAGTTGTTACTTCTTGACGACTGACACATATATATAATTATGAAATACCTTTCTTTACCTCTAGCAAAAGTTTTGTTTTAAAGTCTTTCTTGTGGAATTAATGGAGAAATGGAAACACAATCTTTTCAATCATGCTTGACTGACATAAGTCTGCTTCATGGGGCTGGGTGGATGAAAAAGCCTGTCCTCACTAAGTAAAATGTAGTCTCATATTAAGGGCTGGGGAGGGAGAATGTGAACCCATTTTCTAGGCCATTTCTGCCCCAAATAGAGCACGGAGGTAGAGCTGAAGAAGGACAATAAAGCTCTTTACTCTGAAATTCTGGAAATCCCCCCCGCCGCTCGCCTCGCCCCTCCACCTATAGGTAAGTTTTATGTTCACAGTAAAATTGAATGGAAAGTATAGAGAGTTTCCATCTACTGCTTGCCGCATACACCCACAGCCTCTTCCAACATCAACCTCCCCCATAAGAGTGGTACATATATTTGTTACAAATGATGAGCCTACCCTGACATCATTATCACTTGAAGTCCATAGTTTACATTAGGGTTCATTCAGTGTTGCATATTCTGTGGGTTTGGACAAAGGTATAATGATGTTTATAAACTATTATAATACCAAACAGAGTATTTTTATTGCCCTAAATATCCTCCGCCTTAAATGGTCCACCTATTCACCCTCCTCACCCCTTAACACTTGGCAACATCTTTTTACTGTCTCCATCATTTTGTCTTTGCCAGAATGTAGATGTAGTTGCAGTCATAAAACACACTGCCTTTCCAGATTGGCTTCTTCCACTAGTACTTCGCGTTTAAGGTTCCCCCATGCCTTCTCATGGCTCGATAGCTTAATTCTTATTTTGTACCATTTTTAATTCCCTTTTTTTTTTTTGTATAACAAGAAAACGAGACTTATTCCAAATGTGCACTTAAATTTTATCAGTCAAAACACCTTTTTATAGGGTATGGTTTTACTGTTTTGAAAAAATAATCTATGTTACTCTAATTTAGCAAGATTTTCTCACAGCTAATTATGTTTATGCTCCCAACTATAAGAAGCCTCGGACTTTTAATAGATCACCTATGGAAATACTGACTCCATGTCATTCAATCAGGTTCTTGCAGAAAATTACAGTACATTCCTCTCTCATCAATGCTGAAGTTATTTAAAGGTTAAGTGCTGGGAGAATCAGTAACATTTTTTAAACACTGAAGTCATCCAGGACTATACAGAGACTGTAAATTAATAATTATATCTATATATAAACATATATAAATATATAAAATCTGATCTATTATACACTAATGCAGTTCATTACATAATATTACTGTGATTTTAATAATGCCCTCGATTGCTAACACAGTGAATTTTACTACCAGAAAGAATAGCAGTACATCAACTGCTTAAAATAAAAGCAAATATATACTAGTTACTTATTACCTGCATATCTTTCATAATGCTAAATATTATTGCCTCTCTATTAAAAATAAATTTTCTTCTTTTGTATCTACTATTTTTCTGATAATGAACTTTTTGGTGTTAAGTAGTAAATGTGCATCATAACTATCTTGATAGACCATTAATAAACCTTAAGTATGGTGGTAAAATTAGAAGTTAAAATTGCCACTTCTCTACCTTCCTCTTTTGTTACCTAGAACACTCACAAAATACTTGATTGATATAAAATCTTGTGTGGCATTAAATATCTTTCCTATGATAAAGTTTAAAAGGAGTATCAAATGACCCATAAAAGTATATCATGACCCATATAACTAATACTTAGGAAATTAATAGTAGTTGGGCACATTTTATTTCTTTTATTTTTTATTCCTTAAATATGAATTCAGAGTAATTAATTCTAAGTTCCCTCCAAGAAAATAACAATTTGGGGGATCAAATAATAAATGATCTTGAATACCCAAAACATGTCATAAGATTATTTTATCACAGCCTTAGGTTTCTTGTGTTATTATAATAAAGACTAGTTTGTTACATGCTAGTAAAGCTACATTGACAACCAAAAGACCAATTAATCTACATTCTTTGGGTTTCTTTACTGTGTTTTGTTTTGTCTTGTTCTAGCTATGTTGTATAGCTTTTCTGCTGTTGTATAGGATTTCTCTCTGAACACTCAAAAAAAATCTTCATAAATTCTCATGCCAATGAAAAAAGAGATAGTCATGAAATTTCAATTATACACATTGTGATGATTTAGCATTTGGATTTCCATTTATTGCTAAAAACATCTCTACAAATATATAAATAACACTCTTCCTCCTCCCCCCTCAGAATATACTTTCAAGTGAACCTTAAAAAGAGGAATAATGGTCTTGATTTTCTTACTTCATACAACAGCAGGCAGGGGATGCAAGGATACATATGCAATAGAATATTCTATTTAGGGTAACACAGAAGAGTGGAAGAGACAGACATGTGAACAGACAATTATGACAACGAAATAACTGAAGTAGGATATTACTGGCTATAAAGCACCATGCAAATACAAAATAAGAATCACCTCAGTATTACTAAGGAAGTAAGGGACAGCATTAAATTGGAAGTTACATTTGAGTAGTTTTGATAAATGAGTAGAACTTTCCAGGAAGGTAGTTACTTTAAAAGGAGACTGCAAAATGAATGTTCTCAATCAAAGCCCAAATTATCAGTTTTATAAGATGACTACTAAAATAGAATGACAGAAACAGTGCTTGTAAATACTTCATTTTTACTGCAGAAGGTAGTTGATTGTGTGACTCACATAAGAATGGGGAAATATTTAGGTTCTACAAAAAACTCCCAGAAAAAAGACAAATCTATGGCTGAATTCAATATGAAAAAACAAAAAAGCTATTAACTTATGAACGCTACATTTGCAAAGATTTGTGCTTCAGGATATAAGGCAAGAGATTCTGATCATGAATTCTGAGCTGCAGCATAAAGGCAGAAATGGTAACAGATAAGATATGAAAAACCAACTGGGAGCAAATGAGCAAGGTGGTGGTATACAGAATCATAGAGCAAGTACAACCAACATGATATCAAAGAAGTAGGTCCAGCTTGGGCTTTGCACTAGGGCCAAGGAAGTGAGCAGTTAAAAGCAATTAAACAAATGTCAGAACTCATGGTAATGCACAAACAGAAGGTCTCAGAACTGAAGAACGATAATTTAGTGATGTCTCAGATGATAGTCTTGATAACCTCAGCAATTAATAATAAGGCACTGTCTTTAAATAAAGTTTGGTAAGAACTGAGCATAACACTCTATACATACGTTATATGTGAGATCTTTCCTGACCACTTGACCTCATGTAGCCATCAAACCTCTCACTACCACGTCATCCCATCATAATCTCCTGTATAACATTTAGTGTTATCCCATGTACTTTAATTGCTTTGTGTGCACATGAGTAAGTATACCTAGTGCATTAGGCTAATATTCAATAAGTAAATACTAACAGAGGTGTTCCACGTGTTTGCAGCCAGCCTCTGTTCTCTTTGGGCCTGCATCTCTTTAGATTATTTGCTTAGATAAATAGGACTTGGAGAGTTAACATAAAATTACATGTACACACACACACACACACACACACACACACACACATATGTTCATATATTTAAAATAAGTTGAACTAACAATCAGGGATGCCAATAGGCAAAACCCTAAACTTTCAATATAGAGTATTAAGAATGATTACTCCTATTAAATACTTCCTTCTTTCTACACTTAAAAAAAATTACTCAAAGTGGATTACTTTCTTCGGTATGCTCCCTGATCTTTCTGCACTTCTTTTCTAAAGAGAATCTATATCTTATGTACTTGCGGAATGAAATTCCAGCTGGTACACCGGGATATCCTGGGCGGCTATTGCCAGTCAGCATCTTCTCTAATTGGTTCATGTGTCCATATTGATTGGATGGTGAATTGATTCTTATTGGTCAGTGCCATTGTCAGGGCAGTTGTCAAGTTTTTTTCAATATCTCTCCTGGCTCTAATGAGCATTAAAACATGTGATACCACCACTCATTTTGTTTCATTTCAAATGTTAAAAATCGAGTTTGCTCACTTTTACAGAATTCAAATTACCCAATTATTTTAACCAAGTGACTTAGAGTACATGAATACATTCTTTATATAAGATTTAAAGTCTCGGAGTGTTTAATATTGTTTCTTTCTTATAATTTAATTTATAAGGGAAGTATTGAGACATAAAGGATCAACATTTTTCAGAAATGGAAAAATGAACTGGGTTATAATTAAAGCCATAAGTTTACTCACAAAAATACATATATTCACAATATTATATTCAGGCATGCATACATCTAATCATAAATATATATATGTGTATACGTATATACACATATAAAACACATTGGTAGAAATTAAAGTTATTTTAATGTTTTAACAAATTTCTTTTCCTTTCAATAATTAAGCAATGAAGGCTTAAAATTTCATTCACATTCTCTACTCTCTAATGTTAGGAGCTTGTATTACTTTTATATGTGTAAAAAAAAAGACTTTTTTTTGACATATTACATCAACCAATATACTGCCCGTTAAAAAGTTGACAACTAAACATATATTTGTGTAATGTGTAAAGTTTGGCATATAGTCATCAAACTTTGTTATTCTATCAACTCAAGTATAAGTTCTACCTCATAATATTAATGTCTACATTATGAAATTATGACTATATTATTCAATATATTTAGCATTTGAATTATAATAAAATGATATTCATGAAGAGAAATCAAGTGTGCACTCCATGTATGTATATATGAAATGTATGTATGAATTTGTTTTTATTATACCAGAGCTTAAAAGAAAAAATAAATCTCTTTTCCCTCTTTATTTTAAAGACATTTTAAAGTTCCCAAGAAAAATGACACCAGTCAAATTAGGTGAACTAATGACTTGAAATTTATCTATTTAAAACATCAAAAAATGTTATTTAGTGTTTCTCAACAAAATATGTTCTGAACTGTACTTTTTGAAGCCATTAATTTATATATGTCAGTAAAAAACTTTCTCAAAGCAAATTACTTTGGTTTTATTTGAAAACAATGCTTGTCCTACAAAGTACTCCATTCTTTCCTACTAAGGGCAATGACATCAACGTAAGTAAGGTCTTTGTTGCTGAAGAATTCAAATACTTTAGCTATTTAGTCAGCCAGTGTGATCATAATTTCCATGTCATGAAGTCCGTTAGTCACTGGGAATTATAGCAGTAAGTTTTCCATCTTACAAATACTGGACAAAAACACAGTCAAGTAAAGGAAAATATAATAGTCCCGATTCTTCATATTTCTCTCCACATGCCATCAGAACCAATTCCTTTCCTTACATATCTTTAAAAATTCTACTCTTCACTATTGATCCAAACCTTCAACTCATCAACTCTTCAACACTAGTGTAAAATAGGATCTTTAACAGCAAATGTCCTAGGATACTGCTTTCCAGAAGGATTTTTGGAATATTAGTTGTGTATTTCTAGCATTTCTCACATGCCATAAATTCTGGAAGTGAGATAGATGTTTTTCTTTTCTTTTTTTAAAAACATATTTTAGGGCGCCTGGGTGGCTCAGTTGGTTAAGCAACTGCCTTCAGCTCAGGTCATGATCCTGGAGTCCCGGGATCAAGTACCGCATCAAGCTCCCAGCTCCCAGCTCCACGGGGAGTCTGCTTCTCCCTCTGACCTTCTCCCCTCTCATCCTCTTTCTCACTCTCTCTCTCTCTCTCTCAAATAAGTAATAAAAATCTTTAAAAAAAAAACATATTTTATTTATTTTTTTAAGATTTTATTTATTTGATAGAGAGAGACACAGTGAGAGAGGGAACACAAGCAGGGGGAATGAGAGAGGGAGAAGCAGGCTTCTTCTAGCTGAGCAGGGAGCCCGACACGGGGCTTATGACTTGAGCTGAAGGCAGCCGCTTAGTTAACTGAGGCAGTCAGGAGCCCCGAGATAGATGATTTTAAATGGATGATTTAGATATTGGAATTAGCAGACAAAATCTTAGAGTAATTTTTGTCTAAACAGTAAGAAAATGTTTGTGGAATAGATGGAGAATCTTAGAGTAATAGGAAAGAAAAGAATAAATGAATATTCTAAAACTGATATTTACAAATCTGAACTGTAAAGTTGTTGGAAAGGGCTTAAGATCAGATAAACAAAGGCAAAAGGTAGGCTCGGTGAACGTGAAGATAGACCAATGGATATTATTTGGTTTTTCAGAAAAGGGAGAAAAAATAGAAGATTGAAAAGAAAAATGAAGAAAACTGCCATGAACACTGGGACATTCTCAACAGAAGTCCAGAAAAGAGATAAGCGTTGCAAAATTTTTTTTTTGAAGACTCAATGACTAAAAATTTTCCAAATTTGATGAAAACCATAAAGTGCCTAACAAAAGTCCAAAACAGATATCTGGAAAGAAAGCTACTCTTAGACATAAAATAATGAAATTACTAAAAACCAAAAAATAATGGGAAAATACTGTAACCAGGAAGAGATAAAATGATTGATCACATGTAGTAGAATCATAATATAAACTACCTGATTTCTCATCAGAAATAAAGACCAGAAGATAGTAGAATAATATCCATCAAGTTCTAAAAAGAAAACAAACTTTATCAGAAATATTTTTCAAGGGGCGTCTGGGTGGCTCAGTGGGTTAAAGCCTCTGCCTTTGGCTCAGGTCATGATCTCAGGGGCCTGGGATCAAGCACCACATCGGGCTCTCTGCTCGGCGGGGAGCCTGCTTTCCCCTCTCACTCTGCCTGCTTCTCTGCCTACTTGTGATCTCTCTGTCTGTAAAATAAATAAAATCTTAAAAAAAAAAGAAAAAGAAATATTTTTCAAAAGTAAGGCAAGTGCCATTTTGAGATAAAAATTGATGGGCGCCTGGGTGGCTCAGTTGGTTAAGCGACTGCCTTTGGCTCAGGTCATGATCCTGGAGTCCCAGGATCGAGTCCCGTATCGGACTCCCGGCTCTACGGGAAGTCTGCTTCTCCCTCTGACCTTCTCCCCTCTCATTCTCAGTCTCTGTCTCTAATAAATAAATAAAAAAAATCTTAAAAAAAAAAAATTGAAAAGCTTTCTCACTGGATGGCCAGTTTCTTCAAAAAACAATTAAAAAATTTATTCAGCATGAGCAGTATCGACATCAGATAGCAACTCTGATTTGTAGCAAGGATAAAGAGCACCAGAATAGCAAACATAGGAAAATATTCTTTAAATACTTTGTTAAATATTTATGTTATCTCTTAATGTATTTCAATGATATATTATTGTTTAAAGAAAATATTATAACTCACAACAGTTAGATATTTTATATATATATATATGCACATTATATTATATACATGCACATACAGGGCGGAAAAGCAGGAATTATTCTGAGTTTCTTCTACTTTATATAAAATATTATAACAGAAACTTTAAGTGGATTGCAGTAAGAATGAATAATACATCCCTAGAACAATCACTAAAAAATTAAAATTAATTAAAAAGTTAATACAAACAGTTATACCTTATAAAGTCGATAGAAAATTAAAATGCAGTGCTAAAATTATTTCAAATAGCAAAGTTCTAAACATTCTTTGCTGCTGCAAGGACCTCCAGTTTATCGGGCCTACCAATTACCCACTGCTCATCTCCTTCCTCCTATCTTCATAGTCCTCCCTTTACATCCGGGATTCCAAGGCTTCTGAAATTAATCCTTTTTTGCATACATTTTCAACTTCCTTGTCCCTCTTTCTCTCTTATATTTACCTTGAAAGTTACCTCCACTTACTCAATGTCTGTATTTGAGCAGTTCAAAGTGGAATGTTAACCATTCTACCTTATCTCGCTATAAATTTATCACCAGAATTTCTCAGCATGGGTGAACAGGTCTACTAATTTTCTCTAGTCAAAACACTCTCCATCACAGCCTCTTCCTTTCATATTCACAGATGATGTCCTTGATTTATTTCACTAGGGAAAAAGAAGCAACCAAAGGGAATGGTTCATCTTGCCAATGGTTCATCTTAATGGTTCATTAAATCTCCCACTCTGCCTGAGACCCACATACTTTGTCTTTCCTCTTGTTAAAAGGGAATAACTGTCCAGCATATATGAGGCTAAGTACTGCACTTTTGCGATGGATTTCAATTATCAACTATATGAAAAAATTACTTTAGAAATGAGCCACAATCTTTTCCTTTATCATTTGTTAGAACATTCCCAACAGCATATAAAGATACTATGTCTCCCTATTATATAAAAACCCTCCCTTGACCTGACATCTCCCTCCATATACTGTTCCAGTACTCTGTTCTTTCAATATAAGTACGTCTTGATGGAGTTGCTTTTATTTTTGGTGCACATCTTATCCCATTTTCTCCTGAATTAGATCTAGTCAGGTTTGCCTTCTCCCACCTCCATCCTCCCCTGCAACTCTACCAGTTGCCACATCCAATGGAAAATTTACAGTCTTCATCCATTAGCAGAATTTGGAGGAAATAGAATCTCTCCATTTTCTAAATGTACACATTTGTTTTCACTTGACTCCTCCCATTCTCTTCTCCCCGACCACTCCTCATATTCCTTGCTAGATTCTCCTCTATAGTAAATTTATTTCTAAATGTGAATACCAGAACGAAGGAGTGCTTAGATCACATAGTATGGTATAGTACATCAATAATGTAAATCAATGAATTAAACAAGTAGCAAAAATCATGAACTTAATAAAAATCAAGCTGAGATTGAAATTACATGATTTTATTTGAGGTCTCAGAATTCTTATTTAAATATAGAATTGTACATCTTTTACTAGGACACAGAATGAGCAAAAATCTCTAAGGCTGAAGGACTAAACCCTTTCAAAATTTTTATAGATTATAAGAAAAAAGGATAATCTTATCATTGGTAAGATTTAGGGAAAAAAACCAAGTGCAACATGTGATGTTTTAAATAAACTATATAGAGAGGTGTGGATGATGTGTATGTGTGTGTCAATTTTTCTGGGTGCAATAAATGGCTATGTGGATTTTTATGTGTTTTGCAGGCAAGAAAAATAAGATAGGAGGAGCTTATTTAATTATAGGGACAGAGTCATAATTATTCCTCATAACTCATTAATCTGTCTTTTGTGTCTTTGAAATAACAGCAAAATAAAAAGAAACTGGATTTTATAATTCACGTGTTTTACAATCCACATAAGGGAACTGCATGTACATTGTATAAATTACTTCATGCTCCAACATCTTTTAAATATTTCATGAGACAGGCTGGACCATAGGTCTGCTTGTGGTGGCCGCAGCTCCAGGGCAGAGTATGAACTGGGGCAGCTGGAGTCATGGCAGGACAGATGTTTGGAGAGTTTGTTTCCCTCTTTCACCAAGTTATAGTTTAAAGGAATGAAGCCAAAACTGTAACCAAAGGAAGCATTATGCTTCCAGAAAAATCTTAAGGAAAGGCATTGCAAGCAACAGTAGTAGCTATTGGATAGGGTTCTACAGAAAAGTGGGGAGAGATCAACCAGTTAGCATGAAAATTGGAGATAAATTCTCCCCGAATATGGAGGCACCAAATTAGTTCCAGATGACAAGGATTATTTATTTAGAGATGGTGACATTCTTGGAAAGTATATAGACTGGATTAAGTCATTATTGAAATGGCATCACATGAAGCTGCCTATTCCAGTAAAGGTGTGAAATCTTTCATCATGTAAATAATATTCATGTCTCTCTTTAATAATAAATTAATGGTATCCAAAAAAATAAAAATAAAATAAATTAAAATTTTCACTGGACATCATATAAAATTTTTAATAAAGGTCTTTGATTTCTCTTCAGTACTTTTTATTAGGGCTGCAAAGTCTTGTTTTAACAGAACTTTAACATCATTACTGAGGGTAAATTTTTATAAATATAAAAGGAATAAGGGCTTAACAATGAGTTCTATTTAATACCTGAGAAGATTAAACTTTTTCCTGCATTAGAATGTAGAATAGCTCCTTACTGCCTGTCTGTTAAACATAATTTATTTTCATTTTCTGAGACACACCCCAATTTAGTTCCATTCTAATATGGCTCATCCTATCTTGTCTAGTGCTTCAGTCAGAGGAGTCATCTCTCAGCCTGATCTCGGGCCATGTGCCAGAAAGATTTACATGTGGGTAAGAGAAAGGGAGTGATTTTCCAGTTGCAGGAAGAAAGGCTAGAGCAATAAAAGCAACTGAGGTCTAGAACAAAGTTAAGTGAAGAGAACGGACATGGAAACACTGGCTGAGTGGGAGGTCGCGGCGGGGGGGGGGAAACAGTAAAATAAGGGAAGAATTTGCTAAATGTAAAAGGAAAGATATACTGTTTATTTTTTCTTCTTTGAAATGGTTGGTACAGTTAATCTTTGAAATAATCTACTATTTTTTTAAATAATTTATTTTTTAGTCAGGAAATATTAGACAAACTTCAAGCAAGCATTACAAATTAATAATTTAAATTTTAAATTATTATTATTTTTATAATTTTATATATAATATATAAAAATATATATTATTTTAGAATTTTATATATAATATATATTATTTTTATAATTTTTATATATAATATATATAATATATAAATATAAATAATATTATTTATAATTTAAATTATTATTATTATTTTTAGAGCCAACAGTCAGTAGGCATAAGAGGGAACACTTGGACGTTCACCATGCTTCTCCCTGTCCTTACCCTGGTACGGCTTGAAAGAGCCATTTGCAAGATGTGAAAGAAGTTAAAGAGAGAGCTGAATCCACTCTTGCTTTCTTCACTTCCCAAACTTGAGCTGCTACATGGAGAAACAGATAATGCCTCTTAATCTTGGACTGAACTGTAAATTCACAGGGCTTGCTGAGATTTCATTTGGGAGAAGATGAGTGTTTCCTTCACTAAATAAGGTTTAAAGGAAAATGGAAAACAAATGAATTTGAATTTTTTTATGTTCCACAAGCCATACTGTTCAATATTAATAGCTGTATTCATTTGTCTTGATGACTGCTATTCCTTCAATCTGCCCAATATATGAAACACTAGCATTTAGAAAGAGCCTTTTCTAACTTTAAATGTGAGAAAGATTGTTGCTTCTGAAAACTCATCATTTTAAGCATAAGTAAAGTTGATGCTGTGGATGGGATGGAGTGGAATTTACCTCAGTCCTTTAGGATGGTAGGAACTCTAGTCTGAAAAGAGAGTGTACATTAGGAAAATCTGAAAATCATGAGAGTCTTCGAAAGTGTGAGCATGTACAGATGGAATTCTCACAGGGATTGGGAAGTAGGGAAGTGATGGGGAATGAATCTAGGAGTGGTCCAGGAGGCTTCTCTGGACCCCGAGAGAATCTTTTACAGTATCTCTATCTTTAAATTGCAAAATGAAATGGAAATATGAACGCATTATTTCTCTGCTACATAAAGTTGCACAAGTATAGAAATAAAATTAGTTAGGTATTTGCTACATTAATTGGTAAAAGTTTTCTTTATTCTATTAATTTTTTAAATTTTCTTCTCAGCCTCAGGTTATATTGGCAATAGATGGTCAGAATTTTTATGATGGGGCCATCTTTTCCAATGACATTTTATCTAAAGATTCTTTTTAAAGCTATGATAGTAATTTAACTGAAAATTCTCACATGAAGTAAGCAATGTTTATCAAAAACATAAACTCACTACACTTGCTCATATTTTTTTCCAGAATGAAGGAAATTAGCAATGACATTAAAAACCAGGTGAGAAAGAAACACAATTTCGGGAGGTAGAAAATAGTATATTTGTTTCTATTTCTTGGGAATGAAGCTATCACTGACATATCACTGACAGTCCAATTTCAGCAGGTACTGTCCTGAAGTTTATAAACTGGACGGAAGTCTGAAAAAAAAATCGGGCCATGTAGCATAATTGTTAACTGCCGGGAATCAGTAAGAGAAGATAGTTCATGCTGGCACATCTCAATCAGAAGCAGAGTGGAAACACAAGGAGTGCACCAAAGGTAAGCAGAGCTCAAGGAGCAGCTCATTCAGCGGGCTCAATGACAATGATCTGCTCCTTTGAATAGCTGTTCATTGTAGAACCTGGGGGATTTACACTAGAATTTTTATCCCTGAAGAGTGGAGTTGTCACAGAGTTTTGAAATACAGTTTAAAAATCACAGCAAACATTTAAAATTGAGAGGAGTCTCTGAAATACCACTAAGAAACAGTGATTCCTTCTAAATTCCAATATAGTTCATTCAAGCTTTTTAGCATACCCAACATGTGACAGGCCTTGGACTTGGTGTTAAAAATACAAGGATGAATGAAACTAGTTCCTTGCTCCCACAAAGCCTTTTTCCAAAGGAAAGAAATTCAGGTCAGATAAGATCTCAATATATTTTGGTAAATGGCACGATTGGCATACACACAGGGAGAGACAGTTCCTATGGGAGGAACACAGAAGAGAGAATCTACTAGACCGAACCAAGAGGAGAACTTTGAAGGTGATCCCAGTGTAATATTTTGCTACACAAATTGTTTTAATAAAACAGTGTGTGTTTTAAAGCACAATGATAATTAAGTATTGCTATGACAAAAACATTCAGAAGATAACTGGGGAAAGCTGATGCCCTTGTTAGAGTGGAATAATGCGAACTGGTGCATTTGAAGGATCCTGGTGATCATTCGCCCATCAGATTCCTAGACTTCCCATGGCAGAACTTGAGCCAGCCTACCAGGGTGGGTAGATCAGGGTTGGGCAGGTCTGACTGTGTGGGTCACTCCCACACAGTTTGGCAAACTAAAGCAGCCTGACAAAGACTATGCTAGTTTAGTTTAATTTATTTTAGCCTAGTCTTGCATTTATATGTTTATTTTAGGATGGTTGTTCATAGGTGGAATGAAATAACATGGATGCCTTTGTGATTGAGGTGATAGTTCAAAGTCGGAGGGGGGGTAGGTGTTGGAAATATTGCCTCGGGCAATTGTGGAACACCTGCTGAGCAGCTGCTGCCACAGTTTTTGTACCCAGGAACAGGATATGCCAGGAGATTGATGAGGGAATTAGAGCAGCAGTGTCAAACTCTTCAGAATTAAGATATTCAGGGCAAGGGCATGAGGGACAAGGGTGTGGTCTTAGGGACCTGATTTTCCCCAGGGCATTTACTGTACTATTCTATTGTGTTTCTTTTTATTATTATTATTATTCCCTCATCTACCTAGAGCCTTATCTTTTCTTTCCTAGCAGATTTGAGTTCCAGGGAGTCAAGGTCCTTTTCTGATCTGTCTTTTCCCAATACAAATAGGCAATAGAGGAATGTGATAAGGCAAATAAAGAGATTCTGTGCCTGACTGAAGTAAAATCTTGGTCACAGTTTGACTAATGCTTAGACACTGCAAGCAAACACAGCAATCGTGTATGCAGTGGATTGTGATAACCATTCACATAGCTAACAGGTTAGGCTGTGCACTTTTGATTAAATTTATATACACGGCACATAGAACAAACCATAAATCCTGAAGTGCATATTCACAATGACTGAGGAAAAGCAAGACAAAACATTACAAAGTTAAGTGTGGTCTTTGTATTTCTGATCCTTTTAATTAATGCAGGATGATATAAAGTGATAGGCTTATATTTGGAAATCAGTGAAATGTACTGGCCTGAAGTCTAAAAGATGGTGTTCAGATCTTTGCCTCATCTTTACTAGTCACCTGACTTCAAGCCACTTACTTTAACAAAGCCTTACTCACCTGAAAACTGGTAATAGTCACTTAGCACACACCCTCACACAAGGTGAGAGTCAATAAATCTTGGCTATTCTTTTTTCGGTAAGTTGTATGGAAGTGTTTCACTATATGCTTGTTAGGCTTCAGAATTTACAAGCAGATTTAGAAAATTAAGACACAACGTGAGAAATTTAATAAAAATATTATATATGCATGTGTGTGTATATGAGTATATTAGAGGTAAAAAGAATATGTGGTATATTGTGACCATAAGAATAAAAAAGTTGAAAAAATAAAAAGAATAAAAAAAGACAAGGATGAAATGCAAGGAATACAATGGCAATGGAGAAAAGAAAAATTAAATCTAATATTGAAAAATTTAACAGATTTCTCAGATATTGTGGGGTGGCTAAGAGATCACAAGTCATCTGGGGAGTCAGTGGATTAAAGCCTCTGCCTTGGGCCCAGGTCATGATCTCAAGGTCCTGGGATCAAGCCCCGCATCAGGCTCTCTGCTCAGTGGGGAGCCTGCTTCCCCCTCTCTCTCTGCCTGCCTCTCTGCCTACTTGTGATCTCTCTCTCTCTCTCTCAAATAAATAAATTTAAAAAAATCTTAAAAAAAAAAGAGATCACAAGTCATCTGATAGTTTACCCAGATCAGTGTGACCCAAAAATAACACCAAAGCATAATCAGAATTAAAGAATCTTAGGAGCAAAAGGGGTTCATGCATTCTCTAGGGTAAGAGCAAGATGCTCTTGAAGGTCACTGTCAGGAAGTAGCTGAAAGTCCACATATATGAAGGCACCCTAAGGACAACGATGATTTCTGGTCCCTACCTCAGAGCACGAATTGGATATAGAAAGAAACAAGCACATTTTGGCAATATGGGGGCTGAACAAAGGGGACAGTATGTGACAATGGTTCTTGCCTTGAAAATTTTAAGATACACCACTGACTGAGCTTATGATGAAACACCTTCTATATTTTTATTATATTCAAGTTTATTTTCGTGTATCAAGTGTTTTTCACACCTATTTTCTTGAAGGATTTGAATACTATTTCATGGGGAACAACTAATGAACATGTAGTTGGTGTTGACATCTTCATTAATGTACCAGTATTTCAAAATAGAACATTTTTATAAAAGATATGATGTTCAAAATATGTCTAGACGGGATCTACCCTAAGTATTTGTCACAGTCAAGAAACTAAAGTATAGCTAACGCATGCAAAAAAATAAAGTCCTGTCTTCACTTTCAGAAAATGTTTTTATATTGGTATTCATTTTATATGTCTAGCACTATGATACAAGTATTTATGAGATTATAACTCACCCTCCAGTTGGCAATTTTTGAGCAAAATATTTTATTAGGGAAATGTATGGTATAGAGATCACTTTTTCTAGGATCATACCTTCTTATCTTTTGTTTATCCCTGGTACATCTCTCTGGCCTCTCTGTAGGGTCTCAAATCATCTCTGATTAAAATGTACTGTCTTGTGAGGCACCTGGGCGGTGCACTTAGTTAAAGCATTCAACTCCTGTTTTCAGCTCAGGCCGTGATCTCAGGATCTTGAGATCAAGCCCCACCGTGAGCCCCATGTCCTGCTCTGTGCTCAGGGGGTAGTCCGCTAAAGACTTTCTCTCCCTCGGCCCCTCCCCGCTGTGCTCTCTCTCTCTTTCTCTAAAAATGAATAAACAAAATCTTAAAAAAAAAAATGTACTGTCTTGAGAGTATAATTTAGATTTCACCTTTGTTTTCCTCTTAGCAATATTTAATAAAGGAAATAAGAGAGATATTCCTATTTAAGTCATAGTTTATCATTTTAGACACTCCTTACTATTTTTTATTAGAATTTGCAGTTTTCCATAATATAAATCATACTTTAAAAGAAGTCAGTTCATAGTGCTATTTGCAAACTTAATAAAGTATTTCCCCAGGTGGAACCTCAGGGACCTTAAGTTTACTCCCTCTATTTACAGATGAAGAAATTGGGGTTGATGGAGGTTATGGAGTTTTCCTACTATTTAGTTGGCAAAAGAATTAGAAATAAGATCCATATATTCTAAATTAATCTACTAACCACTCAGTAGGTAAATCCAGATAATTTACCAAACATTTTTCTAGTTTCTCATTGTATTTTCCATTGATCTTTCCACTTTACTGCACTGTCATGGAGCCTCATTTTCCTTATGTTTGGTATCAGAGGTCTGGCCCTGATTTAGAGGAAAACAGCCAGAACAACTAATGAGGATGGACAAAAAGTACAGGATGTAACTGAAAGGTGGGAAAAGCACAGCTCAGGGAATTCACCAGGAAACCCTTCCACCCACACACTATCCCACTTGTGAGTTTGATTCTTTTTGCTCTGGCTACATTGTTGCTCAATGATCAGTGAGCAGTGATGTTTTGTTACATCATTCTCCTTAAAGTAGCATAGAGTTCACTAACATTGGGGGCATATTTTTTTCCAATCTATATGTTTATTTTTTACACAGATAGAAAAGAGTAACCATAAAACATGCTGTGAGTCATGAAATGATGTTTTCATCACATCTTCCTATCATTCCACTCATTGAATATTTTATTTTCCATTTTGTGATGAAAACTTCCCTTATTGTGGAAAGTTGTTTGGAAAATGATTCATATCCCAAGGCTATGACCAGAGAGTATAAAGGCAAATTTGTTTCAAAATGCCATTTTTGTGATCTAAACTCCTTGAGCTTCCAAATCAGCAACTTGGGAACATAGAGCCATTCAGGTTCAGTTCACAACAGTCTCCTCAAAGGCTGCTTTGTGCCCTCTTTTTATGAAACACTTGCCTGGTGATTTTACCTTCTCCAAACTCATAAGCCACATTCATGTTGTTAAAAACTTCAGTATCATTCCACTGAATTCTCCTAACAAAAAATAAAATGTAATTTTTCTTGCCTGTCCAGACAGTAGTTTAAGTTACATAGGAATCATAATTTCTAAGAGAATGATGTAACACAAAAGCCAGTTTGAGCCTATTTCTTAAGTCTGTAACATATAAAGTGTGTTGCACTTTCTAATTAGGATCCTAATTTCTAAGGAAAGTTATTATACATTTACCATTTAACAGTGGCAGGAATCAACGTCCATCTTATTGTGAAATATAAAACAAAACAGGATAATTATGTATCATTTCTCTAAAATAGACAGTTCCCTAATTACTACATATGAAGACTAATAATTCAATGACTGTTTTCATGCTAATCTTTAGCCAGCAAAAAAGCAAGTGCTTGATTTAAAGGCTCAACCTAAATCTTTAGAAAGACTGTGTTTTCTGACCTGGAAAGAAGAAACCAAGAAGGTTAAGTTAATTTTTAAGTAACTATTAATACTATAAATATATTTTTTAGCCACAAAAGGAATAGTAGAGCAAGAAAGAGATACATGTGTTTAGAAAGGAAAAAACAAAGGAATAGCAGTTGTATTCCCTATAAACTTTTAAATTATGCTTAAGAGATGCTAAACTGAGAGCAGAATTTCACTTTGACTAGTCAAGGAAAGGCTATAAATATATATGTGTGTATGTACATATATATATACATATATATTCACTTGTGCATGATAAATGCATGTTTATTTGATATTTTATTGTGTTTTGCACACACTATTTTCTTTCTCCTGGGAGTGTAATTTCCACTGTAACTTGGAACAAGCACTGGGCTGCTAGTTAGGAATGTGATGCCTTCCAGAGAATCAGTCAAGTCCTCTGAAATAGACATGAGTATGATATCCAATGGTATGTCATGTGCCATGCCATATTGCTATTGAATCTGTCCAGCACAAATCATAAAAATGTTAAAATTAATATAAGATGCACTGTCTTTTCAGTCTGATATGTCTGAGTCTCAATTCACCTTTCCATAATCTATGTAGTTGATATTTAAGAATCATATTTACCATGATGTCTTATCATTAAAATAAGGATATTATATTCTACATTAAAAGACTGTTGCAAATAGAAAATAACGTAATAATGTATGTTAACATTGACTAGCACAGTATCAAAACATCTACTTTTCTTCCATTTTGTGGATATGATTCTACAGTATGCCTATTAACTGCTGCATTAAGATTTTATTTCTTATAGATTTATTTTAATCCATTTATTACAGATTTAAGGTTCTGTTGATTTTATACATCTACCCAAGAGTGAATTATTTCCAAAGTGATCGAATTTACTTCTAGAGAACTATGTACCTACTGAGAAAATCAGTTCTCTCTTTTGCGAACTGGCTCACTCATGCACACTTTTATTTAGTTTTTAAAAAAATCGTCATTCTTCATATCGACTAAGAAACATAATACAAAATTCGAGAAATCTGTGATTAGGTATGGCTGTGTTTGGATGACATCTAAATCAGACACTTCTACTGAACATATGTTGAAAATTATCACAAATTAAAGCTTTTATAGGTCCTCCATTTGCACGTTTGTTGCTTATGTTTTTTAAAAGCCACAATTTCTTGTTTGAATACAATCTGGGATGCAATAAATGTTTTGGTAGTTTAAGCATACTAAATCCATTTAGCTTTTCAATATCTAAATGTCTCTGTTTCCCAGTTTTATATTGATTTAGAAGCCTCTAATAATATTTCTGAAATCTGAGAAAACAAAATGATAAACCATTTCATTTTTTTATTCTCTGTAAATGTCATTATTCATAAATGTCAAGATAAACTTGCTTCAAGTGTTATGCAATTTAACATGTCACATATCACTGACATCACAAAATAATAGCATGCGTCACATTTGGAGATACCTAAGCAAACCTTTTTTATATGTGGTACCCAGGGCAAAGATAAGCTATTTTTTTGGCAAGAGAATACATTATGAAAAGTGATATACAGCATCTTTAACAAAAGGATACATTGGATTTAAAATGTTACATTCTTTCATTTCTAGCCCCTTTACCAAATATAGATATTGTGAAATTACATTCAGCGTAGGACATCACATATTACTTGTGACTTAAACCATATTTATTTAACCATATTTAACCATATTTAACCATAAATTTATTATTATATAATGATAAAAGAGCTCATAGCAGATACAGTGTCTTCAGATGGAAAGTTTTGAAGCATATTTTAAAACACGGAGAGGTAAAAAATATTTCACTTGTGCATGATATAAATCTGAATAAAGTAATAAAAAATTATACCTGAAACAAATACATCGCTCTGTTTATTGTGGACATAACTGTGTTCTCCCCAAATCCATAGGCTGAAACTATAACCTTCAAACCCATTGTATTTGGAGATGGGGTCTTTAAAAAGGGAATTAAAGTTAAATGAGTTTAAATAAGGTGTCATTATAAGAAAAGGAGAGCTACCAGGGAGATATGCAACAGAGGAAAGACCATGTGAAGACACAGCAAGGTGGCCATCAATAAGCCAAAGATAATAAACTGCCAGCACCTTGACATGGATTTCCAGCTTCCAGAACTGTGAGAAAATAAATGTGTTGTTTCAGTCAACCAGTCCATGATATTTTGTTTTGGCAATCCTAGCAAATGAATACACTATTTAACTTTCCTCAATATTTAGATATTTTAGCTGGGATTAACTCCTTTATTTAAAAAATTAATTGCATTATAACCACTGATTTATAACAAAAACAAGTCAAAATTTTGCTTGAAAATAAGTTCATATCAGCTGAATTAATGTCCTTGGATTAGCAACATTTACTGAATGCCAAATATGTTTCAGACATTGTAACAGATTCTAGAAACACCAAGATTAATTAAGCACAATCCTTGTCATCAAGGCACATATGGTCCAGTGGAGGATACTGACAAATATTCCATTAATTTTGTCCATGCTGCAGCCAGGAATCAGGGTTGGGAACCATAGCTTAAATCTAAATTTTATTCATAGGTGATGTTGAGAAACGTCTGATGAATTGATGGGCAGGTTGTATCAGCCTTCTAATTCTTCTCAGTCCACCAAATCCCAACAGAAACCGGTCCTAACCAAAAAAGGAGACATGTGTGTTCCCAGAACAAAGTCTTTTTTTTTTGTCAGTAACATCAGAATACCCCCCAAGGCCTATTTCATGCTCTTACTATGTATTTGTTGCAGAAGTAAGACATCTGCTAGAATGGCATGTTGCCTTCTGCTCTGTCTTGTGGAGTGAACCTTTATGACTAGGGAACAGAGCCGACTCTCAGACTAGAGAAATATTTTGGAGTAAATCATAAAAATAATCTGCATTTCCACCTCATCAACTAACAATTTACTCCTTGCTAATATTACTTCCAGATATCTCCCATGTCTACTGGATACACCAGCCAATATTAAAAACACAGCTTGCCATCCCAGAGACTTTCTACTACCTAAAGACAAGTCTATTGTTGATTATATTATTCACTCTTTGTTTCCTAGCAATTGTGTGTAGGGCTCAGGGGGTGGGGGTGGAGGGTGAGTGTGTGAGTGTGGGTATGTGTGTATGAGAGATACTTTCTTTACATTTTAGGAATATGTGCCTTAGGGACGTTTTTGAATAGCAATTTTCAGGCTCTATAAAAGCCTACAACTGCCCTTAAAAAAGAAATTAATTAGAGTTAAGAAAGTCATAGACACTAGTTCTATGTATTACCCCGCCACTGGAATGCTAGCAACACATTTCCCTCTCTTGGTTGCACGCTGGGTGTTAGACATGAGACCCACATTGAGAGCACAGTCAGAAACAAAGATGTGTATGTATCCAAGCAACAAATGGCAGCCTGAGGAAACCAGAGGTGAAACTGCTGTTCTCTTGAGTTACTGAATTTTCCAGCTGTTACAAAGATCCTTCATTTAAGTCATAGTCTGCACTTCATTTTTGTTTGCAAAAACCCCAGAAGGAAAAAGAAAAGTAGTTTTCCTTTGGCTTTGATGATATAGGTCACATACTACATTTGAGAAATACTCCCTTTGGTCCTCACAGGAATTAGGAGAGGTTACCTATGCCTTTCAAAAGAGCACTTATTTTAAGGCTACAAAGGAATAAAATCACCAAAGATTGCTAGGATGAAAGATTCAGAAGTGATAATGTTCAACTTCCTACATTTGGTTGGGAGCTAATAGCCATCACTGATATAGGGAATTTAAGTACAATAAAAGGTTTGGAGTGAAGAATAACTTAACTTACATTTGGATTTCAGATGCCTGGGAAAGCAAATTTGAGAACTTTAGCATACTGGTGAATACACAGAACTAAGGACAGGTAAGTGGACTGTCGTTAGAGAATCAGGAGTCTCGGCATAGAAGTCATAATTGCCCTTCTATATGCACTGCAGAATGGAATACATCTCCAACCACGTAAAGTATGTATAGAAAGAGAAAAAAAAAAAAATAGCTTACAAGAGAATCCTGGGTTATAGTAAAAATAAACATAACCAAGGCCATAAGGTTGGGATGGAAGGCCTAGAGGTGGAAAGAAGCAGTCAAAAAACAAAACAAAACAAAACAAAACAAAACAAAAACCTCACAAGAGAGAATGATGTTAAGCCAATCATGGGAAATGAGGATTTCAAGGAGGAAATGATCCACCAACTCACCTCTTGCAGAATATAAAGTCAGTTAATAAATGAAAAAGGTCTGTTGGATAAAAGAATGAAAATGTAACTGTGCAGCAGGGCTGAATAATGCAAAATGCACTGCCAGAAAGGTTTAGATTTAAAGTCTGGTTTGATAGTGTATAGCTATGTGACCATGAACGAGTTATTTCTTTTAAAACTGAATTTCTCTGCTTTTAAAATGGGGACAATACTCTTACCTTCTTTTTAAAGTTAAAGAATTAATGTAAAGGACTTGAAGAGTATCAGCTTTGATCTATCCCTTAGGCTGTTATCAAACATCTAAAAAATAAGCATACAGAATACGTGAGAAGATAGTGGGGTAAATCTATAAACTGCTTCCATTTCAACCCTGAATGTCCACTGTTAATAATGAGGTGGAGCGTGGATACGGAATTGCTTGAATCCTACTACCCACTTTCATTTTCCTTTCTTCTAAAATGAACAGAAACACAGAAGCTTTCAATTCAGGACAAGATGAGCCAACAATTTTTGAATTTTTAAATCTAATCCTGATGAACATCCAGAGAAGAATTTCTTCCCTCTCTCCTTTCCTTTTTTCTTCCATTTTTCCTTCTTCCCCCTCTCCTTTCTTCTCTCCCTTTCTCTTTCTGTTCCTTTTCTTTCTCTTTCTTTCTGACAATTTAGGGACTTTTCCTTTTTTGCTAAGACAAAAATGACTTTTAGAGTGACATATGAAACATCCAGGATAGTTAAAGAAACTAACTTTCCTTTTCAGTTGTCTCCTTCTCCATTTCTTGCTCTTTTCCTGCCTCTTTTTTTCTCAATTTTTCTCCAGTACAGTTCCTTCTCTTCCCCATTTCCTTTCCCACTGTATTCTCCATCTCCCTATCTTTCCTTTAGAAAGTCAAAAAATATACTGAAGTGTTCCTTTAGAGATTCAATAAATCTACCAAAGAGTATTTTCAAATATTTTAATTGGGGGATGCCTATTAATGTGTTACTTTTGTCAGAGATGCCAAGATAGGAACAGGGTTGTTTGGAGTTATGGGATGCTCAAAATGAAATTAGAAGTGTCTTGGGATGCAGAGGCTTACAGAATCTCTCTTGTTCGTATGACAAAATGAAGCATAGGATATCCCCAAAGGAATGTATAAAACATACTTCGTTCTTCAAACCCACTGCAAATAAAATCCTTTGTTAAATTCTCTCCATTTAGTCTGTTGCTGTATTCTTTAGCAAACCTTTCAGTTTTTCAAATAAGAATAAATCACGTTTGATCAAAGATAGCTTCTTTTGGCAATTTCTCTTTATTTAAACTTTAATATTTATCCGTGAGATTTTTAGACCCTTAAGAATCTAGTTTCAGAACTTAGAAAAAGTAATGCTATAAATACAGCTTAACCAAATACAAATTCAATGTCTTGATATTTTGTGAAACTCACAGAATGAGAGTGAGAGAATATGACTTATTTATAACTGTGCAGTTCGATAATTTCTCAACTGCTGCTATTTTTGGACACACAGACTAATTAAACAAAAAAAATTTTTGTGTGCCATCTATTTCAAGTTTCTGATACTTCAAAAGAAATTTAAAAATGGCATGATTCAAATTTTAAAATGAAATTTTGTGGGCTAACTCTGAAATTTTTTGAATATATAGCTTTTATAAAGTTTTAGAAGAGATTTTTAAGAAAAATGAAATCTTGCATGGATTGCCAACTCCAAGCTGAGAACTGAAATAACTGATATGTAGCTCTGACTAAAGAGGGGAGAAGATGCATGGTGATCTCTGTTTTATCACCCCTCCACCATGAACTCCATCATGGAGACCTCCTCCATTTTCTCCCTGAGACTTTGGCCAGTTAGGAACATGTGTCAGAAAAATCAAGGTAATGGAGATATTCCTGAACATATTTTGAATTATTTTTCAATCTTCAAATTTTAATTACAGATCACCATTTAGGATTTTGAGTTGTTCATAAAAATATGAAACATCCTAATCATTTCTCTTTCATATATATTTTATCACAGACCCCTTTTATGTGTATCTCTTGCTCCAGCTGGGCCTCTCATTAATGTAACTACCTGAATAATGATGATTTTCTAACTTTCATTTCTGAATTTTTATGTTATATTGTTGTATCACACAATCTAACTAATCTAATCAGAACTAACCTAGTTCTTTGTCTACAGGAATTCATTCCTTCTTTTCTTGCCTTCCTTTCTTTCCTTCTTTTTCTCTCTTTTTTTCTTTCTTCTCAGAAGGCACAAGTAGCTTTTATTTACCAAAACATGTTATGTAACTTTAAAGTAAGGATGGCATTTGATTTTCTTCTGATTTCTGAGTGAGAGTTTTTAGTATAGCTTATGCAATTTCTTATGAACAAATAAACACAATACAGCAACAACAAAAAACAAGCTGGGTTATTTTTAAATGGAGGCACACTCAAAGAAATGGTAGCCTGATTCCTCAAAAGTATTTGAAACAAAATTTTACCTAAGTCTATGAGACAATGGTAAGCCAAAATTTAATTCCTTGTATGCATTAAAAAAGAAAAACAAAATTCTAAAGCCCTTCCTCCATCTCTGTTGCCAAATAAGGGCAGAGACTAGAGAGAAGCAAGAGGCAAGATCTTAGGCACAAAATTTAAGTAGTCATTACAAATCTTCGTAATAAACACAAATCCTATTTACTTCAATGCAGTCTTGAAAAAATCAAAGTTAATGCCAAAAATCTATGATGAACAAAATACTGAAATTTTATATAAGGACAGGATTCAACATTACAGTTGCACAACTCAATTCCCTTATGGGACCCTCAACCTGGCCCTGTCTGTTGTTCCCAATCCCTCCCTCACACATACTGGTGATAACTGCTCTCAATTTTTACTCTTAATGCACACAAAGCTACAAATACTTCTTTCTCTCTCTCTCTCTCTCTCTCTCTCACACACACACACACACACACAAACACTTCTCCCTCCATTCTACTTAAGTTGTTCTCTCATTTACCCTTTCTTTAACTGATATTAGTTGTTATGTCCTCTTAGGTTTCTCTATTTTTCAGTGTCACCTTATTAACTCTATTATGCACAAAAAATGTGGGCACAATGATTGACCCGATGAGAAAGAATCGCTTGTCCTTAGAAAAATTTTGTTTAGAATTATTGAAGGGAGAGAGGTTATACACAGTAATACACTGAGAATGGCAAATAAACTTCTATTCATAAAGATGTGTCCAGTTTGTTGGCACTTTCACATATGGTACTTGTGTGCTCCTTCCCTGTGACTAACATAAGGAATATATTATTACTATCCCTTTCTGCAGATGAGAAAATAGGTGCAGAGAGGCCAATTACCTATTCAAGTCCACAAAAAGTTTCTGTGCTTAGTGGATAAGTTGTGTAACCCAATTCTCTACTCACTGTTTTTTGTTTAAAATTCCATATTTGAAGAAAAAATTGGAATTTGAACTCCCAATGGTAGAATTATCATTCATGTGAATGCTTACCGTGTGTTGTGAGAAATTTGTAATAAAATAAGGTAGGTGTATATGCTACCATAAGACAGCAACTATTCTGACTCTTCCAAACAAAACAAAAGTATACAATAGGCGTGTGTCTGTGTTTCCAACCAGTTTTGACAACAATAATGGTATGTACTGTCAAAAAAAAAAAGCAAAAAAAAAAAAAGCTAGCACCATCCAAAAATAGTTTTCTTGCCTTTTGGGTTGATCTGTCTGTCAAAATGATGAACCAATTGTGCAAGGAGAATCAGCATTTAGGGGAGTATCTTTTTCTTTACCTGTCACAGCAGCCTGTCCTGCCAAAGTGTAAGCTGTAAAAATGCCTCAAGTCTTCCCTTATCAGCCAACTATAGTCCTGATTTTAAAGAAAAAAAAACTAAGTGCAGACCAAGATGCTCAGGAAGTAATACTGAAGATAAATATCCTCAAAATAGTGGAAGCAATAACTTTTCAATCTATATCCACCTTACCACAAACTCCTATCTTTAAAATAAAAGAAAATCATAATGCTGATGACTATTAATTATTCATTTCTTCATATATTCTTCCATATGTCATTCCAAACTCCATACCAAAGTACTCAGGTAAGAATTTAAGCTGCAGCCATTAAGGAAAAGGGTCATACCCCTCTGGAATGCTCAAAAAATGTATCAAATTATTTTCTAAAATAGCCCAAAGCAGCTCAAGTAGTTTCAGATTGCTTCAGGCATTCTTAAATTCCTAACTGACAAGTATTAGGAAATTTAGCTGTAATCACATCTTTCTCATTCAAGAAAAAGTTAATAATTGCAAAAAATAGACACTAGCTTTTCCTATTTGCACATTTTAAAATGGAGAACAAAGTGTAGAATGCCCTCCAGATAATATTTATCTTTGACCAAAAATGTTAAATAGTGCTGACTAGAGAAAACTAACAAAATGGATTTCTTCAGACAGTTCTGAGACTAGAAGGCATAACCTTCTTTAAAAACAGCACCTGGGAAAAGAACTGCACTAGTAATTATACTGGGGTGAAAATTATCATTCTTTTGAGCAGATTTATGAAGAAAAAAAAGGTCCATGTTAATTCACTGAGAATCAAGATAGGTTTAATGTTTATTGCACCTGAATCATTTGATAAAACTGGATCTCGTACTTTTAGTATATCTCACTCTAGATAAATATTGTTGAATACAATTTGGCATATTTTCCATATTCACTGACAGTCAAGAACCTAAGTGTGGTACATTAGTAGATAGAATTAATAGCAAGACTTGGAAACACAATAGTGAATGGCAGTAAAATGTATTTTCTACTTCATACTTTCGGTGAATAGAATGTTAAAGATCTATCTCTTCTAATCCAAGAATATTTCTGAGAGACAATGATTCATATTTAGCATGAACTACTAATAGCAAACGAAGACCTCACCTGGTTGTTCCATTATTTTTAAGTAACCATTCTTTTTTCCCCCCACCATTTTGATTCAAAATCTGCCATCTTTTAAGTTCTTCCCATTGTTCTTAAGTCCGTCTTATAGGACACTCCTGAATAATTTTTGTCCTTTTTCCAAAAAAGCAGGTTATCAAAATCAGGAAGCTGTTATCTGCTCTCTTCTACGGTTTCTAATGTCACTATTTAAATATCTTCAATTTCCTCAATTGTTGTATTTATAACATACAAATCAGACATCTAAACTCCATCTCAACTCCCAAATCTCTTTCTTAGATGTTTTCAAGCTCGTGAAACATAGGCATGATCATACGAATTCAAATATATTGACACAAAAATAGATTTGATTTCAAAACTAATAGAGAGAACTGAGCTTCTGACATTCAGGACCTCTTACCAGAGGCTTTCCTATCTTAGTCAACGGCAACTTTTGCTGTTGCTGTCCTTTCTTTCCCTATCTCAATCTCTTTCTCCTTTCTCTCTCTCTCTCTCCCCAAATTTAATATGGTAATAAATTTTTTCCATCTTCAAAATGTATTCAAATTTTGGCCACCTCTCATCTCCCCCATTGCTATAGCATGGTCCACAAAGACATCACTGTTTGCCTGGATTATTGTAAACAGTCTCTTCCCTCGTCATGTATCACAGCATGATGCTCTCCAGCATGTGGATCCTGTTAAAACATGCTTAGGCTCATGGCACTGCTTTGCTACGAACCCTGTAGTTCTTGCCCTTCTCTCATAGAGGATGTGTTCCCTTTTCCTCCAATGTTACCTCTCATATTCTATAGCTCGCCCTTCCTCTCACTCTGATCTAGCCCCACTAATCTCCTTGCCATGTTTGAAAAGGACAGGCCTGTTATCATCTGAAAGCAGGATTCTTCAACATTAGCATTTCTGACCAGATATTTGGGCTGGATAATTCTTTGTCATAGGGGTCTCTTCTGTATACTACTGGTCTCTACCCACTAGATGCCAGAAGAAAGCCCTGCTCCAAATTCTGACAACCAAAACTACACCCAAACACTGACAAATGTCCTAGAGGGTCAGAGTAATTTCTAGTTTAAAGCCACCATCTTAGGGTCTTGGTACTTTGTGTTTTTAGTTCCTAGAAGAGTATCTAACATTTTAAGTATTCTCATTTTCTTCTGAACTTTACCGAAATATCTAGGTATTTTTGTTATTTGTTTCTTTTTAACTTTCCTGGTCACAATAACTAAAATCTAACACAAACTCCTATTTTACATTTTTTTTCAAATTTATTCATAGCTAATGTATTATTAAAGATTTTTTTTTTGGTTTGTTTTTTGGAGTAGTATTAGGTTCACAGCAAAACTGAAGGGACAGTACAGAGATTTCACATATACTCCCTTTCCTCCACGCACTCACAGCCTCCCTCACTATCGACATCCCACAGCAGAGTGGTACTTTTGTTACAGTTTATGAACCAACACTGACACTTCACTAACACCCAAATTCCAAAATTTATATTCAGGCTCACTCTTGGTGTAAAAGCTATAGGTTTGGACAGATGTATATATATCCACCATTATAATATCATACAGAGTAGTTTCTCTGCCCTAGAAACCATCTGTGTTCTACCTATCATCTTTCTTTCCTTCTTAACTCCTGACAACCACTGGTCTTATTACTGTCTCTATGTCTCCATATTTTTTAAAATTCCAAATGTCATATACTTAGAATTATATAGTAAATCACTTCTTTAGATTGGCTTCTTTCATTTAGTAGTGTGCTTTAAGGTTCTTCCATGTTTTTTCAAGACTTCATAGCTCATTTCCTTTTAACATTGATAATATTCCACAGTCTGGATGTACCACAGTTTATTTATCCATTCACCTACTGAAGGACATATTGATTGATCCCAAGTTTTGGCATTTGAATAAAGCTGCTATGAACCATCCATGTACAGGTTTTTGTGTAAACATAAGTTTTCAATTCCTTGGATAAATACTAAGGAGCACAACTACAGGATCACAAGGTAAGAGTATGTTTAGATTTGTAAGAAAATTCCAAACTCTCTTCCCAAACTGGCTGTGATATTTTGCCTTCCCACCAGAAATGTATGAAAATTCCCATTGCTCCACATCCTTGTCAGCATTTAGTGTTTTCAGTGTTCTGGAATTGGGCCATTCTAAAAGGTGTGCAGTAATATCTCATTGTTTTATTTTACATTTCCCTGATGATATATGATATGGAGCATCTTTTCATGTTTATTTGCCATATGTATGCCATCTCTAGTGAGGTGCCTCTTAAGGTTTTTGGCTCATTTTTAAATTGCTAAATTTGCTTATTGTTGAGTTTTAAGTGTTCTTTTTATTTTGGATACCAGTCCTTTATCATATGTGTCTTTTTCAAATAAGCTCCCCACTCCCAGTCTGTGATTTGTCTTCTGATTCTCTTGACATGAATCTTGCAGAGCAAGAAATTTTCAATTTTAATTTAATTTTAATGAAGTCTATCTCATATATTTTTATCATGGACTGTGCCTTTGGTGTTGGACCTAGAGTCATCACCATACTCAAGGTCAGCTAGATTTCTCCTATGCTGTCTTTTAGGAATTTCATAATTTTGCATTTCACATTTAGGTCTGTGAGCCATATTGATTTTAATTTTTATAACACATGTAAGGGCAGTGTTTAGATTCACTTTTTAGATGTGGATTGTTCCAGCACTATTTGTTGAAGAGACCACTTTGCCCCTTGTATTGTTCTTACTTACTCCTTTGTCAAAGATCAGTTGACAATATTTGTATGGGTCTAGTTCTGGCTCTCTATTCTATTCCATTCACCTATTTGTCTACTCTTTCACCAATGCCACACTGTCTTGTTTACTGTAGCTTCTTAGTAAGTCTTGAAGTTGGATAACATCATCCCTCCAACTTTGTTCTCTCTCAATACTGTGTTGACTATTCTGGGTCTTTTGTTTCTCCATATAAACTTTAGAAGATTCTAAAGTCAATATTCTAACGTTTATCTGTTGGCCAATATTCACAAAATAATTTGCTCAGAAGGGGGAAAAATAATGAAGTCTAATAGACTTCACATATTTTAGGGAATAATAAAAGACTATAATGTGAAAATTAATGCATATTCTGAATGACAGCTAATATCAGGAAAGCAGCCTCTGAGTGGGATACCTGAGGTTTCAGATCTTTGGTTAAGCCAAAAAGAATATTGAGAACACTTAAGTGGGCAGCTCATTCTTAGGAGCAAAACCAATGACTTTTTTATTGGAACATGATTCTCAGTTTATTCTATCTTTCACAGTAGCAGAGGAAGAAGGACTAAAGGATGATCGAGGTGCAAATACATACCACCCACACACATTAAACAGTAAATGAATATCAGGTGAGGAACACAGACCCAAAAATATTTCACTAAAGCAAAAGAAAACTCTAGCCAAATGCGTTACTCAGCATTTGAACAAAATAATAAAAATATAGCCTTGCAGAAGGCTACTGGTCAGATTGCTATGACTAATGATACACCAATAAGGGAAGGCACAGTACACAGAACTATTTAATTATTATTCAAAAAGGATATGAATTAACTAGCAGTGAGATACTTAAATGCTTAAATTGACCCCACTACCAATCTGAAATTGTAAAACCATAAACATGTAATTTCTTTCCTCTACTTCTCCCAAAGATACTGATCACCAAGCTTATGCCCACCATTTTGAGGAACTTGAAAAGAACTGGGAAATGGCACTACTTCATTTATAACATCATTTTACATGCATCCTTTGTGTGTTATACTGTTTTCTAGGTCTGTACCAACCTAAAAAAACAACCTGAGTTTGGGCATACACATTACAATTCTCTCAATCTGTCTATCTGTATCTGATTATACGTTGTTATCTTTTTAGTAAATGGAATTGTCATATATACCATGCTGTACCTACTTTCATGACAGAATATGTCACCAGTTACTTTTTATGTCAATACATTTAGTTCTTTCTAATTTTTACAGTGTGCATGTAAGACCATTATAAAAATATTTAATGAAGTTAATAAAACCTCTATTCAATGTTTAGTATAAATACTCTGCAATGAATTATTAATTAATTAATTAATTAATTATTAGTACATATTTCAAGATAAAGTGTTTCTGAGTTGAATGGCATATATTCATATTGCCACTGGCATATTGTTTGCTTTTACTGTCAAATACTTCTTCAAAATAATTTGTATAAATTATCTAGTTTAACACATTAATAGTGTGCAATCCCCACCTTTTGGGCTCTTTCACTATTTGATAACTTTCCCTATACTTTAGTGAAATAAATTTTCTTTCTTTTGTATTTATGTTACTATTAAAGGGACTGAGCATATTTTACCTTTGAAAATTATCTCTCTTTGTTTCTGACTTTTCATGTCCTTTGCCTTTTTCAGTTTTATTAGTTTCTTTACAAATCCATATATATCAATTTTTGGGGAAGATGGCAGTGTAGGAGGACCCTAAGCTTACCTTGTCCCACAGATACAACTAGATAACACCCACATCAGAGAAATGACCCAGAAAACAACCCAAAGACTTGAAGAACAGACCCTCCACAGCTAAATGTAAAGAGGTTACATCTAATGGGGTAGGAAAGGCAGAGATGTGGTCAGGAGGCAGATGGATTTGTGGGATGGTCTACAGAAGGGAAAGATACCCTGAGCATGGAAAGGGGAAATGATCAGACCCTCACCCTAAGCACCCCATACACTAGAACCCACAAGAAAATCAGAGAGGCATAATTTTACTAATTCTTATAATCAGCAAGACTTAACTAAATCTAATATTTTAAAAATCAGTGGGCTTGGCTCTGGAAGATCCGGGAGGATAATAGGAAACAGAGTCTCCACCCTTAATAGATGGTACAACAAAGAGCCCCTTAGAGATACGGCATAAAAAGAGCAGTTTGAAAAACACCAGGGGTATATAGGAGAGTAAGCTGTCTACTAATCTCAGAGCTTGTGCTGGAGGGGCCGGACTGATGGGAGACTTCTTCAGAACTAAAGGAGCTGCCTGGTGCCATTTCCCGTCCTGTCCTCCAGCCTAGACACAGATACTTGAGGAAACCAATGCGGTGCTAACGTTCCCTGCATAACTTGCTAACAGTGTGCACTGTCCCTGTGTTCTGCAAACATGCACCCTTCAGCCAGGCCTTAGTTCCAGATGTCCCCTACTGCAGACCTGCACAAACCTAGCTAACACTGCACTTCCTACCCCTTCGTTCTCCTGTGGACCTACCCCATCCGGTATGCCCTTGGATTCTGGCTGGAACCTATCCAAAACGGTACCAAAAGTCTGGCAGGGTACAAGCAGTCCTGACAGGAACCAGCACCATTCCAAACCAGCACCATTCCATTTGTCTCCTGGGAGAGGGCAAGATAACGACATATACCAGTCCAACTGAGTCTAGAGTAGTGGGCTGGAAGCAGCCAACTGGTCTGACTACAGGTCCCATACAGCAACAAAAGCTTCTCAGAGGAAACAGAGAGAAAGCACTCAGTAGTTTGCTGCAATCGCATCTAAGGCAAATGCTTGGTCTGATTCAATCCAAGTCCAACACAGCCACAGACTACCCCACTAACAACACAGGGATCAAAACTGCCCACAACAGGAAAAGTGAGCCATCATAGACAACTGGACTGAAGACAAAAGTGGCTCAGCCACAAGGCATTAACAATACACGTAGGAGACACTCCTGTAGCACCAGGTTCTGGTAAATGGGGGATGCTGCACTGCATGGCATTACAGGACCTCTTCTTTATAAGGCCACTACTTTCAAGAGCAAGAGACATAGCTGGCTTCCCTAACACACAGAAACAGACACAGAGTTAAACAAAGTGAAACAGAGGAATATGTTCCAAATGAAAGAACAAGACAAAATTACAGAAAGGGAACTAAACACAATGGAGATAAGTAATATGTGTGATAGAGAATTAAAGGTAATGGTTATAAAGATGCTCACTGGATTGAGAAGAGTGGAGGACTTCAGTGAGACCTTTAACAAAGAGAAGAAAACATAAAATAGAACCAATCATAAATGAATAATTCAATAACTGAAATTAAAAATAAACTAGTGGAATAAATAGTAGAGGAAACAGAAGAATAGGTTAGTGATCTGAAGAACAGAGCAACAGAAAGCAATTAAGCTGAACAGGAGAGAAAAATGAAAATACACTTAGGAATCCGGTGACACCATCAAGCACAATAATATTCACATTATAGGAATCTCAAAGGGAGAAGACAGAGAAAAGGAGGTAGAAAATTTATTTGAAGAAATAATAGCTAAAAACATCTCAAATTTAAGGAAGGAAACAGAAATTCAGATCCAGGAGGCCCTGAGAGCCAACAAAATCAACCCGCAGAGGTCCACACCAAGACACATTGCAATTAAAATAGCAAAATGTAGTGATAGGATGAGAATTTTAAAAGCATCAAGAGAAAAGAAAATAGTTACATACAAAGGAAACTGCATAAGGCTATCAGCTGATTTTTTATCAGAAATTTGGCAGGCGAAAAGGGAGTGGCATGATATATTTAAAGTGTGGAAAGAAAAACCCCTGCAGCCAACAATACTCTATACAGCAAGGCTATCGTTCACAACACGAGGAGAGATAAAGAGTTTCCCAGACAAACAAAATTTAAAGGAATTCATGCCCACTAAACCAGCCCTACAATAAATGTTAAAAGAGGACTCTCTGAGTGGAAAGGAAAGACCTTAAGAAGGAATAAAAAAAGTGGCAAGCACAGAAGCAGTAAAATTAAGTGTATCTAAAAATCAGTCAAATGATTCACAATAAAAGGATGTACAAGTATGACACCTTACTCTCAAACATGAGTAGAGGGAGAGTAAAAAATGAGTTCAAATGTAAGTGACCATCAACTTAATATAGACTTCTATATGCAAAAGATATTATATACAAACCCAATTGTAATGACAAATCAAATACAGTAATAGACATGCAAAAGAGGGAGGGAGGGAGGGAGGGAAAGAGGGAGGGAGGGAGGGAGAAAGAGAGAAAGAGAGAGAGAAAGATGAAGAGAAAGTCAAGTATATTACTAAACGAAACCAGCAAACCATGAGAAAAGAGAGCAAGAAAAGAAAGGGATAGAGAAAAACTACAAAAACAATAAAACCAATAAAAAAAAGAAAATAAGTGCATATCTATTAATAACTACTTCAAACATAAATGGACTAAATTCCCAATAAAAAGAGATAGGGTGACAGAATGGATAAGAAAGCAAGACCCATGTACATGCTGCCTACAAGAGACACATTTCAGACCCAAAGACGTGTCCTGATTGAAAATGAAGGGATGGAGAAGCATTTATCATGGAAATGGAAGTGCAAAGAAAGCCAGGATAGCAATACTTGCATCAGACAAAACAGACCTTAAAACAAAGACTTTAAAAAGAGATAGATAAAGATACTATATAAGCATAAAGGGGACAATCCAACAAGAAGATATAACAATTCTAAATATTATTGCACCCAACACAGGAGCATCCAAATACAAAAAGCATCAAATAAGAAATAAGGAAAGTAATTCATAGTAATATAATAATAGTAGTGGACTTTAACTCCCCACTTACATCAAATGACAGAGCATCCAAATAGAAAATCAACAAGGAAACAGTGGCTTTGAATAACACACCGGACTTGATGGATCAAAGAGATACATTCAGAACATTCTATCCTAAAACTGCAGAAGACACATTCTTTCAAGTGCACATGCAACATTATCCAGAATAGACCACATATATGACCACAAAACAAATCTCAAGAAATTCAGAGACTGAAGTCATATCATCCATCTTTTCTGACCAAAATGCTATGAAACTGAAATCAACCACAAGAAAAATGGAGGCAAAGTAATATGTTATGAAATAATGAATGGGTCAACCAAGAAATCAAAGAAGAAATAAAAAAATACATGGACACAAATGGAAATGAAAGTGCAATGGTCCAAAATCTTTGGGTCACAGCAAAAGCTGTTCAAAGAGAGAAGTTTGTAGCAATACAGGCCTACTTCAAGAAACAATAAAAAACTCAAATAAACCACCTAACTTCACATCTAAAGAGCTAGAAAGAGAACAAACAAAATCCAAAAGTAGAAGGAAATAATAAAGATTAGAGCAGAAGTAAATAATATAGAAATTAAAGAAAAAACAAAACAAAAAGCAATAGAACAGATCAATGACATCAGGATCTGTTTTTTTGAAAAGATCAATAAAACTGATAAATCTTTAGCCAGAGTCATGAAGAAGATGATAAGGAGGAGGTGGAGGAAAAAGAGGGGGAAGAAAAGGAGGGGAAGAAAGGAAGAGGAACTCAAATAAAAAAGCAGAAAGGAAAGAGGAGACATAACAACTGACACCACAAAACCACAAAGAATTATAAGAGAATATTATATTAAATCATATACCAACAAACTGGACAAGCTAGAAGAAACTGATAAATGCCTAGAAACATATAACTTCCCAAAACTGATTCAGCAAGAAATAAAAATTTGAACAGACTAATTACCAGTAATAAAATTGAATCAGCAATCAAAAAAAAATCCCAAAAAACAAAAGTCCAGGACCAGATGGCTTCAGAGGTAAACTCTACCAAACACTGAAAGAATTAATCCCTATTCTTCTCAAACTATTTCAAAAAATAGAAGAAAAAAAAGCTTCCAGATTCATTCTATGAAACTAGCATTTCCTTGATACCTAAACCAGATAAAGACAGTATAAAAGAAAAAGAAATATAGATGCAAAAATCCTGAACAAAATATTAGCAAAATGAATTCAACAATATATCAAAAAAAATTCAGCACAATCAGATGTGGTTCAATATTCACAAATCAATCATGTGATACATCATATCAACAAGAGAAAGGATAAAAACCATATGGTCTTTTCAATAGATGCAGAAAAAGCATTTGACAAAGTACAACATCCATTCATGATAAAAATCCTCAACAAAGTAGGTTTAGAGGGAACATCCCTCAACATAGTGAAGGCCATACATGAAAAATCCACAGCTAATATCATTCTTAATGATGAAAAACTGACAGCTTTCCCCCTAAGATCAGGTACAAGACAGGAGTGTCCATTGTCGTGGCTTTGATTCAATATAATATTAAGTCCTAGCCACAGCAGCCAAACAAGAAAAGGGAAAAAAAGGCATCCTAATTGGTAAGGAAGCAGTAAACTTTCATCATTTGCAGATTACATGATTCTATATATAGAAAACCCAAAAGGCTCCACCAAAACCTACCAGAACTGATAAATGAATTCAGTAAGGTCATAGGATACAAAGTTAATATACATAAATCCACTGCATTTCTATAGACTACTAATTATTAAGTAGTAGAAACAGAAATAGTAAATAAGCAGCAGAAAGAGAAATGCAGGAAACAATTCCATTTACAACTGCACCAAAAAGAATAAAATACTTAGGAATAAACTTAATCAAGTAGGTGAAACACTTGTACTCTGAAAACTATAAAAACATTGATGAGGAAGGGCGTGAGCGGCTCATTTGGTTAAGTGAGGGATTCTTGATTTCAGTTAAGGTCAGGATCTCAGGGTCCTGGGATCAAGTCCCGCATCACACTCTGAGCTCAGTGCAGAGTCTGCTTGGTATTCTCTGTCTCCCTCTCCCTCTGTCCCTCTTCCCACTTGCACTCTGTCTCTAAAATAAAGAAATAAAATCTTTTGGAAAAAAACATTGATGAAAGAAATCAAAAATGACACAAATGAAAAGATAGTACATGCTCATTATTGAAAGAACAAATATTGTTAATTAA
The DNA here is from genome assembly GCA_028533885.1 of Nasua narica. Lineage (NCBI taxonomy): Eukaryota > Metazoa > Chordata > Mammalia > Carnivora > Procyonidae > Nasua > Nasua narica. The sequence continues at coordinate 71,328,320 of CM052808.1, forward strand.
AGTATCTATACTACCTAAAGCAATCTACAGCTTTAATGCAACCCCTATCAAAACACCAACAGCATATTTCACAGAACTAGAACAAATAATCCTAAAATATGTATGAAACCACAAAACTCCTGGGGTATCTAAAGCTGTCCTGAAAAAGAAAAACAAAGCTGGAGGTATTACAATCCCATATTTCAAGATATAAAGCTGTAGCAATCAAAACAGTATTGTATTGGCACAAAAATGGACACAGATCATTGGAGCTGAATGGAGCTCAGAACAGGAGCCAAGAAATAAACTCACAATTACATGATCAATTAATCTTCAACAAAGGAGGGGCACCTGGGTGGCTCCGTGGGTTAAAACCTCTGCCTTCAGCTCAGATCATGATCTCAGGGTCCTAGGATCAGCCCCGCATTGGGCTCTCTGCTCAGCAGGGAGCCTGCTTCTTCCTTTCTCTCTGCCTGCCTACTTGTGAACTCTCTCCCTCTGTCAAATAAATAAATAAAATCTTAAAAAAACCAAACCAAAACAAAAACAAAAACTTCAACAAAGGAGGAAATACTAAAAAAAAAAAAAAAAAAAAAAAAAAAGGAGGAAATACTATGCAATGGGAAAAAGACAATATCCTACACAAATGGTGTTGGCAAAACTGGACAGCTATATGCAAAAGACTGAAACTAGACTACTTTTTTACACCATCCGCAAAAATATTTTCAAAATGGACTGAGTACCTAAATGCGAGACCTGAAACCAGAAAAATCCTAGATGAGGGCACAGGCAGTAATTTCTCTGACATTGGCCATACCAACAGTTTTATAGATGTTTCCAGAGGCAAGGGAAAAAAAGGCAAAAATACATTACTGGAACTACATCAAAATAAAATAAACAATCAATAAAACTAAAGGACAACAGACTGAGAGAAGATACTTGCAAATGACATAACTGATAAAGGGTCAGTATCCAAAATTAAAAGAACAACTGATGGAACTCAACACCAAAAAAAGTCCAATTAAAAATGGGCAAAAGACATAAACGGACATATTTCTTCAAAGGCAGTTGGCTAACACATGAAAAGATGCTCAAAGGCACTAAACATCAAGAAAAGGCAAATGCAAACATCACTTCACACCTGTCAGAATGGTCAAAATCAAAAATGCAAAAAACAAGTGTTGACAAGGATGTACAGAAAAAGGAACATTTTCAAAATTCAAAATTCATTTTAAAGTTGTCTATATTTATTCTTAAGATAAAATTGAAAATAGATTTATAATTATTTTGTATCAGATATTACTAAATTCTTATTTCAAATCACTTTTCAGCTTATTGTCTTAGGAAACGTTATTTGAGTATCTAAAAGGAAACTTAAAATATATATATAAAGTGAGAAGTTTGAGAATACGAGGTCACATTTTAGAAAAAGTGTCAATCATTTTGAAAGTTTGGTGACTGCTCATATGCCCAGTTCTGCTTTGTGTTCCATCATCATCATTTTCAAATGCTAGTTGCAAATAAAGGTTGGTAGGTAAATGATTAAATTACACTCCAGACAGAGTTGTCAGATTTAACAAAAAATGGAAGAGGATAAGCAGATAATTTTAATTTCAGATAAACAAGTTTTTGTTGTTGTTGTTGGTATAAGTATGTCCCAAATGTTGAACACAAATCCAAATTTAACTAGAGTTCCATATTTTATCTGGCAATTCTAACCCTAGCAAGAGGTCAAGTGCCATTCAATTTAAAGAACCATCCTTAATTTTAAGTTTGTAAGTTTATCTTTCTTAAATTTTAATGTGTATTGAAAAATAAATTAACTTTAAAAATTATTTCCATTTTATTCCTTACATTTATAATTTTGAATTTTCAAAAATACATTTCCTTTAAAAAATGAAGTTGGTAAATATTTGGTATCTTTGATTAAAACAATAAAAAGTTGAAAACCTTATTTGTAACAAGGTTCCTATACAAATTTAATAAAATTCCAAGCCAGAGAACCTATAGCTTATGGCATGCCCCTTAACTCCACTATCTTTGAAAGTAAAATAACAATGTTCCCATGCTGCTATTAATTTGTTCTGTAAAGCCCAGAGAGTAGATACAAAAGATGAATTCTGAAAGGGCCTAGAGCAAAATTTTCATACATTCAATTTGGGATAATATGCCAAATATTTTATTGGAATCAGAAGAAGAATTGATCTACTCCAACAATGTCACCTTCAGTAAGAACACACGAATTCACAAAAAATAATAGTTCATTTTATTTTCTAAAAATGTGTCTTTAAAAATGAAAAGAAGGAACTGAGGAGAAAGGATTATGCAACAAATAAGATACTAGATTTCAGATTTTGACCATTTGAAGAAGCAAGTTTAATCTCGAAAATGTAAATTGTATTTCATTGTATTATATTACAGATAAAGATGTAAAAGAATACTGTACATTTTCTTCTTGTTTAGTCTCACTTCACATGGTAATCTTTTATATACTGCCGTTTCAACGTTTTGTCTTTGTATCCTATTCCATTTCACCCCTAAAATTCAACATCTTTATTCTTTTCCATGTCTATGCTTTTCTGTGCTCCTTGTTAAACTAAATCCTAAAAGTGTCTAAAATGGTATCCATTTTTCTTCAATATTAACAATTTTTCAAAAATTATTGACAGCAAAAGTAGAATGTAGTTGTTCCATGACATCACTGAGCTAACTGAAAATTTTAACATTAATATACCTTATTTGAGCAACAAGGAGTTTAGCAGCAGCCAAGGGCAACAGACTAATTGATGTCATTTCTATAAACTCTTCACGCAAAAAGGATAAGAATAAATTGGATAGAATCTATTTGACTCAACATTATCTTTTGACTTTCTGTTCTTTTGTAATTTTACCTCCTCAACTATCTCCTTACCAGTGCTCGGTTCCAATTGATCTTTGGGAAATAAGAAACCTGGGGATAATTGTTAGATTATGACTATTTTAGTCTAATCCAATCCAGTATGTAGTGGACATGGAGGGACCACATAGCAGATATATACGGGACATGCCTGTGTTAATTCAAGAGTTCATTATTCAACAGATATATCTATATTTTATATATCTATATCTACAGTGGATATTATTATTCTCAATTATTACCACCTACCTAATCCACCTACCTAAAAATATTAAATGCCATTCTCATTTCAGTGTTATTAAACATTTCAGAGATGCATTCACATTCTGATTTAGCCATATGTTCTTGTTTTAAAAGGTTTACTAAAAAAATAAAAATATAATAAAAAATAAAAGGTTTATAAAAAAACATTATTTCTTATCCTGTGGGCAAAATAAGTGTGATATTTTGATTTATAATTAGAAAAAAACTATATATACATTTGGTCTTTGTCCACTGTGCCTGACAGAGTTCTTAAAAACCTTTGTTATCTTCGGAGGAGAACCAAAGGGTGTCTCTTGTTATGTTAATGAGGTGACCCCAACTAAGGATGGGGCCTGGTTGCCAGGAGAACAAACCCTGGGAGAGAGGGTTGGAACTTTTAAGCCCCATGCTCCAAACCCCCAAATGAGAGAGTGGGACTGGAATTTGAATCAGTTGCCAGTGGCTAGTGATTTAGTTGATCCTGCCTTTATAATGAAGCCTCCATAAAAACCCAAAAGGAGCATGCTTCTGAAGTGGTGAAAGGAGCTGTCTTGAGGGGCTGACCTATTAAACTATGGAACCAGGCTTGGTGGATAGTGGCAGAATTGAGCTAAATTGAGGGACATCCAGGTGGTGTCCGGAGCCCTGCTTGTTGAGCTTATGGGGAAACCATCACACACATGTGCATTGGAATTGGTTCCAAAACACTAAATAGATACCAAGAATCTCATTAAGCCAATGGACTTTTTAAAGTGCTTTATAGAATCTCTTTATATTTCACTGTTTTGAACATATATATTTACATTATATTTATATTATATTTACATTACAAAAGCATAAATGCTGAGTTGGCTAGAGACCTAATACTGGGGAAATATACACACACTGATGGATAGATAGATAACAGAGAAAAATAGATAATCTATAACTTAAATGCTTCTGAAGTTAATTTATATCTTTACTATTATTTAAATAATTTTAATCCAAAGCCCTCATATCAATCTTCCCACTCTTTCCTAGAAGCACAAACATAGGAGAAGGAAATATTCTGAATTTCTTTCCTGAAATGTAAATTTAAATATATGCATGTTTTTATGAACTGTATCAGAGCTCACAAGTTTCAATTTGCAGTATTCTCTTTTTCATTTTGTTAATTAGTATTAATTTCCTGTTAATCAAAGTTATTATTTGTGGGGGCTCTTTATATTTGAATATTCACCAGGAGAGTGGCTTGACTGTTTTAGTTTTCAGTGTTTTGTAAATTGATGTTTACGTTTTTATTTAACTTTACATTGTGGTCTGATAACATGCTCAGAAGTTTTTAAAAAATAATTACATGCATTTTCCTTCTTAACTAAATTAAGAATATTTTTTAGTTTTCAATGAATGTTTCAATGGAATATATAATCCCATTGGTTGGATGAAATTTTTAATAATACCAAAAATTTTTAATAATATCTATTAGCTTCTTTGTAGTGAGCAATGAAATCAGCACTCTTATTACACATAAAAGTAATGGCATCAGCCATACTTTTATGTCCTTATGTTCAATTTTATAAGGTCTAGGAATAAAAACAGAACCTTCTTGCTTCAAAAAATACTTTGCTTAGAACACTGATTCAACCAAAATATCTTGTTCTGTAAGTCTTAAAGACTTGTCTCAATCCAAAAACAATATGTTATAAACACTGTCCAATCCCAACCAACTTCCTAGCTTGCAAGACCTGCCTTAAAATAACCCAAAATAGGCCCTAAAACCTTTCTATAATTTTCCCATTCCATAATACTGGGACCATATCAACTGATTTTCTTCCATATTTTAATAAGTCTAAAGAACTTCACTTTACCTCATAAATGTGTTTTTATTGGTGATCATTTGGGAGTCAACAGTAGAAGTATGCCTTTGTTAACATCATGTATTTCTCTGTTGTATTTAATTTTCTTAGTTATACATTCTAATCATGTTAACTACTCTAATCAATACTAAGCATACTAATACTAAGCATTCTAATCAATACTTAGCACTTACCTGGTGTATACATGTATGTATGTACATATGTATGACTGCTTGTATGTAGGGAGATATATATATGATATCCCATCCTTGTACTTACAATTTTTGTCTCCTAAAACCATGTATATTTTTGTTTTTAAACTATGAATATGGAAAATTTTATATTTGAATATTGGAATTTAATTAATTCTTTTAATTATTCATTTATATAAGCCCGCTCTTTACATTATTTTACTATATACTTTTTTTCATCTTTCTTTTGGTGGGTTGATTGAATGTCCTATGTTTTTTTTTTTTTTTTAAGATTTTGTTTATTTATTTGAGAGACAGAGAAAGTGAGAGAGAGCATGAGAGGAGAGAAGGTTAGAGGAAGAACAGACTCCCCTTGGAGCTGGGAGCCCAATGTGGGACTTGACCCTGGAACTCAAGGATCATGACCTAAGCCGAAGGCAGTTGCTCAACCAACTGAGACACCCAGGCGCCCCGAATGTCCCATGTTTTATAACTTTAACTTTATATATTTCTTAATAGAAAAATCCCTGGTGAAGGATTTCAATTACCTTCTCCTTACTCCATAGCACTTTTGATAACTTTAAATAATTTTTTCAAGAGTTCACTTTGTAATTTTGGCAGAAAACTGGTCATTTTAAATACTATATGAACACAATCTTGTATTCCTTTTTCCTTAAGTGTTGCTCTCATTGCTGTTTACTTAATAGGCCGGCTGCCTGTTTGTTTAGTAACTTGACTAGAGTAAACCAGTGAAATGTGTCATTTCTTCAGTGTATAACCACTTATGCCACTCATCAGTTATTGAAAATTCTTGGTATTATTTTAATCATGTCTTCCTGGAGTCTGCTTAGCTTTGTCATCAAAGTCTCCACAAATATCTGAGCCAGGAATTCTTGTATCTCTCCCCCTCTCCCCCTGATGCAAATGTGGTGCAGGAGCATAGTCAAAGAACAGGTGGCTAACAGTTCTGTCCAGTTTTACTTTCTTCTGACTCCTCTCACTTTCCTCAACATGTGTGCACATTCTCACAATCAATCTGGGATGGATACAGTGGGCCAGTGTGTTCCCCCCAAGGCACATGCAGCTTTCGTTAGACAAGACTATGCAGTGAGCTTATCACAGCCTCCTACAGATGACTCATCTCCTGGCTCTTCCTATCAAACTTCTGTCCAGTCTACTAGATTATTGCTTGCCCAACCAAGGCTACAACAAGTTCACTGAGATACTGGCTTTCTCCCTCCCACCCACCTGCACACTGAGACTGCTTCTCTTATTGCCAATGCCTATGGACAAGGGGTTTTCCATGCTTTATTCCACATGCTTTATTCCACCAGTGGATGGCATCCACTGGCAGTTACTCATTTTGGATGGCATGCCCTAACCTGGGAGAACTGTGCTGACCAAGTTTGGTGCAAAGTGGGGAATAATAACTGCCCCAGGCAGAAACTCCACTGATACCCTGTGTTCTTACCCACTGTGAAAGTCAAGATTCTAATATGGCCCATGCTCCCTGATTCCTGGTGTTCATACCTCGTATCATCCCTCATTTAAGTATGGGCAGAACCTGTAACTTGCTTCTAGCCCTTAGAACATGGCAGTTGAAGAGATTGTGCAGATGCAATTAAGATCTCAAATCAACTGTATTTGAGTTAGTTGAATATTCAACTACACAGTTCGTTAGAGATCAGTAATATTTAAGGGTTAATAATCTTCAAAAAAGTCTGATTAATTTGGAATAAGAGTATATGACAGATACTTTAATGAGTGTGCCTCCCACTCTTACCTCACATTTCAAAATAATCCATAATAGTTATTCTACATAAACACTAGAAAAAGAGATACAGATTTTAAAAGAAATAAGAATGAGCCAGGATAAAGCATGGTGGTAGGTACACATGTACACACAGAATGGTCTTGAGTGAGATATAAAACAACTATAACTAAAACAAAATTTGAGAGAACATTAGGAAATACAGTCTTGGTTGTTACAGACAAGAGGACTGAGATGTAGGTGAAGAAGGTCCCAGAATGGCTAGGTCAGTGTGTAAGACTTGGTGCTGCTCTGATCTAACATGCGTATTTTATTTTGTTAGATTTTTTGCTTGTTTGTTTGGTTTTAGTTTAGTTTCTTTCTTCTTTTTACTTTTAATGGTGACAAAGACTTTCTTTGTTGCTTTATTTTTTACAAGGTTAAAGGTAGGATATAAGTACACAATCTCTGGGCAGAGAAAAATTGTATCATTATTTCAAATAATACAAGAAAGTCATCTTGATAAAACTCAATACTTCTAAATTAACTAGGTATATAAGGTCACTTTGTTATCATGGAAAATGTAACCTAAATAAAGATCATTTAAGAGTTTTTCTTCCCAGGGCATTCAAATGAGCTATCATAAAAAATACAGCTAGCAGCAGTTGTGAGGAGAATTGGCATCTAAATAAATCTATGAATTTTTGGTTAATGTAGATGCATAAGAATAATTAAAAATTCAACTATCTAAAAATAGTTTCCATTTTATATTGGCATAAGTATGTTATTTCCTAAGGCTAATGGTGAGTGAGGTAGACATTCTTCCATCCTTGTGTGTCTATTACTCTAAATAATTTATCTATTTTCATTAAGCCTCACTCTTTTCTTTATATCTTAAAATTTTAAAATATATCCTACAATGCAAAGTTTTAAATTCCAGATAAGACATATAAATGCTCCACATCCCTACTTAATTAGAAACAAGTATTTTATTTTATTACTCTTTTTTCCTACTTTTATCTTCCTTTATTTGAATGCTTTTTTCTCTCTATTGCTGCTCCATAGCCCAAGTCTTAACCAAAAGTTACTTATTAAAAAGATGTACCAATAGGCATGTTATAGGAATTTTAAAGAAGGATAAATTTACCTTCTGAAGATTTAGGTTTCAAATGAAGCGGGGAGAATACAAATGTGGGAGGAAGAAAAATTGAAGTACAATAGAGAAAAAGATGACTAAAAAAAAGTACATCAACACAAAATGCTTACTGAAAAGGGAAAGTTAGGGGGATGGCTGAAATGTCACACATATCTACTCAAAGCTTCATTATGAAAAAATAATTGTCAGAATGAAGAGAACCATTGAATTTTGATATTTTGGAAAAGGAATAAACTTCACTGTACTAAAGAGTAATGTGATAACTGAAGTAAAATGCAAATTTAATAGGATCATCTGATAATAAAAGGTAGGTGCACATTACAAAAGACATGGCTAATGGGATTTACATTGGTTTGAGGAGTGTTCTATGAAAAGAAAAATGTCACTTTGAGCTGGAGTTTCTAGCAATCAGTACTGAGCTCATGTATTAGTCAGTTCAGGTGGCTCTAACAAAATACGATCGATTGGGTGGCTTAAACAAAAGACATTTATTTCTCAGAGTTCTGGAAGCTGGGAAGTCCAGGATCAAGGTGCTTGGCCTATTGAGTTCCCAGTAGAGACTCTCTTCCTGGTAAGCAGGTGGCTGCTTCTAGCTGTGTCTTCACATGGAGGAGAAAGCAAGCCAGCTCTCCCATCTCTTCTTATAAGGGTACTAATCCCATGATGAGAATCCCACCTTCATGACTTGAGCTAAATCTAATTACATCCCAAAGTCCCATCTCCAAATACCATCCCATAATGGGTTAAAGCTTCAACACAGCATTTGAAGGAAAAACAAATATTTTATCCAAAATAGCCCACTACTCTTCTCTCCCTCCAGGTTATTTTCAATCACTATGTGCCAATAATATCCTAAATCTCAAATCTTCAACTAGATAGCCTTTCTATGCTCCAGACTTGCTTGTTCAGGTTTTCTTTAATATTTTTGCTTCAATATGTCTTCATAGACTTCTCAAACCATGGTTAAGTTTGAATTCTTCATCCCTGTTTGCCTCTTCTCACTAAATGAGGCCTCTATTTATTTTCCAAGTTTCTTTTTTTTAAAAAAAGACCATTTGACTCTTTTTAAAAAAAAAAAAGATTTTATTTATTTATTTGACAGAAAGGAGAGAGATCACAAGTAGGCAGAGAGGCAGGCACAGAGAGAGGGGGAAGCAGGCTCCCTGCTGAGCAAAGAACCCAATGCGGGGCTCAATCTCAGGACCCTGAGATCATGACCTGAGTCAAAGGCAGAGGCTTTAACCCACTGAGCCACCCAGGCGCCCTATTTTCCAAGTTCCTTAAAGCAGTACATTGGCTGATGGTGTGAATTCTTCTAAATTTTTTATCTTATCTGTTATATCAATGTGTTCTGCTCACATTCACTTCAGTATTTTTCTGAAATCAACTTATTGTATTTCATGGCTGTTTCTACCATATGGCTTAAGTTATCATCACTATAGCAATATCTACCAAACTGGCTTTCCTACTTCTACTCCTATAAAACACAGACTGATTTTCAATATATCAGCTATGTATATTTTTTGAAAACAAAAATATAATTGGGCCAGATTTCTATTTAACAGCTTTCTTAGTGGGTTTCCACTGTCATCAGGTAAAATTCAGATGCTAAAACAGGATCATGAAGACAGGCATTATTAGGCTTCTGTCTATTAATCTACTGTTTACTATTCTGGCCATTCTAGTGAACTTAGAATTCACATTTGCTTCCTTAGTTCCTCAATTTCCCAAGCATTTTGTCACCTTACAACTTTTACATATGTTGTTCTATCTGCCTGGAAGATTAGACCTATTCTCTATATGTCTAAATCTAAATTTATCCTTCAGATGTCAGTCTAAAGTTCACTAAATCGAGAAGATTACATTGATGTCCCCATCCAAGTTAAATCTCCCAGTGATTCTTTTCAAGTTCATCTGTACTCTTCTTTCAAAAAATTTATCATTCTAACTGTCTGGTTTTAATTTGCTTAATAAGTGTTTATACTCTTCTTAAAAAGATTATAGGTTTCATAAGAGACTCCTAAACTCACAAAACAAACTGAGGGTGGCTTGAGGGTGGGGGGGTAGTGATAGGGTGGCTAGGTTATGGATATTGGGAAGGGTAAATGCCGTGAAATGTGTAAGCCTGATGATTCACAGACATGTATCCTGGGGCAAATAATACATCATATGTTAATAAAAAATTAAAAAAAAAATTATAGGTTTCATGTAGGAAGACATTTTTTCTCTCTCTATTTTATTCACCAATGTATTCCTGAAATCTGGAAAAAAAATGTCTAGCACATAGAAGGTACTAAATATTTTTCATTGAATAAATTAATTTGTCAGTTTTTTTAAAAAAAATCTGCAATACTACAAATCATCACCGAAGAGAACAGATTATCCAGACTTTAAGCAAGTGAAGGTGGAGATATAAAATGTTTTAACCTATCAGACTAAGAGTCTGTCGAAATTTGAGGAAAAATTTACTAAAATGTGCCTTCTTTTGTTGTCAGTGCTCTGTATATACTATGAAGAAGATAACCATCTAAGTATTTTTGACCTCTAAATTTGTTTTATTCCTACTAGTCCTTAATAGGGGCATATAGGACATAGGTGTGTGGGTGTGAGTAGGGAAAGGACACTGGGAAGGAAATTTAGCATAAGAAAAAGATTTAGAGGGGCACCTGGGTGGCTCAGCTATTAGGCATCTGCCTTCAGCTTAGGTCATGATCCCAGGGTCCTGGGATGGAGCCCTACATCAGGATCCCTGGTCCCTGAGAAGCCTGTTCCCCCTCTCCCACTTCCCCTGTTTGTGTTCCCTCTCCCACTGTGTCTCTCTCCATCAATAAAATAAATAAAAAATTAAAATAAAAAGAAATATAGAAAAAAAATTAGTGTGGCATTAATTACCTGAAACAACTTAAGTATATATTAACTAATAATTAAATTTCTCTGAGTAATTCACAGCACTTTCTAAAATCTCCTCTCCAGACTTATGAAGTCCTTGTTAATCTTTGGCTACAAACACTACTGTGTAACAGAACATGTAGAGGTAATAGGCATATTTGCTCCAATGATCCCAAGACCTCTCCATAGACCAGATTCTGCCACAACTGACATGTGCATAATTCCACCAGAAGCCAGTAGCAGTTTCACATGATTAAAGATGGCAGAATCAGGGCCACACATACATTTCCATGCAAATGTGTTTGAGAAAATAGCTTACAATACATTATGTAAACATATTTAGAATGAATAAACACACTGAGCTAAATTTTCAAACATCTGTTCAAGCTTGTGGCAGCACCCCAAATTTGCATACCTAACTCCTTTTTAAATATGGCTTAATTTTGCCCTCCATATTATTAGATCATAGTAGCCTTTTAACTCCAAAATACATACTATCATTGTACCAATGATGTTAATTATCATTTTTTTCAATCCAACTGTGCTCTCTTTTAGCTTTAGATTTCCTTCTGTGCTTCTTGGGAGAGAGGGGTCTATGACTAGGGGAGAACTTTTATGCATATTATGATTCAATCTATGTGTTATCAAGAAAAGAATTGAGACTTGAATTATTTGCATAACTGTGCTCCTAGCCATATACAAATGCAGAAATTCGAACCACAAGGTGCATATTATGCCCCTTTAGTGGCATAAACCTGCCACTGCTTGTAGTTTATGTACCCTAGAGTTCAAACAATGGTACAGTACCAATATATTGTTTTCTATTTTTATTTAGCATGCCCTTCCATAGTCTTTCTTGGTTTCTGCTGAAAGTCTTACACATATATAACATATGACCTAAATAAAGTACCAGGGCTTATTTAGAAAGCAAAATTTCAGAGCAAGAACTCTAGCTTCCTGCCATACAGAGTAATGAAACAGAGTTCCTCCTTATAAAGAAATTCTGGAACAGACAAAGCAAATATTCATTTATTTCTTTGACTAAGACCTGTTTTAAAAAGATATTGCTTGCATAAGAGTTATTAAGTTAAAAAAAAACACAAAGAATTAAGAGTTGGAAAATATGCCACCCCCAAAATATGTTACTTTGGTATTGAAATTATTTTCAGCTAAACATAAGTAAAAAGCAACAAATGTAGGAAAGTTCCCTCAACCTTCTTCCCTTTCTGCCTAAAGACAGGATATAAGCTCTCCTTTTACTAGACACAGACTCTTATCAGCTCATTTGCAAAAAACAAACAAAAAACAAAACTTACTCCATTAGTTCCATCCCATGTATTTACCTTCCCACAATTTGCCACTAATGGAAGCCTACAATTGCTATCCTTTGTCCAGTCATTCTTCTACAAATATATTTTCCTTTGTTGAAGATGCTATATAAACCAGAGTTCTAAGCCACCACTTTGAGTTACTCTTCTTTTTAGGTTACTTTCCTATGATGTACACTGAATGCATAAATTATTTGTTTTTCTCTTGTTAATCTGTATTTTTGTTAAAGAGCCCCAGATGAATACATAATGTGGATAGAGGTGAAGTTCTGCCTCCTCTATACAAACAGTGCTTCTTACAAACTGTTTTGCTATACTTATTACAAACTCCGTTTTTGCTGGGAAAAAATTTGCATTTCTCATTTTTGAATCTTTAAAATATGAATATTCCCTCCAAAATCTAGTTATGTCTTAAAAAAAACCCAAATAACATAAATATTGTAACCAGGTGTGGGAAAATAATTAGAATTCATTTCAAGTCAAGTTAGCGTCATTCAGCACATCATTACTTGGACCAAATACTCCATCAGTCTCTGGGGATATGTGATTTAACTAAACAAAGGGCAAATTTCACAAATATTAAATTCTAAGAGGGATGTAAACAATAGACAATTGAAATGTATTGTGGCAATTTTGTGATTATACACTAATCCAAAATTCAAATATGTTACCAGAAAGGTTTCAAAGGATTTCACTGACCTAAAGATTCAGAAACCCCTGTATATGTGCAAGATGTGGCAGCAAAGCCCTTTAGATGCCTCCAAATCTCCTGATCTGCTGGATTAATACCACAAAGTGACTTCAGTCAATCCCCCTAGAGTCAACAATTTGCTTGATTTGAAATTTTAACCAACAGATATTTCAGACATAACAAAATTACTATTTTTAAGTTTCGACATTTTGGAATAATTTATGATTCACCAAAGATAATACAAAATATTTTATCTGGAAGTGTGGTGCTGTTTTAACTAAAACGAATGCGGAAGGCATTGGCTTTGGGAGTATAGGACAAGCAGAGGATAGAAGAGCTGTACAACTTCAGGAAATTCTTAATGAGAATTGAAAAGACAGTAAGGAAGTTGTTACTGGAAGCTACATAAATGGGCAGGAAGCTTGGTAACATGGTCGTTTGTAGTTGAAAAAGTAGAAAAGGTATCTCATGACCTGCTGGATTTGGTTAAGGAATGTTCATGTTGAACACACTAAGTAGTTATTTTAGGCATATATGAGAAGTATAGTGAGAGAAAGATGTGCCAAAAAAGGTAAATAATCAGTTTTAAGCAGAATTCAGAAGGCATTAAGGGATTAATGGTATCAAATTAAAGCCATTTTTCATGTCCAGTCCATCCTTAAAAAGCCAAGTAAAAAATGGCATCAAGGCAAAGGTCAAATCCATAGCACTTCCAACAAAACATGGACTGAAAGTTAAAATCTCAACACTGAGGCTTGAAGAACCTTTATTGAGATTTGAAAAAGACTGAAAGGCAGGCATGTTTGGGCTTCTATGAATCTTAAGGGCATGCTTATTAAGACAAAAAGCCTTCTCTAAGTATCTAAATGTGTCGTTTGTATAGTAAACTATCAGCAAAAAGTATAAAAGAGTCCAGAGTGAAATAAAATTATGTGTGAGTTGTCTAATGAATTAAGTGATATTTCAGCTCACAGAAACCCCACAAAGTTTTTAAGTCAACTATACTAGTTTGCACTGGATGGATGGGGCTCTAGGGGACAGATAACATGTCTCTGTAGTTTGCTAATCTCAGTTCAGGAGAAATTGTATTCAAGGAACTGACCCTCAGGAAACATAGACATGATTTAGCAGAAACTCAGAAATGTTATAGATAACAATATTCAAGAACTTCTGCTAAGCTACATTAAATTTGTGACTTGGGAGAAAGTATACATGTCATATAATCCTAGTACAACAAGTTGAAAGCTTCTAAGTTAAATTTTTTTTGAATTATTATAATATGTTAAGTTTAAGAATATTTAACTGATGGCACACCTGGGTGGCACAGTCAGTTAAGCATCTGACTTTTGGTTTCAATTCAAGTCATGATCTTGGGTCTTGAGATTGAGCCCCACATTGGTGGGTTCTGTGCTCAGTGCAGAATCTGCCTGAGACTCTCCCCCTCTGCTCCTCCCTATCACTCTCTCTCCCTTTCTCTCAAATAAATCTTTTTTTTTTTTTTTAAGAACATTTAACTCAACCTGAAGAGGCTCATCTGCATCTAAAACTGATTTGGATGATGACAGATGACATCCTAATCTTTGAACCAATGATGGAATGAAATGAAGCTTCAGGGGCTTGGAGGAAACAGAGTTTTATTTTGCATGTGAGAGAGATGTAAATAATTTATAACCAGTAAGCAGATACTACGATGCTAAAATGGTCACAATAGTTTTTCTACTTCTCCCATTGAGATAGGGTTTTATTTTTCTCTCCATGATGGCTGATTCTGTCACTGATTTATAAATAAACCACTCCAGAAGTGACACTGTCAATTTCCTGCACTTGGCCTTAAGTATCTGGCAGCTTTTGGTTATTGTCTCTTGGAACATTAGCTCAAAGTCCTAAAGCTGCCAAGGAGTCCAACTGCCCTGAAACTGCAATGATGGAGAGGCCACGTGTAGTCACTCCAATCAATAGTCCAAGTGAGTTCAGGCATCCTGCTAGCCCTGCCAAGGCATCCAAGATGTGAGCAGAGCCAACTTGGACCCTCCATGTCAGTCCATCGGCTAACTGAATTCTAATAAGTGACCTTAGTCAGTGCCATGTGGAACAAAAGAATGGCCACATGAGAACTGCTCAAATTTCTGATCAAAAAAAAAAAATTGAAAATAAAAATCATGAGATATAATAAAACGGTTTTTGTTTGTTTTAAGACACTAGATACTGAGGTAATTTACTAGGAAAAATTAGATAGTAACAACATAGGATTATGAAGGTCTTAGTTTTGGGTTACATGAAGACAGACATTAAAAAAAACACACACAAGACAATGTTTGAAAGTTGTTTCTCAGTCCAGATTATCTTGATATTACGTTCTTTGATTTTACGTAACTTGAAATCCTAAGTCATTTAAAGATACTGATTACAGTATGCAGAGTATTCATATTACAGGCTACTTTTAAAGAATGGAAACAAATGCAAGAACAATATTATCAGTTAATGTCTAGGGATATTTGTAATAAGAAATCTGCAATATACTGATTGGTTCACCTATTACCATAAACATTACGTTTATAAAGTTTTTTGATATAAAATGATGATTGGTATCTTAAAGGACACTTTTATACTTATTATTAGGCAAACCATATATCTAATTTTGAATTGAAATTTTCCTTTTCAGTGATTACTTAATTTGTAATACCTATTTATCAAAGATTCTTCCTATCTGAACTTATAAAAAACTAGATAAAGGGGTGCCTGGGTGGCTCAGTGGGTTAAAGCCTCTGCCTTTGGCTCAGGTCATGATCTCAG
This sequence comes from Nasua narica, assembly GCA_028533885.1. Classification (NCBI taxonomy): domain Eukaryota; kingdom Metazoa; phylum Chordata; class Mammalia; order Carnivora; family Procyonidae; genus Nasua; species Nasua narica. The sequence goes on from CM052808.1 coordinate 71,344,071, forward strand.
AGTCCTGGGATCGAGCCCTGCATCTTCCAACCCCCCTTCCCCCCGCGTGTCTCTCTGCCTACTTGTGATCTCTCTCTCTTTCTGTCAAATAAACAAATAAAATCTTTAAAAAAAAATAAAAATAGATAAAACATACTCTATCTCTTCATAAGCTTATTTTTATAGACTCAATACTCAATACCTCATAATCTAAAACTACATTAACTTAATAAGCTACATTTTGAACATATATGTGAAATGTAATGAATAAATCACACTAACAATAATAAATACATCACTCATTATAAAAATGTTATTACAATATTACTTTTAAAAGAATAATATACATTTAATAGATTTTTCAAAAAGATAGAAACAATCAGTAAAATCTGAAAGTAAAGAAGGTTGTAAGGGATATCTGAAGGACAAATTTAGGAAGTATTATTTTTCCAAGTTTATAAATGTCTCTTCTATTACTGTGCCATTTAAAGATGTCACTGAATCCAACAAAAATGTGATGATTTTCAATATATAGCTTATATGATTCATACATGGTCTTAATAAAATATGGACACAATTTTTGATCAGTAACTAGGCAGATTTTTATCTTAAATAGATTTAAAAAGAAAAAAAAGAAAGTTCTTCTATTAAGAACATATTAAAAACTGGTTCTTCCGGGGCATCTGGGTGGCTCAGTGGGTTAAAGCCTCTGCCTTCGGCTCAGGTCATTTTCTCAGGGTCCTGGGATGGAGCCCTGCATTGAGCTCTCTGGTCAGTGGGGAGCCTGCTTCCCCTCTCTCTCTGTCTGTCTCTCTGCCTGCTTGTGATCTCTCTCTCTCTGTCAAATAAATAAATAAAATCTTTCAAAAAATAAAATAAAAGCTGGTTCTTCTAATTATTTCATGGAAAATATTTCCATACAGATATTATGTCACCAAATTCACTTGTATTTTATTAGTTTGAAAATATTCATGACATAATATACATTTATTAATTAAGTGTGTAGGTGATAATTATAAGCATTAACATGATGAAATTTAATATGAATTCTATATATGTTACTATTATTATTTTTCTTTGAGGATCGAAGGTTTATTTAACACTGGTGGGCTCAGAGGAGACCATTCTCCAAAGGTCTGAGACATGTTAATTTTTTTATATCATTGTTTATCTTTACTGAAATTAATCTTCAATTTTAAGAATGTGTCAATAATTATAGATAGAATTTTGGCATCAGAAATTTAAATCTATTAGTCATATTGGAATATTTCAAGAATAAGTAGAATTGCTTAAGTCAGTAGGTTAAAATGGAAGCAATATATTTAATAAGCAAGAAAAATATGCAGTTCCTTTTAAATATGATGTTTAACCACGTTGATTGTTAATGCTCTTTGAATTATGGTTGGTAGAACATATAGTTTTACTTTAATCCTTTAATAATTTCTTGCTAAATGACTTATAATTTTCTTACACATTTTGAGCCATGGTAGAGAAAGGTAACTAAAATGGACTAAAATGGTAAGGTCACCAAGCAATGGAAGCTAACAATGTAAGAATGTGATTCATGACTTTCTTCTCGTAAACTATGCTTTCCCTTATACTCCTGATTGTCTTTCAAGGAAATCACCATTAAGGACCACAGAAAATATTTCATCTATGAGATCAGGATAATGAACACATTTTGAACACTGAGTTTTTCTCCTTCTCTCTCAACCTCTCTCTATATATATCAACGATATATAGATCAAGGTATAAATCAATTATTAAATATAAATATACACACATACCAAATCCGCTAATGTTAAATCTATTTTTTTTTCTTTCCTGGACCCGATACTAGGATTCCCACTGCTCATTCCCAAGAACATACCCTGTATTTCCAGTATGGTATTGGTTGGGAGCAAAGTCCCTTCCTACTGAGAAGGGTTCACAGATCTCCACACCATTAGTATGGTTTTGATGATAATATGGTATGTTCTTAGTGTAGGCAAGATGTTCTAGGGTGCGATGAAGATGAAAGTCTTTACCTTTATCTTCCTTTACCTTTTATGAGTCTACATTATATAATCATCAACATTATTAACAAATTTAGTACAATCCCTTGTGCTATATCAATATACATTTTGATTTCAAATCTCAGTAAGTATAACTGATTGGGAAGGAATGGAAAGCAAATGTAGCTGAGTATTACAAAAACAAAAAACAACAACAACAACAACAAAAAATGAACTGGCTATAACTTCTCCTTCACATGACAGAGCCCATGGTCTTCAGTTAAGCTTGTAGCTACCACTTTCAGGACCAACTATCTGAAATGCCACTTCTACCCTCACTGGAGGAAAACTATAATCCCACAGATGTGGAGCTATAGACTTTTGAGACGATTTCCTATTCCTCTTCCATTTTACCCTTCTAAAATGCTTCATTTTCATTCCTTCTACATTGAGGGGCCATAAGCATTGGCAATGAAATAAATAACATGAAAGATATCGCCTTTTCTTATTTTTAGGTAAAACAGGACCCTGAGAGCATAGTACCCAGATCATAGTCAAGTGACAATCCTCAGCATCACTAATATACTCACTCTGGCAAAACTTTCTCGCATACCCTTAATTTATATATATTATATATACATATATATAATATATATATATATATATATATACACAAACACACACACATACATATATATATATATACACACATACATACATACACACACACATACATACATGCACAGGTAAATAAAAATTGTCTTTATTTGGAGCAGTCTGAGATAACTTGATGGAACAAACTAAAGGTATTTGAAAGATTATGTCATCAATATTTTCTTTTTTTTAAGTATTTTTTTAGATATTTTTTACATATTTTTAAATAAGTGATAATGCCAATGTCAATGCAGTCAAAGCTCATGAGTATGCTCACTTTAGGATCAAGATTTGGGTGAGAAATTTGTGTCTTTCAGTTTAATGCAAATTTGGGTAATTTGTTTGGGTAGAATGAATATGTACCGGAATAGTTGATGAGCATCAGTTTTAAAGAGTTGTCCTAGTTGCTTTAAATGAAAGAAGTGCTTAAACTGTGTTCTTAAAGATTTATTTGTCAAGAAGAAGCAGATTTTGATATTTAAATGTATTAACTGCAAATAAACCTAGACAGATATTTATTTCTTTTTTTTCTATTTTTTTTCCAAACTTTTTTGGTACAGTTTTGACCTGTACCAAACCTGACCTCTTTTTTCCTTTTTCCTGTAAGTAAAAATGACTCCTAGGGGTGCCTGCATGGCTCACTTGGTTAAGCACCTGCCTTCAGCTCAGGTCATGATCCCAGAGTCCTGGGGTGGAGTCTCGCCTGGGGCTCCTTGCTCAGCATGGAGCCTGGTTCTCCCTCTGCCTGCCCATCCCCCTGCTTGTGCTCTCTATCTGTCTCTCTGACAAATAAAGAAAATCTTAAAAAAAAAAAAAAAGTGACCCTCTTGGCAGTTACCAAAGCTACTACTGGTGAAGTGAGGTGGGGTAAAGACATACAGAAGATTTGAGCAGCAAGGGACTTAAGATAAAATTTACTTCTGTTTTCTTATTCAGCTGCTGAATAAACTGAGGTCCAAAAGAACTAAATTTCTTTTCGAATTCAAATGGCTGGATTCCTGATTATTTCCCATGCATTTATTATGAAAAAGAAAGAGGAGAGAGAGTGAAAATAAACAAGAAATGGAATAGAAAAACTATAAATAAAACAAAACAAAAACCAAAAATGTGCCTCTGTTCTGATATTCTTCAAGAAAATCATTTCATTAATCCTTTCTTAATTTTGAATTTCTCAAACAGTTCACTTAGCTTTCAATTATATATTCATATATATAATTACACATTATTTCAATGACTGTGGCACTGTTAATCCTTCCTGTTAGTTTGTGTAACATATATGTACCAAGTACATGCTATGGGCAGGTCTTATGGTGGGAATATGGTCTCTGATTTAAGTCAAAAAAAGGACCAGACCCTGCTATGAAACAAATACATTTAAATATATTAATAATAGTGGAAATTATAAGTGCACATAAAGATGCATGTAAAATATGCTATGAGAGAGATTGATTTCAGTAAAGTTAGTAGATATCTGAGTGCCTTTTCTCTGTCTGGCCTATGTGTCTCCCTAGAGATTCCATAAATTAATAAATAAATCAGACAAGCCACATGACATGTAGCAAAGAAAGAGGCATGCCGACAAAACATGCCAGCGTCATATTATGAATGCATTCAGCAGTAGGGAAAGAACCGGATACATCCAGATACATCCATGGGCTGTGTATTTGAAAGGGTAATATCAGACTTGAATCTTCAAAGGCATGTAAAATTCGGCTGATAAAAATGGAAAAAAGGAGCTCTGCAGAGAAAGGAATAATAATGAGAACGAAACATAGGTGTGCTATGGTGTGGTCAGGAAAGGAGAGCAGTTTTATATCTTTAGGATGCGGCAGTTAAAGGAGAGTTAGGAAAAAAGATAAAACAAATTATTCGAAGGGAAAAATTGAGTAAACCTTTGCTTTTTATATTGTGTATAATAATATTATAAGATACAATATTTATTGTGCTAGTCTCTGGCATGTAAGTATTAATAAGAAATGGACCAAGAATTATTCCAGATTTTTTTTTTGCTGACTATATGAAATCACAATATATAGATCCAATTCTGAGATATTTTAAAGGGTATTTTATTACTTTTCATTCTCTGAGAAGAGCTGTCTATAGTGAGCTAGAAAAGACAGAACATTTTTCAGTACCAAGATATGGCTCTTCCACTATAAATCTACTCAATTTATCCCAGTTTTGATTGATCTTATCCGCAGACGAGACAGAAAATCCTTCAGAGTAAAAAGAGTTTGAGTGTGTTTCTGATCAGAGACTGCTCAGATTAATCAAGTTGTCAACCACCCAGAACCATTATACTGATCAAGATGTTGGAGATACTTAGTAGAAAAATAGAACATGTATCTCTTTTTTTCCTTGTCTATAGTAGGTATCAGAAAGCTGGCATGACTATATTATATGTCAGCTATAGTACACGATTCCTGTGACATACCTGGATATACCTATGTAGAATACCTAGATAATTATGGCAAAGATAAGATCTTTGCCCAAGCAGTTAGGATAACTGTCATATTTAAAATTTTTTTTTAATTACAGAACTTTGATTCTTTTTTAAGCATTTGGTCAATTTCACCATGTCAAAAGAGGGAACTGGTTGGCTTAAGCAGGTAAGTGCAAAGCAAACCTACAAAGAAATACATGGTTGTAGAATTCCATACTAAAGGACATAGTGGTTAGGAACCAGAACTCTAGAGTCTGCATGAGCATTGCTAATTATAACTGTGAGAGGTTGATTTAAACATTTGAAATACCTTATTTCCCAAATGAGGTTTATAATTAAGAAGGTGGAATGGGCCCTGTTGACAACCAAAGAAAGGGAAAACAAAGCTTGTCGACACCAGGCCCTGCTACTCCCAACAGAACATAAGCGAGGCTCAGAACGGCATAAAACCAGACTGCACTGATTCCACAAGGATGGCCCAATATGCGCCTCTCTAGCCAACAAATTTAGCTCCCCTTTAATCATCTTGTATTCTGAATAAATCTTAAAACATACATTCATAAATTGCTACCACTTCTTGCCCTGTCTAATCCAAAACTTGCTGATGCTTCCCAGTTTAAAATCACTTAGCACAATCTCTCCTTAACAACTTTGTGTAACTCCCCAAATCAAGGCAGGCTGCCTCCAACAAGTTTTCCTTTGCAGTGTGTGACCTTTTCAAAAATCCTATGTGATGACTTTTATTATTCTTATTTCCATTATTTCAATCTGTAAACTGAGACTCAGAGAGGTGTAAGGCATTTGACCAGAATAAAGTAATCAGTGATGGAGCTGCTCCTGGCTCAATCAATCAATCAATCAATAAAATAACCTAGCACAAACTCAAATCTCTAGTACAGGTCCCTCCTTACTCCCTTTTCTGTGACTTTATCAAGGCTCCTCTAAGGACACGTTTTCCCATGCTGCAGAAAGGTAAAGAAGCCTGATTTTATTTGACTAGGAAATGCAGTACATAGAGAATTTTTATACTATATGATTAAGTAGAAAGCTCACATCCAAGTGGGGAACCTGAGGAAGCATCACATAAAGTTGCAAAATTATTTAAGACTGACATCAACAAAAGAATGTCAATGTTATAAAAAGCTGGAGATGTAAGTGCCTTCCAGATAGAGAACAAATATAATCCAAGGCCCAAAGATGAAAAAAAAATGCAATATTTATAGGTTTAGATAGTGTGGTTCACTTGACAAACTCTGTAAAAATAGATAAATAAATAAATAAATAAATAAATATTTTATTTATATATATTTTATTTTCACATATAAATATATATTTTAATATATTTTATATATTTTAATATATAAATATATATTTTATATAAATAAATAAAAATAAAAAATAAATCCACATCTTCATTTTCTCGATTATCCATTATTCACTGGAGTAGCCACCTATTGTTAGGAAGCAGTCAAGTGTCTCTGTCTTAAAACCTTCCAATGCTTTTCAGAGATTGTCTTATCCAGCCTGAGAGCACTGTACTTTTTTTCTTCTCTGTTTTAATGGCTAAAAGTCTGAGATAACTACTTCCAGGACATTCAGAATCTATTTCTTTCCCACTCTCATGTTGTCACTGTTAAACTATACCAGTACCTGTGATAAAGAGATGGAACGAGCGTCTCACATTTAGATTCCAATACAGGCAGAAATGAATGGCACCCTCTAACTGCTACGTTTGGCTGAAGCTACTTTCTCTCTTTACTTCTCAAAGTCTCCCTTCTTTACTTTATACTCTTGTTGTCAGCACTTATTCTCCAAAGGACAACTATGGTGTAGTGGATGCTAGGAAAATATAATTAAAAACAAAATCTCCTAACCTGTAACACCTTTCCACAAAGGCAGAAGAGAAGGAATACAATGTTATTACTGGATATTTAGAATTTGATGCACATCATAGGCAACCTGCTAAGAGAAGGACGACCGAAAGAAATCTTGCCATTTATTCCATCCAAGTAGATACAATCCACTACCTATAGGTCCTCAAGATAAACAATACCCAGTCCCCCAAGTAAGAGGATTTAACAGCACCAAAGTCAAGCACAGCTTGTCCTACATTTACATGGTAATTGGGGTGACCATATGTATTAGCTAAATGGCTTTATCCAAAAGAAAAATAAACTTCTCATGTCTTTATGACAGGAGGTAATTTTGGAGCAAGGTGGTTCACCGAAGTCAGGCTCCTAACCTCCCTCAGAAACTGGGAGAAAGGAGTTGCATTGTCTTTTTTGATGGATATATTTCAAAGACATGATTCTCAGATCCTTCAGAATGGTATTTCTGGGTCTTTAACCTGGCAAGAGGTTTATTTAGCTTTTAAAATATTTGCATACATTTCAAAGAGACAGAGTACTTAAAAGTTTTCTAAAGTAAGTGCTGTAAGAAAAAAGAAAAGGAAAGTTAATTAACCTCTGTGCTTCAGTAAAGAAGACATATGTAATCTATTCCATACTATGCCAAAAAATTATTCGGAATATCACTGGTTATAATATGGAATGAAGAGCACGTGGAAAGCAAGGCAATGTGACATCACGTGGCATCGATACTAAGTTTTTAAGGCAACAGTCATGTTTCTTTTTATAGTCATAGGGAGCAGACATAGGGAAAATGGGTTGATAAGAAAAGTTGTTGAAGAAAAAGAGTTTGTAAAGAGACCTTTAATTTTTGAAGTCATAAGTATAGCTGAGAGCAAGGACAGATTCTGAGTATATGTACTACAAAGTTTTCTTGACAATTAATTCCCAGCTGTGTTCAATATGAAGCATTCTTTCATGGCTGAATTCTGTAGGCCAAAGACAGGAAGGAGGGAATCCTTGAAATTAGGTTTCCTGATCACACTGGGAAGGAAGGAATTCCATAGTGGTGGAAATAGGTGCTGGCACTTAAGCATCAGAGACAAGGCAATAAGCCAAAGGATTGAAATAGGATTCAGAGTTTGGGAAGCACAGGGAACTCTTCTGGCTAATCCTTCTACAGATCACTTACAAATTAAATTATTGGCTAGCCTCCTATGATTTTCATGACATACTTGCAGGGAAAAACTCAGATTGGTGGGGAAGTGCCTAATTACAGTCACTGTGGTGGGGATATACTGCCTCTTATTCAGTTCTTGAATTTAAGTGCTTTGGAGATCACTAGACTCTACATTGACTGGAAGGCTGACTTTCTCAGGGGAAAGATACAAAGCATGAATCTCCTCCAAAGTTTTCATAAGAGTGACTGTTTCCTACAAAAACAGAAATAATCAAACCTCTGGGGTAACTGTATATTGGTATTAACTTTAGGCTGGTCCTTAAATTCATCTCAGAGTAAGGGAAAATTAACGGACACAAAGGGCTGATGAAGAGGTCAGGTGTCCGATTGTGCCTTGGCCCAAATTAATCTAACATTAGACAGTGAGACTATAGACCTATTCAATGGTCATTTGCCCTGGTAGAGTATATAATGGGAATAAATATACTTTATTGATGTCAGGACCATTTTATTGATTTCAAAATGAGCTCTATCAATGTGGGAAGGACTAAGTGGTAGTTCTGAGAATTGGCAACTCCTGACAAATAGTAAACAAAAAACAATTCTGAATCTCCACATTAATTATAGAGAATAATAAAACTAGTAGAGACCTAAAAAATCCAAAACTAGTGATCCTATCCTATCTCTACTTAACTTCTCTATTTGGCCATGGGAATTCAGATGGGTTGTGGAAAATGACAAGTCATTGTATACTTGTATACAATGTATACTTAGTATACAGTATACTTATACTATACGTACTTATAAGTATATGCAGTATACTTAGTATACACTGTATACTAAGTGGTACTGCCAATCCTAACTTTGGTTCCAGATGTGGTATCTTTACTGGAGCAAATCAGCAACTTTGTAACAGCTCATATAAAGCCTTTCCCCTGGTAAGTATTTTCTTTTCCATTCCAAACGGTGAGACCACAAACCCTCATTTCTATGGCAAGGACAAGAATATACTTTTAATATATTATTCAGTGCTAGGTTAACCCTCCTGTTCATCGTCATAATATATTTCATAGAAGTTTGTATCATTCGGTAGATCACAAAAAATTCACTTATTTGTAAGATTAATAACATTATGCTATTTAGATCTGGACAGCAAAGAGTAGCAAGTGCTTTAGAGGGCTTATCAATACATATGCTTGACCAAAGGTAGAAGATAAACCCAGTGAAACTTCTAGGGAGTCTACTGGTATGAATATTGTGATACCCTTGTAAAATGAGAACCAAGCTGCTGTGTCTACCTACCATGAGGAAAGACACAATTTTTAGTGGCTCTCTTTGGATTTGAAAGGCAACATTTAACACATTTGAGCTTGCTTCTAGAAACTACTTGCAAAATAACCTGCAAGGTTTCCAGTTTTAAATGAGAACCAAAGCATGAAGAGACTTCACAGAAAGTTTAGATGGGTGTGAGCTTCCATATCTCTTGGAACTTACAATCCAGCAGTTTCAACAGTGTGGGAGGCAGAAAGAAATGCAGAAGGTCCTGGCAAGCAGTCCTAACAGGAGAAACACAAAGTACATTCAGGGTTTCTGAGTAAGTCTACTCTCCTTTGATGGTTAATATTTAATTTTAAAGTGATTTTAGGCCAACTGCTAAGCCCTACTGGAGACTGAACATATGATCACAGAACAAAATATAACTATGGAATCTAAACTGCCAATCATACATTGGATATTATCTGACCCATGGAACCATGTATTTGGAAAAGCATAGCACCAGCATTTAATTATAAAACAGACATGTTATAGAAATGGAAAAGATTGAGTATATCCATAAAGTATCCAAAACTGCATGATGGGTAACACTGTTACTACTTCAACATATATTTTTTCATCCATATCAATAACTTTACTTTGCATACTTATAACAAGTTAAAAGAGGAAAAAACATCAAACTGGTTCATAGAGGGATTTGTACAATATGTTGGTAAGGGCCTCCAGTAGAAAGTACTGATTCACTTTAATAAAGAACAGCCTTGAAAAACAGTGACATAGGGATATTCTCCCAATGAACAGAATCTTGATTGTGTCCTTTATGTATAAGAACAGTCTCAGTCACAGATAACATTAGACTAATGTATAATGACTAATGATTGGCAGGGAAATCAGGAATTGGGAGAGAGTGGTTATTAGGAGGTGGGTTAGGTACATTGGATGGACTTCTTGGAACATAAATTGAGAAAATATTCATGTTTTACATAAATACCAAAAGGAGGGCATGTACAAGAGTAGATGCTTATAATAATCAGGGAAATAGTTATCTTCTCTGTGAATTTAAGTCAGCAGCTTTGCCAAATTACCGTAACACTCACCTGAAGGGTCTATCTGCAAAAAAGGCAACAGTAGCAGAGATGAAGGCAATGCATGGTGAAGGACTCAAAAATGGTCTCGTTGATGCTGATTTGTGACTACTGCAAACAACAGAACTATCAATATCCCACCATCCCCTTAGTGTATAAGCTGGTCATCTGCATGTAACGGGAAAATATTTTGCACATGGATGCTTCTGGAATGCTAAACCAACACTACAATTTATGGATCAAGAGACTGATCTCTGATTTGCAACCATAGGCTCCCATCTCCCCTGGCTTCTCATTAGACTGGGCTTACAGGCATCTACAACTGGAAATAAGAAGTAAGAGTAAATAATAAGGATTTTGTATTTATTTTCCTTTTTCTCATCATAAGATTTCCTCAAGCTGGCTACTGTCACTTGTCTAGAGATCACTGCTGTTCTTCGAGAAGTCTTCTGGGTCTATTTGATTCTCCTTCCAGAACAAAATCTCACATCACTTTTTGATGGGGATAATGGCAGGGCTGCTGGTACCACCAAGCTTCTGTGTTTTGCCTTGTTTTATCCTTATTCCTGCCAGATCCTTGTAAATAAAAGATAACTTGTGCATGCATTCATGTGCAATTTTAGATATTAATGATATATTTGCTGTCAATGGGCTGTTTGTTTTTTTATGTTTTAAGTTTTTCAGGAAAATAGAAAAACAAGCGACTCAGGAACAAACCAACCCTGGCAGCTACATTTACATTTATTAGACCAACAGTTCACTACTTCACTGGTGACCACATTTAACCTCTGTCTTAACAAGCCTCCCTGATAATATAAAATTAAAGTTCAGAGAGGGGGATAATGGAGTGGAATATATGTATTGGGAGACAATTTTAAGCAGGTCCTTGCATCTTTTCATGTCTTTTAACTTCTGTTCTGGCCTATCTCTTTGAAGATATTTATATTAACAACCAGCCTTAGAAGGTAAAGATACTGTCTCTCTCTGGGGGCAGAGAACAGATTTGTTTTCTGCCTGAGATAGGAAAGACACTGTGTCACTCTTAGGCAAAGCATGGACAGGTTTCTTGTCATCTCCTCCTTAAAAAGTTCAAGGTTCCCTAAATTCAAGAGTTTCTCTGCTATAAGGCAAGACCCCTGTGTGCACAGTATCCTACTGACCTGACCAAAACTGCCCTGGGACTTGGAGAGCAAGAGGAATAAGACTCATGCTCCTTGCTGTGCCCTGAGTAATAAAGTTCTCTGTCTCTGACCTGGGCATTACACATTTTCTTCCAGCATCCACGTGGAACTGTGGAAGGCTAATTCTCTACTTGAAATCAGGGGAAACTTTCAAGACTCTTCATAGTTCTCAATAATGTGAGTTGGAGAACATTGGATAATAATAAAACAGAGGGTCTTAAATGCTTTAATGAAAACAGCATTTATTTCAGGAGAAAGTGAGGCAGTGTTAAGTTCATTTTTTAAAAAAATGTATTTTAGAAGTCCAGGGAAGTAACATGACTGACTTGGGGTTTTTTAAGTGAAGAAAGGAGATGACCGGATCAACGAGGGAAGAGACAATGCCTATAATGAAGTGCTTTAGTACCTTATATGCTGAAGTGAGAATATTTAAGACCTACTTAGCACAGTGTCCTTGAGTATGGAAATTGGACAGTATTTAACACACAAGGCAATTAATTATAAGTAAATAATAAACTGGGGAGGGTAGAGATACAAGGTTGATGCCAAAGATTTGAAACCAAATGAAAAGAAAGTTATTGGGATCAGTTACAGAACTAAAAAAGAACATATGTGTGTATGTGTGTGTGTGTGTGTGTGTGTGTGTGTGTGTGTGTGTGTGTGTGTGTGTGTATGAATGCCATTAAGTAATTCATCTGTCTGGTATCAATGATATCAAGAGTAAATAAGAGCCAGAGACATGGGTTAGGACTTGAGGCTACATATATGACTATTGGGAGCTATTATGAGGCAAAATCTTAGGAAAGTCTAAAATTAGGAGAAAAGAAAGAAAATACTTATTGAGACACTAACATAAAAGTCAAAGATGTTAGAAGGAAAAATAAGATACTGCCATGACCTTGAAGCCAAAGGAGAAAAAAGGCATAGACAAAAGGTGCCAAAATTGTCAATTTTTGCTGAGAAATTAAGTCATATTGAACAATGACATAAATGTTCCCGAAAAAAGTCTTGCTCACTATTGCATCCCCAGAGACTAACCCAGTGCCTGGCATATATTAGTGTTAAAAAATTTACTACTGAATGTATTAATGTAAACTAGAGTAGTCTTGTATTCATGCAGAATTGTTGATGAGATCATCAAAATATCAATCCTGCTATTTTGATTTCTGTACCATTCCTGGTAAAGTTTCTCATATCTCATGGTAAAACTGACATCTTTTGTTTTCCTTCAGGTAAATGGTAACATTGGTTTTTTTGAGGTCATACCCCCCAAACCACTGTAGTTGAGATATCCAAGTTTTATTATTTAATTTTATTCAGGGGTCACTATCCTATGGTAGCTACAATGTAGAGTTTAGAATGGGTTCTCCAGGAACTGGAAATAACTTTAACTGCTGCTTGGTTAACGGACAGTGCTTTACTCGCCGTTTCATAAATTCAGAGTCAGCACACTTTCCTTTGCTTGTCTCCTTTGACTCATCAATGTAGAATGAAATCTAATCAATCCACAATCATGCTAATGTACTGTGCCACTTCCATTGCAGCAAAGAATAATGTTGTTATACTCAGTTACATTTTAGAATAATGCAAAAATTGAAAGTGCTATTCTATGTGATATGTAAATGAAGCATTTTATGACCTGAGGCTTTACCATCAAAATTCCATTTTGATCCATCAATTTTCATCAACAAATTAAAAGAACTTGTAACTCAAGTATGGGAAACAATGAATTTAAAGTTACAGCTTATTATTTATGTAGAATGTTACAAAATAGATTACTTGTAATAGCAATATACAAAAATACATGGGCACTGTGAAATCTAAAACCCAAATTGTTTCAGTACCACACTGAGATAAATATTATAATAGGCTTTTATGCTCTGACTGACTGAACTTTTTTTTATAACTAAACCAATGAATTTTCTCCCTCTCATATAGGAAATAAAGTAACACATCTTCTCATGTTTCAGATAATTCACTTACTTCTTGGGAGTATTCCTGTTCTCTTACGTAGTCTAAACTTTTCCCATCATTTAGGTTTAATCATTTATATCATGTCATTATAAACTGGAATACACTCTTTATCCTTTTACGGGTATACCTTGATGACTACTGGAATATAAGAGGAGCAACCTTCCTTCTACTGTGTAAACATATAATTGGCATCAGGATGAGTTATACTCTATAGGTATGTATATATGTGTGTTTCTCTATATATTTTATCCTAATTTGCCTCTTCTAAAGAGTCATTTTTCTCTTTCATAATGGAATCCCTGAGCCATTAAAACAACTATTCCTATGCATTATTTTTGTCTTTATATATTCTTTAAATAAACAGATCTGCTTGTTCCTAATTCACAATTTCTACCAGTCAGCACCAAATATGTCCATAGTTTTGTGGAGAGAATTAAGTCCTGAGTTTGCAGTAAGTCTAGATGACTTTTTAGTAGTGAAAGCTTTATGTCTCAATGAACATTCGCCTCTTACTCATTTCTACCCATTTGTGAAAAAGCAGCCCCAGAGAGGCATTTTCAATGGATAGCTCTTTAGACACACTGAAAATAATTACGGATTCAGAATAGATATTTGCTCTCATTTTCAGTTATTTTTCTCTGTTTGGATTTTATTTCATCAGAGAATCTACTAGAATGATATACATCAAAGTTAGTGAATAACTTTTCAATTATGACATAAAATGATATCAATAAATACTTTGATAAATGTTAAAATATTTATAAAATTTCAAATCTTACACACTAAAGAAAATAAGAAATCAGCATTTTATTCATGACCATACTGTCATATCAAAATATTCATAGTAGTAGTGAAATGTTATACTTGCTATAGAGTTAGTGCCAACTTAGTACAGAGAGAGCAAAGAGAGATATTATAGCACAGGTGTCCCTTTACTTGTTTCCACCTATTTCTACCTGTCCAAATTGGCTATAAATGAATATGCAAAAACTGGCAATGGAAGCAAGTGATAATTTGGAAAAATTAATAATCTTTATGATCAGTATCTAACTCATAACAATCAATCAAAACTGTAAACTAGGGGTGCCTAGGTGGCTCAGACAGTTAAGAGGCTACCTTTGGCTCAGGTTATGATATTAGGGTCCTGGGACTGAGCCCCAAATCAGGCTCTGCACTCAGCAGGGACTCTGCTACTCCCTCTCCCCCGAGCTCCTCCCCCTCTTCCCCTCTCCCAGCTTGTGCACGCATGTATTCTCTTGGTCTCTCTCCCTCAAATAAATACAATCTTTAAAAACAAACAAACAGAAAACTAAATTAGAAGTTTCCTTGAGAATTAGAGGTTTCCTTGAGAAAAGGTCAACATAGGTAGTCTCTCTGAAAAGGTAATATTTAAGCTAAACCTTTAAAGATGCAAAGGAGTTAGCTTAGGGATGAATGAGACAAGAGCATTCAATGGAAAAAGCACACCTTATGTAACTACTCTGAGGCAAGAATTAATTTGCAGAATTTCCCAAACAAAGAGAGGCTAATATTGTAATAGAAAGAGTTATTAAGTGTAATACAGGGTTTGATTGGAAGGTAAGGACTAACCAGTTCATTCAGGGCCCTGTAGGTCATTATAAGACTATGGGATTTTGTTCTATGTACAACGGAAAACCTGTACTAATTACTTTAATTCACCGAGCCGATGTATGTGTTACAAAAATCAATCTGCCTGATAGTTGAAAAACGGATTGTAACAGCCAGAGTCACACAGGAAACTAGGTCAAAGGCATAGGCACTGGGTCTAATTAATGGATGATGGCCAACTGAATTACAGTGTTGGTAGTAAACACAAAAGCAAAAGGAATACAGCAATATTTAAGTAGTATGGGCAGGCCTGGTGGTGACATTGGTAGGGTTCTGAAGGAGAGATTAAAATTCAATGTCTTTGGGATTCACAACTGAAAACAATAAAGCATGTATTGTTGGTTGGATTCTGTTTGGGTCATTTATCGTATTTTCTTTAGTCCTGAACTGACTGTTTTGTCTTTCTCAAGGCTGTGTCTCAAATGCTTCTGACCTTGTCCTTACTGTGATGGTTCATTGTTTGTATCAAGTTGGCTGGACCTTAGCCCAGAGAGTGGGTGCCTAGATATATGGTTAAACATTATTTGTAGGAATGTTTGTGGGGGCGCTCCTGGATGGGATCAACATTTGAACTGGTGGACTTAGTAAAGCAGATGATCCTGTCTAATGTGGATGGGTCTCATCCAATTCATGGAAGGCCTGAACTGAACAAAAAGGATGAGTAAGAGAATTTGCTCTCTCTGCTTGACTGGGTCAAAATCACCCAGTAGTTCATGACTTTGTTTCTTTCATGATTTTAATTTTTTAACAGGGGATGACTTATGGATTACATAAAACTTGACTGATTATTTTTAAATAAAAGCTGGGACATGTGTTTCCCCTGCCTTTGGGCTCAGACTTGATCTGGAATTTACATTATCACTTATCGTGGTTCTCGGGCCTTTGAACTCAGAGGGAACTACAATATCGACACTCCAGAGTCTCCAGCTTGTGAACTGAAGATCTTGGGACCTTTCGGCCTCCACAACTGTGATCCAATTCCTTATAATTAAGCCTAAGTACAAGTACTGGTTCTTTTTCTGTGGAGAATTGAGAGTAATGAACTTACCAGGTTAACATCCTGTTTTGTTCTAAAATTTGCTCTTGGGGAGCACACCAAGAGTCTTATTAGTGGCTTACTGAAACTATGAACTGAACTTCTTAGGTATATTCTTAAAGAGATATAGAATTTTATTTATCTAGGTAAATAATTTGGCTCAACTGGTTGGTAAAGTACGCAACTGGTAGTCAAGGGGTTTCAACTTAGATGACCCTTGCTCACAAATCATCCCTTAAATGAATTTTAATTGAAAAATAGCACACAGAAATAAATATACACAAATATCACATATATCTCAATAAGTAATCACAAACATGACTTGTCATGTACCTACAACCCAGGTAAGGACATAGAATATTTTCAAAATCTCATTATCTTTCTTTTGTTCTTGCTCAGTTACTACTCTTTCCCTCTTTCTTAATAGTATCCATTATCCTGAATTCTGATACTATATAATATTTGTCTGTTTTTTGACTTTATATGAATCAAGGAGCATTGTGTATTCTTTTCTGCCCTGTTTCTTTTAATCAATATGGTATTTATAAAACCAATCTCTGTTTTTTTCTTGTAATGATAGTAATCCTAGTATTTTTAAAAACAGATGTATTGTAATATAATAAACATTTAAAATGTATTATGAGCTTTGGCATATATATACACAATTATACGTAACATATAATAATATGATATTATATATTATGTTATGTATATCTACAATTTTATTAAAATAGATCTGTTTTTAAAAATACTAGGATTACTAGTGTATACACACACACACACACACACATATACACACACACATATATATATCACTGCATTCAAGTTAATGAACGCACACATAATCCACAAAGTTTCTTCAGGCACCTTGTAATTCTTCCTGTTTATCTCTTCCCAAAAACCTTCACCCCATCCCCAGGCAATTATTGACCAGCTGTTACTATTTAAATTGCAACTATTAATAATTGTTTCTTTTCCTTAACTTTGTATAGTTTACAAAATTTCTCACTTATATGTAATTCTAGGCACAAATTTGTAATGCGGGTTGGATTGAGATTTATTGAAAAAACAGGTTCAGAGAGGTTAAACCATTTATTTAGGGTAGGTCACATATTAAATAGCAAGAGGAGAACACAATTAATATGGGCCTTCTGATTCCAAGTTCTTTGCTTTTATTATACACAAAGTCTCATGCTGTACAATACTGTTTTTTTAGTCAAATTTTAGATTTTCTGTATTGTAACAAAGCACTTCTTAGGTTACCAATATTTGCATACTTTAAAAGTTTTACATTCTTAAAACAAAATCTTCCTACTCCCAATGGTCTTCACACTTCCTAATGAGTATAACTGACATTTAGAAAGGCACAATTAGAATCACAGCTTATCACTTACTATGTTACTGAAAAATCACCCAAGTTGTTCATAACTCCACTTTTCTAAAAGGGAGTGACTTATAGATTATGTAAAACTGAGCTGATTATTTTTTTTTCTGAGCTGATTATTTTTAAATGAAAGAAAATGAAGAGGGAATAGAAAGAGTATGACATTATACACTTACTCATATGCTAACTATTAGCTCTGACACATTCTCTCTGTCATCAAAATGATGATTGTCTATAAATATTTGTTATGCACTTGAACCTATAGCAGAGTGTGACAGATTCCAATAAAATATTCAGTGTGATGCTTTGAGGTCTTCAGAGGAACATGAAATAGTTCCCAAACTGCACATTACATGTAGTTTTCCATTATACACTGCACAAAATGTCCTTGACATTCAAGAGTGCACCATCATATTTTAGTCTACCTCACTCCAGGGTGTATTTGAAAATACCCTCCATTTGCCTTTAATAATAATGACTTGTCATATGGAATCCAGATCTCGGCTAATCTAACATAATATGTACTTGATGGTTTTTATTAACTGTCAAATGAAACCCAACAGTCATCAGTAACATTTGTCCCTTCTGTGGTGCAATTGTTCTCAGCATGTTTCATTTCTGACCACTAACGTAAAAGGTTAATAAACAGAACTACTCGATGTTATTAATATTCAATATGCATGGCAAGTGAATCATTTTGCAGACTTATGATTTTTAAAGATGCTGGGCCATTAATGTTACTATTTTGCAGGCTTGTAAAACTGCAGCATGCGGCATGCATGCCATAATTTGAATGCTAAAAGCTCTGTGAAGAGTTCTTGCAACATTACATTTTACTCACCTTTATTGAAATTCAGACTCTTTCTTTGGAATGTGAAAGAACTCTATCTCACCATCTCCTCTGTCTCTTTCTCCTTAATAATTTATTTTTACTTGTTCTTACTCCTTATTAATACTTGTTATGTTTAATCCAATTTTATCTAATTCCTAGCTTTATAGAATTGCTGATTAAAGTAAAATCAACCCCAGCTTTTATCTAAGATCTATTTAATGATCAATGTACATTGTCATATAGATTAGTGGTTAAATATGTTAACTGAGTTCTATTTTGTAAAATATGTTTCAAATGTGAAAAGCGTTTGAACCAGATTTCAGGCAAAATTCACAGACTGTTACTCAGAATCGTTAAAGAGGTGTAGGGTTATAAAAATAATGGATTATAAATGGGAATTCAAAGACAAGCTTTGTCTTTAAAATGGATCTTTTAATTTAGTTTTCTTGTCTGCGTATCAGTTAGATACCTTTCTATTAAAACTGAAATCAATTTCCCCTAGTGCACTTTATTTTCAAATAAATACCTAACAACAAAACACAGTAACAAAAGATACAGTGGCTGAATCTATCTTATTAAAATAATTAGAACTAAGCAAAACATTCAAAACTCGCTAAAAATAATATGGAAATCTGTGTCGGGATATCATAGCAATCATTGTAACGTACAAAAATGTCTTTTGGTAGTTACTGACAGAACTAAAGGAAGGAAAACTTTGGAAGTATAGCATTCTTCTTTTTTCTAGGTATTTGTAATCAACTGTCAAAGGAAACCAATTGTAAATGATAAGGATGCAAATCATAATCAATTAGACACATATTGTTCCTAAAGGATCTTGAAATAAACAAGAGAATTCTAGAAGTATCCTGGCCAGATTATTTGTCAAGTAGACAAAAAAAAAAAAACAAAAAACAAATAACCACATATCTACACACATATACTCAGTATAAACATGCCCAGAGATATTTCTTTTTTGATTTGCAAGTATAAAGCATTTTAAGAGTATTATCAATCTATTAGCTAAAATATGTGACTAATATCAAGAAGACCTCATTCTACCAAGGTTTAGAGCAACCGTGCTGTTCACCTGAAAGATTTTAACTCTAATTTTCACTTTGCATTAATTAGAAAGTAAAAATCAATGACACTCTAGATGTCTTCTTCCAGAAAGATGGGGATAAAATTTATGGTAGAGCCTAATTTTTGGTACCAAATCTACTGTACTCTTGGAGTTAATTTAAAGATGGTTTGATCTAAGGCTCTTATTTATTCTTTTTAAGATTTTATTTATTTGAGAGCAAGAGAGTGAGAGAGCGAGAGAGAGAGAGCGCTGCAGGAACGAGTGGGTGGGGGTGGGAGGAAGAGGCAGAAACAGTCGGAAAGCCAACTCCTCTCTGAGTAGGGAGCCCATCGCCATGGGGCTGGATCCCAGGACCCTGAGATCATGACTGAGCCCAGGGCACAAGTTTAACCAACTGAGACACCCAGATTCCCCTGATCTGAGGCTTTTAATAAACATTAAAGTTTGCAATAAATCTATTAAAAACTTTTAAACTTAACTGAAGTTTCATAGACAATATTTGACAATGAAAAAAGAAACAAATGAAGAGGAAAAGATTTTTCAGAAACTAAGGAGAATATCTCAGATAGCACTTGATACGAACAAGGCTCTTATTTCTGCTTCCCTCCCCAACCAAGATTCTTTATCTCCAGTATTTCGCCAAACAGAGTTAAAGGAGAATTTTATATTTTGAAATACCAGCATTTGCATGGATTAATGTTATAACACATAAAAACAAAGAGATGAAGCATTAGGCAACTCACTTTTTTATAAAGATTTTGTGCTCTGAGAACTGGCAGGCAGAAAATGAAAATAATTTTCAATTTTTGATTAAGCCCTGACAAAATACAGGCAACAAACTTACTTGAATTACTTAGGTCCAGGTAGGACAAAGACTGAGAGATATCCTTGACTCTGATATGCTGACAAAGAAAACTCTGGATCAAATTTTCTGGATCAGTACAGAATCATTGCATGCCATTACTGGCTATAAGGTTTCTCGATACCATAGACTGCAGATATTGATCAGAAACAAATACAAATAGTGAAAATACCATGATGAGATAATCAGGTAAGCATGTATTCCTATAAGTCTCAACCCACTTATGTCATTAATGCTATAAAAATTTTCCCCGGTTTCCAAGTGCAGATAAGAAATTCTCTCTCAAACTCTATAAATTAAGACACTTATAGAATGTGTGTTATATATGGCTTTGGAAATTATAAGTCCTTGTTACAAAGGGGGGATAAAATGATTATAAATATAACAGATTTTTCTTAAAATCTATTCATTGCCTATCTAAGAGAAATTAACAAAAACCTAATTAATATCAGCTTAAGTTTTTACCTTCACAGAGTTGATCAAGTGAACATTAAATTCAAGCATAGATAGTTCTATTATTGATTGCAAAGATTCTCTAAAAATTAAATATTCATGTCAAATATTTTAGCATTTTTCTATTCTACCTAGAAATTTTAACCCCAAGTACATTTTGATGTTTTTCTTCCAGGTAGGCAAAGTATTAGAAGACCAAGTACAAAAATTTTTAATGGGGTAATGATAATGTCACAACAAATAAGCTTTTCAATGATTGTCAAAGAAGTAATGGGAAAGTGTTTATATCTTTAGCTATGTGTAACTCTCTTTAGAAAGAGAATGATATATTTGATGAAATAAAATTCATAAAATATTTAATTAAAAACTGAAATTAAAATTAACAATTTATAAAGTTAAATTTGTTCAGATACTTCGAAAGAAATAACATGATTGCTGCATTGGGTTTTGGTTTGAGTAAGACCGGAGAACATATCATTCCTATACATCTTTCTATCTGCTTCAACTAATAGGTACCTGACCCAAAATACCTATTTAATATTTATACATACACATGACTAAAAAAAGAAAATTAAATTTCAGACATACCTGACTTTCATTTATTTACATACTAATATATGGAGGAGCAGTGATTCAAACTGCCTAGAGTGTGTGTGTGTATGTTGTATTTTTAGTTTATTCATTCATCTATTGATAGACCCTTAGGTTGTTTCCATATCTTGGCTATTCTGAATAATGTTGCACTAAATATAAGCATGCAAATATCTCTTCAGTATACTGAATTTATTTCCTTTGGATATATAATCAAAAGTGGGATTGCTGGATCACATAGCAGTTCTTTTTAATTTTTTGAGGAGGCTCCACACTATTTTCCATAGGGCCTATGGAATAACATGAGCCTATTTGAGTTTTAGTAAACCTAGGTAGAATCAAAATATTGTATTTAGTGATGATAATTCTAAAGATCTGCCTGTCTTGAATTAATAAGCTTAAACTAGGTTTTGTTTTTTATTATTTTATTCCTTTTTATTTTATTTAAAAATAGAACAATATTACTCAGCACTGCCACTTCCGGGTACTAATCTAAAATGATAATACTAACTAGGAAAGATACATGTACCTCTATGTTCATTACAGCATTTGTTTACAATAGCCAAGATATGGAAACAAACTTAAGTGTCCACTGACGGATGAATGGATAAAGGAGATGCGATATATATAATATATATGTAACATGATACATAAAATATTACTCAGCCATAAAAAACAATGAAATCTTGCCATTGGGGACAAAATGGATGGATCTTGAAGTTATTATGTAAGTGAAATCAGTCAGAGAAAGATAAATACCATATGAGTTCACTTTGATGTGTAATCTAAAAATCAAAACAAATGAACAAAACAAAACAAAATCAAACACACAGATACAGGGAATAGACTGGTGGTTGTCAGATGTGAGGAGGGTTAGGGGATGGGCAAAATGGTTCTGGGGGTCAAAAGGTACAAATTTCCAGTTACAAAACAAATAAATCATGGGGATATCATTGATAGGATGATGAATTGTATACGTGAAGTTGCTAAAGGAGTAAATCTTAAAAGCTCCCACTGCAAGGAAAAAAAAAATGTGACTTTACATGGTGGATGGTAACCAGACTTGTGATCATTTTCTAGGGTGTACAAATAGTGAATCATTACATTGTACACATGAAACTAATACAAGGTTACATGTCAATTATACCTCAATAAAAAATAAATAATAAGCTCCTATCAAACTAAATGTCACCTTCCAATTTGGTCATTTTCTCACCATAGAGCTACTTTTAAACAATGATAACAATAAAGATCAAGTTTCCTGTTAGGTTTCAGCCTAGATAAACAGTAAATATTCCTGGCAGGATAAAAAAAAAAAAAAATGCATGGGCACAAAGGAGGTCCCCAAAAAGAGTTAAAAGGATACTACTCTCCCAAGCTCCAGGCTACTCTTAAAGATAACCAAAGAAAGGCCGACAGACAATTCCCCTGAGATCTGTCATAGATCTCATGGAAACCCAAACCGCAAATGGAGTGTAAAGCCACATTTCTGCGCAGCCACATCTAGCCACAAATAGGGCGCAACCACATTTCTGTTTGGCTCTATTGGGGCCAAACCCTAACCTGAGAGTTGCCAAGCCAGGTTCTCAGGAAACAACATGAGACAAAGAAGAAACAACAGCTATCCCTGGGAGAGAAAGGATGGATAGCCTGTGTTTTCTCCTGCCAATCCGAATTTGGAAAGGAAGGGACATTGTGAAATTTTACCTTCCTTTTTGCACCAGGCACCACAGATGGAGATCTGGGAGAGCTGACTTTCGTAAGAATTCTTACCTTTTACAGGATTCCGACAGTTTTCCCAGGATCCGTCTGCAGGCTCCAGAGGGGGTGGAGTGTCCCAGCAGGTCCCATCTGGGTCACCAGAAACTGTAGAAGATAAATGGTTTTTTCTCTATTTTTAGGGTGAGTGCTTAGCTGGGGCTTTTCTCGAGGCACCTCCTAATGGATGCGCTTTTCTAAGAGGGTTAAAAGTTCTCTGCTGTAGCCACTGTAATTCGAGATTATTTTTGGTAGGTTAACCTGCTTGTTGAACCTTAGAACAAAATCTTACTCACCCGAGACCTCACACTGGACTCAGCCCTGTTTCTAAAACAGACCCATTGAGGGGCTCCTGGGTGGCTCAGTCGGTTAAGTGTCTGCCTTCCGCAGGGGTCAGGATCCCAGGGTTCTCCGATCAGGCCCCTCATCGGAATCCGCGCTCAGCAGTGAGTCTGTTTCTTCCTCTCCCTCTGCCCCTCTGCCTGCTTGTGCTTTCTCTCTCTTTCAAATAAATAAAAAATCTTAAATAAATGGGACTTGTTCCGACTGTGGACAGGTCGGCTCTCTAAACGGGCCCAGTATGACCCTGCTCCCTCTAGTTTCTAAGTCGGACCTGGTTTCTAAGTCGGACAGCGGACCCACCCATCCGGTTTCTAAGTCAGACCCCGCACCCGGACCGGTTTTGAACTGGGACCATCAGTCCGACTCAAGCTGGTTTCCGGACGCAGTCCAGCAAAGAAAAAAAAAACCTTAAGTCAAGTCTGAAAGCTCCTAATGGAAGAGCCGCTGAGCCGGGGTCTGGGATCCAAGCAGGACTTACCCAGGACCTCTGGAGGCTGCAAGAAAGCAGTGAGCTCTACAGTCTCGACAGGTACCTATATTGCTTGCTCTTTTGCTCCTGGGTGGTGTTGGGCGTCTCCTTCGGTTCGTTCTCCGGACGGCAGAACTGTTAAGAGATAAACTGAGGCAGAGTAAACATTCTAAGATTTTCCATGAGCAAAAATTGATTAAAATTGGGCTGACCCAAATTGAACATGGCTAAGAACGTTCCAGCCACATGGAGCTTGGTGAGAGGCTTTTATAGAGAAACGGCAGAAGCAAAGTAAGGAGATTTTTAAATGGCTGTAGCTTCAAGCCTAATAGGCTGTTGGTGATTGGTTGTCCTTAGTGTTTTGGTTTCCTAACGTTGAGGTATTCACAGGCTGAGGTTTTGCTTTGCTTACTGAGGGGTTAGAGCCAACGCAGTCTCCTGGCCTCCTTGCTTGATTAATTTAACAATTGTATGAGTTCCTTGTATATTTTGGATAGTAGCCCCCTTATCAGATATACACATATGTATGGTTTGCAAATATTTTCGCCTTTTTCATAGGTTGCCATTTCATTTTGTTGATTGATTCTTTTGCTGTACAGAAGCTTCTCTGGTTTGATGTAGTCCCGTTTATTTTGCTTTTGCTGCCTATGCTTTTGGTGTCTTGTCCAAAATAATCATTGTTAAGACCAATGCAAAGATTTACTTTTCCTTAGGATTTTTAGGATTTTTATGGTTTCAGCTCTTACATTGAAGTCCAACCCGTTTTGAATTATTTTGGGGTATGGTGTTAGATAAGGGTACAGTTTTGGTCTTTTGCATGTGGATATTGTTTTCCCAACACCACTTATTGAAGAAACTGTTCTTTTCCCATTGTGTATTTTTGGTGCTTTTGTCACAGATTAGCTCACTGTGTATGTCTGGTTTTATTTCTGGGGTCTTTATTCTATTCCAATGGTCTATGTGTTTGTTTTTATGCCAGTGACATGCTGTTTTGATTACCGTAGCTAACAATGCTTATATACTAATCTATGGAAGAGAAGAGGCTCAAACTGAATTATTTTAGACTTCCATTTCTTAAATTATAACATTTATACTATAATTTTCTTTTAAAACATTAGAAATTTGAAAAACTAAGGTTTTATAGTAGATTTCAACCAGAATTCCACATCAATACTCAGCATAAGAAGATGGATAGGGTTCTTATTTACTATATTTATGTATAAAACTTTCCTAAACATAAAACATGTACAATGGATATTGAGTATGACTTGAGTAACAGGGAATCTCCCTATTATTGATCAACATATTTATAGTAGCAAGAATTTTAAAAGGTGAAGAATTATTTATAGATCTTGAAGAAAGGTCTACTCTTCTTTACAAAATGTAAGACACAAAGATTTAGATTAATATTGGGATTTGCTCATTACACTTATTTTTTCTTTTTGATTGAGTTAATCAATAGAGGAAGTCAAATGGAGAAGAGGTTTTGAGAAATATGTGACTTTTGTAGCTTCTTTGGGGTCCAAAATTGATAAAACCACCTAAAGCATATTAACTTAAATAGTTAGGCTGTTTGGATTTTATAATTTAAGCTTCCTATTAAAGAAATATTGCTGTAGACACTGACATGAGTCATGAATGGTGATCTAAACAAAGACAGTTTTTTAGTGGAGCTGTCATTTTCAGTTTCTCAAATATTTCAACAATTTGTTTCTGATAGTTCGGTGGGAATGAGTAGAAATTTTGTGTCCATGGGGGACAGCTGATGCAGGCAGGTACAGGTCTGAGGATCCAGAGGGGGTTCCCACAGCCATGAGGATCCTTGGTTTCACACAGGATGGAAATCAAACGTAAGCCACAGGAGGTGAAAAGCAGAATTTATTGAAGATATCTATATAGAGAGACAGACAGACTGAGCATCCAGGAGACTGGGAAGGAAAAGAGGGAATCTCGACTTTGTTCAGGGTCTGAGGGTTTTTATTGAGGACAGTGGTTTGGTGTATGTATACCCTCAACGATCTAGGAACCATTTAGAACAAAGAAGGCGGCCCAGGTATTATTCTTTGGAGCCAGCAGGCCTTGGCATCTAGATGTCTGGCGACGAGATGTCTAACATCTGTGGTCTGGAAGATGCATATGATAGTTTCCTCCAGTCATCTCACCTGTGGACCTTCCTTCGATGTTACCTGTTCAAGAAAAGTCATTAACTCCTTGTCCCTTACAAGAAGGGCATACGCTGTGTGCATTACAAGGCTTGCGCAAAGTAGAGTGGAGATGAAGGTCCTAGCAAGAATAGAAGCAGGAAAAGGAGCATAATAAAGCAGACTGTTACAAAGTCCTTCAGTTTTCCTATCTCACACTAAATGCGCCTGCTTAGATTCCTGCTGTGGTTGTTTCAGATTTGAGCAGTAGTGAAAAAGTTGCAGTGGTTGAAGGTAGAGGAACTATAGCTGTAATTAGGTATAAAAGCTGCATCAATCTGAAAGACAAGGCCACAGTACAAAAGATTCTTTTGTAGGACTCTAGAAGAAATCAAGTAATTATAATATTTAATCATCTTGTGCTTTGATATTTAGAATTAAATATCAATTTTTCTTCTCTATTTTTTGAGAACATTTAAAATTTCAGAGCAAATTATTTCCTTATTCATGTAAGACTTTGCTAAAACTAGTAAATAAAGACATAAGCAAAGATGAAATAGAATGTATGTGCTATGACTGTCCTTATAAGCATGCAGATAAATGAAAAAAATACCTCAAAAGCGAACAAACAATTACAGTATTTTGGCACTAGGGCTTAAATACAAGTTGTTTTTTTTTTTTTTAAAGATTTTATTTATTTGAGAGACAGAGAAAGTGAGAGAGAACATGAGAGGAGAGAAGGTTAGAGGAGGAAGCAAACTCCCCGTGGAGCTGGGAGCCCGATGTGGGACTCGATCCCGGAACTCAAGGATCATGACCTGAGCCGAAGGCAGTTGCTCAACCAACTGAGCCACCCAGGCGCCCTTAAATACAATTAAATGGGGCAATATGAGAGCTCAGTAAATGAAAGTCTGCATAAAAAAATACGTGTATCAGTCTTAAGCAGGTGATAAAACCCATTCTATGGATTCTGTTACCAAAAAGCAGACCTGATTTCTTATCATGAAGTGACTCTGTAAAAAAAAGTGTTGAAAACAATGAAGGTGGCTGTACATCTAAGTTTTCTGAATTATAAGGAAAATAATGGATTGCATTTCTCTATACCTAAGCCACAATATTTGTATTTACATATTATATTGTTCTGTCAGGGAAGCTCTGGGTGATACTTAATCACAGAATTGCCATTGACTTATTACTCAGAATTTATTAATGTTAAGTATTTGGGTTCCATGTTATTGTAGCATCATTATTTCAAACAAAACAGAAATTAATAAAATATTCATAGATATAATTAGTCATGAATATTAAAAAGCCTCTAATTCACACATTCAATCAACTAATTATCCATAAAAATATATTTACTATGTGAATTGCTGTCTACCAAGTGCAATTTTGGCAGATATAGTGAATATTTCCTGCTAAAAACAGTATTTCATCTTTTCTTTAGCAGAAAGAGAACTAAAGCACACAAGAGAGTTAGCAGTATGTTCTTAATCAGGAGCTTGGAAGCTGCATCATTGCCTATCCCATTACATGGATCATTATAGTTACTAATATTTTCATATGTGTTTTATTTTTATGAAAATGCCCTGAGTGCCATGCAGATATACATACTACAGAGTATACTTGACATTAAATAACAAGATTTTGAAAACCCCGATTTAAATTCCCATAACTTGGTTTTTTATTAATAGTGTTCTTGTTCCTACTGTACCTACCCTGCTTTCCCCATTATCCCTTTCTTTCCTAACCACACTAATACTTGTATATCAGAAATTAATTATATTTTTGTTTGTATTTCTCAGTTTTTTGAGCCATTCTTTCTTTGAGTCAACTGATACTGTGATTAGCTTTGGCTGTGGTTTTTATATTGTCTCTTACACTTATTTTCTCAGCAAACATCATGCTAGTTTTACCTTAGTGATACTGTCCGCCCTCCCCTGCTTTTTTAGAATCATGAAAGAAAGATGAATTAAAGAATTGTTTGGATATTGTACTTTAAATTTTATTTTTAGATGCAGTTTAGATAATATATATAGATGACATGGTCATAAGTTAGCAATAAAGTAATTTAAGTGGATTTTTAAATTTATGTATTTGTGGGTTTTTTTCTTATAAAACAACCCATATTTTATTTCTTTTTAATTACATTTAATTCAGTGACTGTTTCCTTGTTCTTAGTAACTACTTAATGAAGATTTACTATTTCACTAGCACTGTGATATCCACTCAAAATGCACTGTCATATATTCATCACAATAAATCCTTGAAGTGGGTTTTTTTAGTCCATTTAAAGATGATAAACATACTAGTTCATTTTAAAATAATAATTTATAATTTAAATTAATAGATTATAATTTAAAGGATAAGATATAATTTATCATTGAAATGGTGAGACAATAACTAACCATTTCAGGGTCAGATTGCATTTAAAAGTAGCAGAAACTGTTTTCTTGCTGAGTTGTTTGCCTGAGTCGTTAATGGAAAAATAAAATGTGAGTGAATCTGCATTTTCTTTTTTCATTAATTTTGCCATCATTCTTTAATAGGTTTTATTTTTGATAATATAACTATGTTATAGTAACCAATTTAAAATACAAATCAGATTTTCCCATATAACTTATGTTTCAGGACTTCAAAAGCTTTACAATGAAAGTAGATAAATCTACAAAAAGTATTTCACCAATTTATTCATAAATCTAAACTTTACTTTGGCACTGAATTAACTAAGGGATAATTTGCATACCCAAGCTAAAGGAGGTAGGCAGAGTAAATAAAGGCAGGAAGAGAAAGTTTCTCTTGTAAAGAAAAAGTACTTTTTCAGCAAATCAAATATATTTGCTTACACAAGAAAGGTTACAAATAAAAACTCAATTAACCTGAACATTTGGAAAGCACGAATACTGATAATCTTGATTTTCTTTTTAATATGCAGTAAAATTTCCAATTTTGTATCACAATTTTAATTATGTCAGTAACTTATAAAATGCACATAGCCATCAGAAAAGATGAATACCCAACATTTGCATCAACATGGATGGAACTGGAGGAGATTATGCTAAGTGAAATAAGTCAAGCAGAGAAAGTCAGTTATCCTATGATTTTACTTATTTGGGTAACATACAGAATAGCATGGAGGACATTAGGAGAAAGAAGGGAAAAATGAAGGGGGGGAATTGGAGTGGTAGTTGAACTATGAGAGACTATGGACTCTGGGGAAACTGAGGTTTTAGAAGGGAAGGGGGTAGGGGGATGTGTGAGTCTGGTGATGGGTATTAAAGGAGGGCAGGGACTACATGGAGCACTGGATGTTATACGGAAACAATGTATCATGGAACACTACATCAAAAACTAATGATGTACTGTATGGTGATTAACAGAACATAATAAAAAATTTTTTTTAAAGGTGGATGAATAGGAGAGAAATAAATAAATAAATACATACATACATAAAATGCACATAGCTCCTCCCCTGTCTCACTAGAGATCTTTTGAATAAAAATCTCTGAAAAAACAAACTTGGTTTCATATATACATACACAAATTCTATAGCAAACCACCACCAACAAAATTAGATGGTAAAATTCAACTTGATATTGACAATCTTTCAGAAAATTATAATCACATTCACTGTATAAAAATTTTTGATAATTGATTCTTGGTGACTAAAAAGTAGAAGGATTATGGGAAGAATTCTGGGAAGAAGGAGAGGGACAAGCTATTCCCCGCTGAGCTAGGAGCCTGTTGGGGAGGGGGCAAGGTTGGATCCCAGGATCCAGAGATCATGACCTGAGCCAAAGTCAGATGCTTAACCAAGTGAGCCACCCAGGTACCCCTCCAGTGTTTCGTTTAAAAAACAAAAGCAAACTTGGGTACATATTTATATTGTTTTCCATTCTGTTGTTTAAGTATTTTCATCATTCCATACCTTGCTTATGCATTAACAAGCTTGGGACTTTTTAAATGTCATACAATTGTGCATAGCAAATATAATGTACAGAAAGTTTCTCAATTTACTTGTATGATTACAAAATATTCCATTATAATGATACATAATCTTCATATATCATGTCCTGATATATAAACACTTGAAGTTTTCTGTTTCTTTCGTAAAAAAACCCAAACACCTTGTATACATTTCATTTTGTAATCAGGATATTGCTGGCCGCATACAACTGTTGGGGCATGTTCCCCTCTCTTCTATTATTTAATTGTTTTCTATTTACTCAAAGGATTTGAACCGAAATGGTATTGTTACTCCATAATTCTTATTCACCTGGAAGCTATTTGAGAGTGGAGATTTTTTGTTGGTGGTGGTTTTTGTTTGTTTTTGTTTTTGTGAGGAGACTTTTACCTATTAAATTCTTTATGAATATAGGAGTCTTGTGACATCTGTGTCTTTTGAGAAATTTACCAATTTCATCTATCTTTCTGAAACTGTTAGAGTGTTGTATAGTGGTCTTTTAATATCTTTTCAGCATTTTCAGATTTTGATTATCACTCCTGTTTTATTCTCTCTCCTATCTATTTCTCTGTTTTCCTTAGTTTTTATCCGTCTCTCCAGTGTGATTTTTCTGTTATATCTGTTGTAATTTTTGGTCACCTGAATTTTTAAAAAGCTCTAGCAGTAATTATTGTCGCTACTTTGTCCATAACAGACGCAAAAAAAGAAATAGTTTGGATATGTGTCAGATATTTTAAAAAACATAGTTACCTGTGAGGACAAATGCATACTGACTAATTTAGCCGTTTGATAAAACTCTAAAAATTGGGTTTTATTGGTATTAGGTGATATCTGAAAGATGGTTGAGAAATAACGGCTCTATAGCACTATTCTATTCAGTATGCTGAGGAAGTATTTAAATAAGAATCTCATTTGTTATCTTAGAGACTCTAATTTCTTATTTTCTTCATTATGGTGCATCTTTCTATAATTTGGTCCCTGTGACTCCTGTTATTGCTCACTGACTGAAGGATTAAAAGAAGAGGTTTTGGCTATTATTTCTTTTGGATAGTATATGTAATGATAATAGCCAGGTTATCTAGAAAAGTGGTGAAGAATAAAATAAAGCCAAGGGCATACCCAAAAGTTTGAGCAGACAATGGTGGTTCTTATTTCAAATTCTGAAGTTACAAAGTGTTATAAACTTTTCTAATTCCTTGTAACATTTGCATACAATCATCTTTACTATTAAAAATATATAAATAAATATTCCCAATTTCATAAAATATTTTATATCTGTTTTCTTCTGAAAGGAAATTATTATTGTATTGGTCCAATTAGGAGCTCTGTTTGTTCCTTTATTTGTATTGCTCTAACTACCCATTGATAAAAGTCTGTCAGTGAGTAATGCCTGAGAACATTATCAAATGGTTTGGTAATGATTCATGCAGAGCAGAGATATCTTTCTTTATTTGCCTAATCAGTATCACACTTTTCA
>CM052808.1:71376201-71454332 GCA_028533885.1 Nasua narica
AGAGTAGGTTTTTTTTTTTCCAGTATTAAAGATTTATATGCAGCCATATGGAGAGATGGAGGAGGACCGTAAACCAAATGCAAGTATTTTTATTTTTCCCTAGTTAAGTATACTGAAATACAAACTGGGCATAATTTTTTCCCCCTAATGCTTTTCTAGCATCTAGCAAAGAAAAATTTCACATAAGGAAAGATGGGAGAAAAGTCTTATTCTACATGAATATGGATAAATAATTACCTGGGATATATTTTGGTATTTAATTATTTCTAAGGCTAGGAGATGTCTTACATTAGCAAATAAATTTTCTTTCCAAGTTTCTTAGTGAATTTTTATAAAAAGTATGATCAGTAATGAGCTCAGGAAGTTGAATTACATTATAAAATATATTTTAAATAATCTTACAAGTACTCTGATAAATCCTTTATATTTATTCACACATTCCACAGTGTCTCACCCTATGAAAATGTGACAGAACTCCTGCTATTCTTTGAAGGAAATAAGAGCACTTGCGGCAGGCAAGAGAAGAAAGGCAGACAAAAGAATGTGCAGAAAATCATAATATAATGAACATTTTATATAGGATTATATTTTATTCATTGTGCTTTAGGGTCCAGAAGGTGGCTGGACGTTGAGCACAGTCAAAGCACATTAGTAACTTCAGGGAGTTTCCCAAGTTGCCCTAACAACTACTTGTTTGATTTTTTTTTGTCCTATATATATCCCCTATTATATTAGTTTAATGTAAGTTAAACTAACTTTACTAGTGGAATTTATCATTTATTAAGAGAAAGATCCTCAAACTTTTAGCCAACTAATAATCTGGCAAGCATTTTTCTTTGCTAGGAATATGGAAGGGTCAGTATTTGTGTCAAAGCAGCCATACTAAAGATATTATCGGTCTTCTCATTATTGTCCCTAATTTTAACGAAGGTGAAGAATTCACTGACTACCCTGAAGGGTGATTGACTGAAGCCTATCATCTAGCTAATTGATTTGTGGTTCAGAACTTTACCTTTTCATACAGAAACAAAAATATAGATAAATGACATAGATATAGAGATATCTGTGAATACACCTTCTTAATTCATGTTGCTAATAATTTTGGGTTATTTTTTTTTCTAATTTTCTTTTGGATTTGCAGATTGAAAAACACTGGAAAAATATGCTATATGGTTGTAATGAAGACCTAATCCTCCACATTTTTTGAGATAATACTCTTTTAATCAGATGTCATCTCCAGTGAAAAGTGGATGCAAAGGTTAGGCTTTAACGCTGATTCAATCAGGGTTTATTCTTTGCTGTTGGATCTTTCTCTGGTTTGGGGCCACAGTCAGAGTTCAGGCAGTTAGCAGGTCTGCAGCATCTTCTACTTTTTGCCTAATCAAGGCTTCTTGTTCCTTTGGGATGAGTAGATAGCTAAGATTCTCTTGCTTGCTTCTCAGGCTATTCATGAATATTCGAAAGCAAGCTGCCTTTTACATCAGGGGTAGATGAAATCTCATTAACGTCCATTAAGACCATTTCACTCTCAGGTGTTTACTACATTTCTGGCTTTTCTTCTCGTTTTTTGCTTGCCTCAACCAGTATCACCACCTTAGGCTAGCTCTGTGT
This sequence comes from Nasua narica, assembly GCA_028533885.1. NCBI lineage: Eukaryota > Metazoa > Chordata > Mammalia > Carnivora > Procyonidae > Nasua > Nasua narica. The sequence continues at coordinate 71,377,813 of CM052808.1, forward strand.
TGACCTTCCCAAATCGTTTGTGATCTTTTTGGACTCTTCTGTTTTGTTTTTGATCATACTTCTCTGAGATAGTCTGTGCAATGTACTTTAGCTCTACATCAAAGCAGCCTGCCTACTCTGCCCTGTAAGAATTACTGCAATGGAGTTGGAGATCTGGCTGAAATGGAGGCATTCTCACCAAAATAACAGACTTCCATGATTTTTTTCCCGGGTCAGTAGTCTTTTTGAAAAAAGACTTCTCATTTTGGAGTATGATTCTAATCAGTTTTCAGAAGTAATTGTTTTTGAACAACTTTAGTTTTATTCTTGTTTTAGGAGAATTTGTGCTGTTCAACTTTTCTGAAAGTTCCACCCAACATCAGTAAGCTTTTTTAGTATGGAAGACTGTGAATCTCTGAATATTTTTTTTAAATATTGTTCTCTACAATTTAAAAAGAATGTACTTCCAGAGAATAAGGCACTTGTAAACACGTGAAGAATGAAAAAAAAAAACTGACATAAATGTAGAGATGTTATCTAAAAATTGTCAATGCTGACTTAAGTAGATAATTCTTAAATATTGAGCATTGAGGTACATACTTTCTACCATTATTATATGCAATTGAACAAAGTGAACAAATTTTAAAAGTGTGCAATGCAATATCCTGGTCATTATCCTTATTACAAGAAATATTTCTGGTTTGTTTTATTACCATCTTTCATATGATTAATAAACATTTTATGATTTAAAAAAATAAAGATGGTAAAGATGAAAGGAGAAGATCAATTCCTACAAATATTTATGCCCTTTTGGTAGTACTTATGTGGAAAGTAATTGGCACTTTGTCCTGTCAATACTTGTCTGAAACAAAATTAAAGATAAAATAAGTGACCTAAATAATTAGCTAGGACATAAATGGAGACAAATACATTAGAAAACATGTCTGAACTATGTTGTAATAGATCATTTCTTAATAAATTGTGGACCCTCTCCATGAATATATTTATTTAATCCAAGAGAAAAGTTCATATTATTGCCTTAATGCCCATTAGGTAATTGATAACAAAGTTTCTTTTCATATTCTACATGGTATATTTCAGTGGTACAAATCCTTTAAAAAGTACGAAGATTCTGGTAAGAAGTGTGTACCAGAAGACACAAAATTCATGCCTATCATTCTATTGAATATATTTGCTGTTAATGAAAATGAATGAGATTTTTATATTCCATATGCATATTAAACACTCGTTTGAATCATCAAATACTAATGTATAATTGATAAATCTTGTTTAACTGTGTAGATAAATGAAGTTTGAGATTTCTTATTTTTTATAAGTAGGAATATCTCATTGTTTAGTTTGAAGTCTTTTCATTTTCAATTTTTAAAACAAGTAAAAAGATTCTAAAATTAAAAAAAATTAAAAACAAGTAAAAATAGTTTTATAAGTAAATATTCAAAATTTCAATTTTCTACTTTAATACAATTATAAAAATTTGAATTATTTCCATCTAAATTATATATTTAATGTTAAAAAATATTGAGTTTGGGGAATATTAGTCACTGCAGAATTTGAGGGCTTAGGATGAATAAAGATTGGCTACCCACTATTTCTACTTTATAGGGATTATAGGTATGTTATTAAATAAAAGTGTAGAGATAAATTATTCAGGACGGTTGAAAATACTCAGCATGATATAGTTGCGATTCCCAAGGAATCATAGCATGTACATTCAGCTCTAAAATTGACAAATTACAAAATTATAAAGACATATGGCTAGGTGCCAGTTTCTACCACTTTCTGTGGCAGTATATTGTCCAAGCATAATATGGGGAGATGACAGCAAACTCATCACCCTAAGATTGAGTCAGAACTTGGATCTCATAGAATCCAATTTTCTTAGCTCAATCCTGTTATGTTATTGATTGAGTCACTCTTAACATGTTGTATACCATTCATTAGCATATCAGAAAGTAATGTATTTAATTATTTTACAGGAGCAGGACACGACAGTTAACATATAAAATGGCATAAGAATAAAGTTAAATAATGTTACTTCTAATGTATTATGATTTGAAGCTTATTGAAGATGTGCTTTAATAAAAGTCATAGTAAAAATCTTTTGTTTTTGGGTTACAAACTGTAGAATACAGGATAATATATTCAAATTGATTTTTTAATGAATCTGAAATTCATGTAATTGTTATTTAAAAGAACATTAAGAAATGCACTTTTGTTTTTATTTAGAGAGAAGCATTTTCTTTTTTTACCTAGACCATTAACTATTTTCAATATCCAGTTCATAAAGGTTTTTGATAATTATAGATTTCCAGATATAATATTATGCAATAAAAGAGTAGGAATTATTTCTGAGGAAAAAAACTCCTTTTTTCCTACCTCTTCTTTAACTTTGCATCCAAGAAGTTCCTCCTTTACTGTAGTTAGGTGCTTTTCTGGCCTGTGTCCATTCCACTTCATGTTTATTTCTACTTCAAACCTTAAACGCATTATCCACATGTATTTTTCTATTTCTTAGCTGCTTTTATAGAAGTTGTTTTTAATTTGTTTCCACATTGGTTAACACAATATTTAGTATAAAAATATTCACTGTATTTGTGTTTGGTGAATTAATGTATCAATAAATGAGTTAATTAAAAATATCAGCAGAGAAAAGAAATATAAAAATTGGGGCACTTGGGTAGTTCAATGGGTTAAGCCTCTGCCTTCAGCTCAGGTCATGATCTATCATATAAATAAATAAAATATTTTAAAAAAAAAGAAATATAAAAACCACCAGTAGTTGTCTGTGGATGAATTTTATTGCAAATTATCAGATTAACATAATCTTAGAAATCTCTACAAATAATATTAGAGGTCAGGTTATTGATTACTTTAATGTCCATTTTGCTGTTAAAAGAGACATAAAGGCTTAAAGTTTTTTTTCCTAGTTTTTTTTTTTAAAGATTTTATTTTTTATTTATTTGACAGAGATCACAAGTAAGCAGAGAGGCAGGCAGAGAGAAAGAGGGGGAAGCAGGCTCCCCGCCGAGCAGAGAGCCCCATGCGGGGCTCGATCCCAGGACCCTGAGATCATGACCTGAGTGGAAGGCAGAGGTTTTAACCCACTGAGCCACCCAGGTGCCCCTTTTTTCCTAGTTTTTTAATAGAGATAAATTTAAAAAGACATGTGACTTCTCTCTATTACATTTGGTCAACGGTCTTCTATAAAGCTACACAAGCACATATACACATATCAATCATGTGTATCAATTGATAAACATATCAATGTCATGAAAAATATTTTTTCTTTTTGAGGAAGTCATACTATTGTTACACTTGTTTAGAGAAATCAGTGTTGTCTTTTTTCTTTTTTTAAGGAGAATTGATAGGTTAATAGGATCATTTTTTGCTTCATTTTTGTTTTCTCTTATTATTTTTCAAGGAACTATAATATGAGAGAGTTATTCACTAGAACAATCACCTAACTCAGACTTGCTTTTACTACCCACCATAGATAGCAATCTGTATAATCTTACACCAGAATTCAAATGTGAATTTGAACATTTGAATTTGCCACATTGAACATTTTAAAGTAATTTGTATTGAGATAAGTAAAATAAATTTATGTTTCTTTTATTGTTTCACACTAAAATCCCTAAAATTTCAAAATATCCTGAATTTTATGTCTTCAAAATAATCAGGTGTACTTTTCTAGTCTTCTTGTGGCACACAATAGCTAATTTATTAGTATATGGCAAATAATTATTAATTCCTTTAAAATTTCACAAAATATTTATAACTCATTTCAACATGAATTGCTGTATTCATTAGACATAAATTTTTAGACATGATTAAAGGAAACTCTTTAATGCATTTTCCCAGCCTGAAAAATTATACAAGGTTCCTAATGTAATTCTTCCTGTGGTTTGATACATATACTATGAACATATTATAAAAATGCCCTTAGATAGTGCTTTCTTCTTGCTTTACATACAAATATGTTCATGTGTTGTTAATATGGTACACTAATATCTTGCAGTTATTTGTGTGCTCTGTCATAAGGAATTTGTTTTAAAGGATAGTTATGTATGGTATTTTGCGATTTTTCTTCTTTTTAAAATAAGTATATACAGATTCAAACTTTATTCCATGGTATATTGTTAATTACTGAAGTTATTATAAAATTTAATAATGGAAGTTAAAAGAAAGATCAAGGAGATTGTGTACAGGATGATAAATAGAATTATCCCATGTGTTTTAAGGCAAAAAAAAAAAAGAAAATTTGGCCTTGTTAGTCTTACATTTTTATGTTTTACCCAGAGTCATCTTAAATATTTTTTTGCATGCATATACTGGCTAAGAAAAGTACATCAAAGTTAGATGATTCCAAACCATTTAATCTCATATTATGTAATATGATGAAATAATTAAATACCTTCAATGTATTACTAACTTTCCACAAAATATTTTATAGATGTACAGTTTCAATGGGAATATTCTAGTGATTAAAATTTTTCTTGTAGTCACAGTAGATAATTGCCTGTAGAAATAAATTTTATTTAAATTTCAGAAATCTCACAAGTTAGTATTATTCACTTTTTCTCATATTAAGGAACACTAATTTTGGTCATTTATTTTTCCAAGAGGAGAGAGAAAGAGATTCAAACTTGGAAAATCATTAATGTCTCACTATACTCTGTTCTCTCTTTAGAGCTAAGCTTTGATAGAAATAGGATTATCCAGCTATGTTTAATATAGTAAAAGTTCTTTATATCAGCTATTAATAATGTCATTAACTGTAATTAAGGTAATTTCTTTCTGTGCTAGAAGTTCTTATTGAGTGTTGATAGTCTTGACTTTTTCATTATTTCCCAATTATGTGGTTAAGTTCAAAAAAAGTTTCATTTTCAGTTTTTAATTAGATGATTTTCTTTTGATCCTAATAAGGCATAATCATTCCAATTATTTTATTGGAATAAATACATAGTTTTTTTTTTCTTATAATGCCCTCAATTTACCAAGGTACCATATTCCTGTGTTTACTGTATACAGCTAGGTTGATTGCTTCTATTTTTAATAAAATTTTACTGATAACCTGATTTGTTTAATTTTGAACTGTTGCAAATATTTATATAAATCTATTAAGTTCTGTATTGACAATTGTTAAAAGAAGTGGAAATAATATGTTGACAAAAATAAATATTTTAATTGTTCAGATTATTAGTCATTGTTGCTATTTTTATATACTTTTTTAAATATTTATTTGAGAGAGGAGAAAGAGTCAGAGCACATGGGGAGGGGCAGAGGGACAGAGAAAAGGAAAGAAAGGAAAGAAGGCAGAAGGAAGGAAGGGAGAGAGGGAAAGTCTTAAGCAGTCTCCGTGCTGAGTATTCTGTCTCAGGACCCTGAGATCATGACCTGAGCGGAAGCAGAGTTGGATGCTTAACCAACTATGCCACCCAGGTACCCCCATTCTTGCTGTTTTGTTTTTTTTTTAAGTTTGTGTTTGTTTAGTAATCTCTATACCCAGTGTAGGGCTTGAACTCACAATCCCAAAATCAAGAGTTGAATGCATGCTCTACTGACTGAGCCAGCCAGATGCCCCCAATCTTGCTATATTTAATACTTGTATTTGTAACTAATATTTCCAATGTTTGAAGTGGAATTTAAGCTAGTTCCATCACTCTGTTTCCATTTTCTTCCCTTATTCTTCCTTCTTCAGCGGAGTTTCTGTTAATCAGTTGTTTCATATGATGACTTGATCCTCACTTTCTTAAGCATTTTTCCTTGTTGTTTGTTCACACTTTTTCCTGTTCTCTCAACCTTTATATGTCTCTCCAGTTGCTTTGGCAGAGTATACACATGTAAATATAACTCATTTTGTTTATCCTTTCCTCAGTTAGTTAACGGATGTTTGCATTGCTTTCACTATGGACAGTTATCAAAACTGCTACTATAAACACTAGTGTGTAGATCTGTGTGAGAATGTCATGTTTTTATTTCTCTTGTATAGGTACCTAGGAATGGAATTCCTCAGTTGTATGCCAAATTTATCTTTGATATCTTAAGAAATTTCCAAGCCGTTCCAGTGATGGCTATACCACTTATGACTCCCACCACCAATATAAAAAAGTTTCTAGTTTCTCCACATCCTCACCCGTAATTGGTATTGTCTACTGTTTTGATTATGGTCATCTTAAGAAGTATGATGGGATATTTCTTTTTTTTTTAAGATTTTATTTATTTATTTGACAGAGAGAGATCACAAGTAGGCAGAGAGGCAGGCAGAGAGAAAGGGGCAGCAGGCTCCCAGCTGAGCAGAAAGCCAGATGTGGGGCTCAATCCCAGGACCCTGAGATCATGATCTGAGCCGAAGGCAGAAGCTTTAACCCACTGAGCCACCCAGGAGCCCCTATGATGGGATATCTCAATGTGGTTTTGATTAGCATTTTCCTAATGACAAATGATGTTGAGCATCTTTTCTTCTGCTCAACAATATTCATATATTTTCATATATTTTCTTTATGGAAATGTTTTTTAGCTTTTCAGTGCATTTTTATATGTGTTTTTGTTTTATTTATAGTTTTTATATTCAGTATATATTCTGAATACTAATCCTTTATCTAATATAACTTGCAAATATTTTCTCTCATCTGTGACTTTTTTAATTTTTAATTTGTGTCTTTTGAAGTACCAAATTACTTAATTTTTTGTAAAGTCTAATTGATCAAATTTTCTAATACATATTATACTCTTGATGACATATCTAGAAATATTTACCTAAATCAATATCGGAAATATTGTATCCTGTTTTATTAAGAATTTTAATGTATTCCATTTAGGTCTTTGTTTATTTTAAATATTTTCATATTTTGGTATGATACGAGGTGTCTAGTGTCTAAAATTAATTAATTAAAATTTGCATATAAGTATCCAATTGTCCAGCATCTTTTAAAAGACTACCTTTTCCCTAATCAATTGCTTTGGCACCTTAGGTGAAAACAGTTGAACATTGAGTTTATATTTCTGATATCTATTCTGCCCCATTGTTCTACAGATTTGTTCATATACCACTATCAGTGTCTTAATTACTGTAACTTTATTGTAAGACTTCAAATTGGACTGTGTAAATCTTGAAAGTTTAGATAATGTGTTTTTAGTTTTTTTAAATTATTATTATGTTATGTTAGTCACCATACAGTACATAATTAGTTTTTGATGTAGTGTTCCATGATACATTATTTGTATGTAACACCTAGTGGTCCATGAAATCCATGCCTTCCTTAATACCCATCACCAAGCCTACCCATGCCCCACACCCCCCCTCCCTTCTAAAACCCTCAGTTTGTTTCCCAGAGTCCATAGTTTCTCATGGTTTGTCTCCACTCTGATATCCCCACCTTCATTTTTCTCTTCCTTCTCATAATGTCCTCTATGCCATTCCTTATGTTCCCCCAAATAAGTGAAACCATAAGATAATTCACTTTCTCTGCTTGACTTATTGCGTTTAGCATAATCTCCTCCAGTCCTATCCATGTTGATGCTTGTTCATCCTTTCTGATGGCTGAGTAATATTCCATTGTATATATGAACTACATCTTCTTATCCATTTGTCTATTGAAGGGCATCTCGGTTCTTTCCACAGTTTGGCAATGGCCATTGCTGCTATGAACATTGGGATGCATATGGCCCTTCTTTTCACTACATCTGTATCTTTGGGCTAAATACCCAGTAGTGCAATTGCAATTGCTGAGTCATAGGGAGGCTTTATTTTTAATTTTTGGATAATGTTTTTATTTTCATTCCCTTATCAATTTTCCTCATTCAGTTATGACTCAGAAACAGAACTTTATATAGATAGATAGATGATAGATAAATAGAAAAAATATCTATGTATGTTTCTGCTGCCCCCTTAGGACCAAAAAGCCTGAAGGAAATTGTGTCAATTTTAAATAATATCTTGATCTATATTGGATTAACTTATTTAGAAATTTCTGTATTTTGAAGGTACGGTGCTAGATGTGTTGGGAATTAAAAATAGATATAGCTTCTGCTCCTTGGAAACTTAATATTGCTCAAAATTTGAAAAACAATAGGTTAGCTAAAAAAGTAGTAATGTATTTTAGGCCTCTACAGAGAGCATGGGATATTCCTTTTGTGTTCTAGAAATCTTTCCCAGCTAGTAAGACTGCATATTTTTACTTTAAAACTACCATCAAAAGATCTGTGGATATTGCTAATAAAACTATATATACATTTTCTTTAACACAGCACTGGCACATTTGGGATTTTGCTATGAAGATAAATCTTCAACAATATAAAATTCACATGTATATGGTTATTTATTAAAGTTCGTAATTATAAAATATTTGACACATCATAAATGCACATACATGCAAAAGTTGCTGAATATACCATGGTGCATCCATACAGAGGAATACTATGCAGTTATACAAATGAGGAAAAAATCTACAATAGAAATGGAGCGACTCCCATGGTATATTGTTAAAGGGAAAATGTGAAAAAGAGTATCTATAGTATGCTAGCTTTTATATTAGAGAAAGAGAAATAAAAAACATAAACATATGCCTTCTTTTGTTTGGGAACACCTAAAACAAAGGAAGACTGAGCCAATAAGCTAATAACTTTGTTTACCTACATAATAGGGGTTAGGAACAAGATAGAAAGGATTATAGGAGAGGCATGATGTTGAGTATAATTTTTCTATATTTTTGACTTTTGGGACCATGCTTTCTTATATACTCAGTAAATAGGTAAATAAAAATCAGTAAAGATGTGGCAGGTCACAAATGCAATAAAAAATGACCAAAAAACGGGACTAGGCTAACAGAATTACAAGTGAGAAGCATAAATATATTGATAAATTGTGTGGGTAAGAACTAATCCTAGTAATTTTGAACACAATATAACAATATAATCTGGATTAAAGACAATAAACAATGTTGTGTTATAGTTGATGAATTTTTTTTTCATAGTAGCATGGGTTTGCAACTCTATATGCTCAACTTGATCAAATAAATAAATACATGGTTTAATGAAAGGTTTCCCAATGGCAGAAAATAAAATTATTAATATGGAAAGGGGAGAAGCGAGAATCAAAACCATGGTGTTGGACAGGAATAATAAGGGTTAGGTTGAATAGATATATTGATGTAGAAACAGATTTAGATGGGCATTAGTGAGTGTTTTTACACATTTGTGCCTCTGTTTGTGTATGTGTATATGCACATATCTATCCATGTCTATAGGTAAAGATACATTCCCTTGTCTCAATAAGCTAACTGGGCCAGGAAGCAATTGTGCCATAGAGGAATGAGCACACTTAGAATTCACACTTTAGTTTGCAAATATTGTTCTACAGTAATAATAACCAGAGTTCCTTAGAGAAATACCTAATCCAAAGCTTGGGCAGGAAAAGTGGCCTTGACGATCTTGTGAAATGGTGATATTCAAGGAATGTTGAGGAAGTGTCATAGGACACAGGGACAGTTTAAAGGACCAAATGTGAGACAAACAGGATCAAAGAAAATGACGAGAAGAATGGATTAAACACATTGATCCAAAGTGGAAATTATGAATCCTATAGATATATGTGAATGAATGAATACATAAGTAAATGGAGTAAGGGAAACTCCACTTTTACAATAGAATTCTAATAATTATGGAGAATTAATGGAACTAGAAAAGCACTCAGCAGCCACCATTGTACTCGGTGTTTCAGGCAAGATCACCAATGGGTATCAAAGCTAGATGGCGAAAATAAGATGCGAAAGAGGATATTTATGTGGTCTCAACATTTTATGCATAATAACAGAGGGAAACCAGTAATTTTGAAGTAGGATTACTTTGCCTGTGGAGAAACCTGGCAGATATCACTTTAACCAAATGATCCAAATTAACATCTCGTATATGGGACTAATAGCCATCTGTACTTCTGGTGTGCTAAGAATACAATGTCATTTCTGGTTTATTTCTTCCCCAAATTTACAACCTGTACCAGACAAACCCAACTTGGGTGATACTCTACAAAGTAAGTGGTATGTACTCTTGAAAATACCCCAATGATAAACAAAGATGGGTGAACTATCCCTGTAATAGGGGACTAGAAACATAATAGCCTAATGGACCTGTAATATTGTATTAGTTTCTGGACAAGCAGTATTTGTTTTATAACATAAGTCAGAGGAATAATTACGTGAAATTATAACATACTCAGTAGATGAGATAATTTTATTGGGTCAGTATGAATTTCCTTATATTTATAATTGTGTTGTGGTTACATAAAAGAATTTTCTTGTTTTAAAGAAATATATACTAAAGAGATCTGAAAAGGGGACATTAGGTTGACAACTTCCTTTCAAAAACCTCAGAAAAAATACACATGTGTGTATAATATGCTATATAAATAAATACATGTATTTACATGTGTGTGTCTGTGTATATATAGACGGTAAGACAGATCACCTATAGACAGATGATAAGAGATCAATAGATGCATAGACAGATGATAAATGATAAACCAATGTAATTGCATGGTAATATTTGTAAAATTTACGTGAAGAATGCATGGAAATTCTTTGTAATATTTTTGCAGCTTTTAAATCTGAAATTGTCTCATAGTACAAATTTTAAAAGTAAATAAAAAACAAAATGTAATGGCTTTATAAATTCTACATAAATATCTGCATAAAATAGTTGAAAATTCTATCAAATGTCTCAAAATTTGAGCCAAAATATCACAAATCTTTAAACGCATTTCTTAAAAACTGAAGCCTGAGTTAGGGACTGAATAGTTAAAAACCTTTAGATAATTTGAATGAATTAGAACTATGGTGGATGTGTAAAAACTTGCTGAAATAGAATAATTTTATTATTTTATTTATCCCATCCTCTTTTACTAAAAAAAAAATACTCTCTAAATTTAAGAGTTGATATACCCAAAAAGATAATTATAGCAGAATGATGTTGAAATTAACTGTGCCGACTTTGATTATACAGAACAGCAAAGCAAAGTTGTTTTCTACATTCTTACATGATCATTATGGAAAGTACTATGTGCTAAGAAAACATTATGCTATTGTCACTTCCAGAAAGCAAATAATTCTTTTAAACCATTGTTAGAATGATTATAAAATTGTGTTTACAAATGCTGTAGAAAGAAAAGTTTTAATCATTTTCAAGTTAAAGCTCTGCGTTTTGAATGGAAAACATTCCTGTGAGTAGAAGATGTAATGCGTAACATTATATGTAGTTGTACAAAAATAAAGATGAACTCTTTCTGGTAATTTTATTTCTTTGTTATTTAATTTGTTTTGGTCACATACACATGAATAGCAGTAGAGAAATTTTAGTCTTTATGTTCTCATTCTTTCCACACCACACTGAAAATGAAAATGTGCTGAATTTTATTCAGGGTAATTCTTGAGATATCATGCTTTTGCAACACACGTAACTGATTTTTCTTCATTAGGCAAAATATAAATATTTGATACCACAAAATATATAATGAATTGTATTTTCTGACTCTGTTCAACTGCCTCTCAGGAATTTAGTATATTGACAAAATCGATGACCGAAAAATTTTAAAAAGAAATAAATTTAGAAATTCCGTTATGGATCTGGGTCTATCTTTAAGAAATTGGGCAGAACATAATGAAATCTAATAGAAAGAGTGACTGTTTTCTAGGTACATCTCATTTAAACATATATTTGAAGAAAACTAAATATTTATGCAAAATAGATTTGATTTTAAACATCATTTTCCTCCCATGGATTTCTTCCATGGGTAGGATTATAACTTGGGCACCATATCCAATAAAGCCATGACAGTTTGTGTTCCTGCATCTTTTGAAAATCCTTGAATACTCTGATGGGTGTGTATGCCCTTCAGCCCAACTTTATTAAAACCATGGTTGAACACTGACCACTATCATATGTTGTCATATATATGATACAGTACAATTTTGAAAACCTGATGTTAGGGTCAGGATACTCTTTGATATGAGTTATCCATTTAATTGGGGGAAAAAGACTGCTAAAATAAGCATCAAAATACTTTTCAGAATGTTATTAGCGATTGCATTTTTAAAAAGTTTCAGATTGTGACATTTTCAGGCATTGAAAACGAATCTCAGGGATTGTTTCTTCTTTGTAAATGTTAAAAGAAAGTAGGCTTCCTATTAATGATGATAAAATAGTTGTCTATATTACACTATTTGTTATCAATACCAAATACATAGACAAGAAAGAGACTCATCAGGATCATCAGGAAATCATTGCTAAAATTTAAAAAAGTCTTGACACTACATTTTGAAAGTGTAAAACATAATTAAACATAATTGGTACCTATAAAAATAGACCTGGAATTGGGGCACCTGGGTGGCTCAGTGGGTTAAAGCCTCTACCTTCAGCTCAGGTCATGATCTCGGGGTCCTGGGATCAAGCCCTGCATCAGGCTCTCTGCTTAGTGGGGAGCCTGCTTCCCGCCCGCCCCCCCCACCCGCCTGCCTCTCTGCCTGCTTGTGATTTCTCTCTCTCTGTCAAATAAATAAATAAAATCTTAAAAAAAAAATAGAATTATCAACATCAAGAAATAGTCCAGTAAAGCTACTGGACTTTAAGGAAAAATTATAAAAACAAAAATATAGGTATGTACTAAACTAAAACAAAATTGGCTTATCCACTTAATTAGGTTAAAATTACACAAGGGCTACACCCCAAGTAACAGAATTACAATTTTCTTACAATTAAAGAAAAATCTGAAATAAGCCAGCCCTACCAATGTCTAAATCAACCTTGAACAGGATAAAGATGATCTGTTCGCCCATGAACTTCCCAGCAGAAAAATGCTTACCACTTTTTGGGAGAGTATACCATTAGCATGGACCTTGACAGATTTTCAAAGTGTCAGTTATTTGATACAACATGGACAAAAAAAAAAAAAAAAAAGATGGTCTAATCCCTGAAAACCAAGAGAGAATATTAGAAAATAGATGCAAACACGAAGTGACTAATATATTTCAGTTATTACGGGCTTTAAAACAAATATGATTAATAATGTTTTCAAAAGAATTTCAAAATACACACACACACACACACACACACACAAATGAGTACAATATAAATTTTGAAAGTAAAATTAAGAATTAAATAGAAAAAAAAAAAAGAAATAGAGTTTGGGGTGCCTGGGTGGCTCAGTCAGTTAAGCATTTGCCTTTGGCTCAAGTCATGATCTCATGGTCCTAAGATTGAGCCCTGAGTTGGGCTCCCTACTCAGCAAGGAGTCTGCTTTTCCCATTCCCTCTCTCTCTGCTCCTCTCTTCCACCTGTGCTCTCTATCTCAAATAAATAAATAAAATCTTAAAAATAAAAAAGAATTAGAGTGTAATAGCTTAGACAGAACAGAACAAAGGATTAATGGACTGATTAACATGAAATCTAGGTTGAAGCACAATGTTAAATTAATTAAACAAGGAGACCATTAGACTGTGCTGGCTCTAATGCCATGGTGATCTATGTATGTAAACCAGAATCTAAGCCTATAAATGTTTCAAGGTTATGAAACTGAAACCTAAGGACAACTAATCAAAAAGAGCCAAGTAGGCTTAAGCTATAGCCAACCAATACTTTCTTTACTTTGCTTTCACATTTTCTTTATCAGAGTTTCTCTCTGAGTTCTTGTTGATGGAGAACTCTTAATCACTACCAGTTTGGAGCAGCCCAATTTGAATAAATTTTGGGTCAAATAAACTATATATATATGTATGTATGCCTCAATTATCTTTTAACAACAGCAAGACAAAAGGAAAAATACAAAAAAAGAAAAAAATGAACATGGAGAATGCTACATGTATTTGTAATTGGAGTTCAAGATGGAGAAGGTAGAGAGAATGGAGAAGAAGGCATATTTGAAGAACACTTGCCAAGAATTTTCTATAGGTGATAAAAAAAAATATTAAATCACCATCCAAGAAGCTTAAAAACTCCAAGCTTTAGATTAAAATTGGCTTAAAAATTAAGTGGATTTGTTTTAGAAGCAGGCTTAAATAATCAATGTAAGTTTGAAAAAAAATCAGGGAAATTTGATCATCAACAAGAGATTACATGATTATTTTACGTTATTTAACAGATTGCATTTTTATTTTTTTTAAAGATTTTATTTATTTATTTGAGAGAGAGAGATCACAAGTAGGCAGAGAGGCAGGCAGAGAGAAAGGGGGAAGTAAGCTCCCTGCTGAGCAGACAGTGCCATCCGGGGCTCAATTCCAGGACTCTGAGATCATGACCTGAGCCGAAGGCAGAGGCTTTAACCCACTGGGCCACCTAGGTGCCCCTACATTTTTATTTTTGTTAAATGTGTTGATAGTATTCTGTCTACATAAAAGTATTCCTATTTTATTTTATTTTGGAAATGTGTAGAGAAACGTGAGGGGTAAAATTATGAAATTATCTGTGATTTTCTTTAAAATATTTAATATTCTGCAAACAAACATTTTAAAACAGATTCATAGGGAACGTAGAAACATGTCAGCTCTGACACTCTCATTTATAACTATAATGGTTTCCAATCCAAAGTTTCCTCGTAAGACTTGTTTTTTCAATCACTCATCCATTTTGTCATGGTTAACTCAATTAAAATTAGATGATATTCTGCTTAATTTGATGTAATTATTAAAATACATCTCAAAACACTTAATTTGGAAGAGTCCCTAAGGCCATACTCACCCTTCTGCGCAAGGTATCTCCATCGGGACATCTCAAATACATGAGTTGTTGCCAGACACTGAAATATAAGGACCAAATGATGGTATGACATGGAATCTATGTATTATATGGTATAAAAGCTTACTTGCCTTTTGGTAAATTTCATATATACATAAATCTATATTATCTACAAAGAAAAATATACATATATAAAATTTATAATATGTCATTTCTATACTCCATGGCCTTGCATCTTCACATAGAAATATGCACAATTCTTTGGATAATATTAATTTTTTCTTAGTAATTTCTACACTCAACGTGGGTCTTGAATTCATGACCAAGAGATCAAGAGTCACACACTCTATTGGCTGAGCCAGCCAGGCACCCCATGGATAATATTGATTTATATGGCAACAATTTGAGCTGACGTCAAATACTACTACAGTTTAGTATTAAGTATCATGGTACAGTCCCATAAACACATTTTATATAATAGAATATCATCACTAGTTCATAATATATATATATATATTTCACAATAGTTATTGAATGTGTGAAAAATTATAAATGTGTCATTTTGTGATATTTGTTTCCAAAGGTGCTGGTCTGAGTAACCTTCTTAAATGATGAGTTGAATGAATATGATTCAAAGATACCCTTTTGTTATACTTGAGAAACCCTCTGCCTACTTCACTGCTCCAAGGACTTTTGTACTGCTTTCATAATTAAGGCTATCAATCTTGAACATTTTTATGGCTGATTGTGGTACAGGACTGCTTGGCTAAGCCTCTGAAAAGTAAATGATTATGGAGTGGTAGTTTTCTATGGCAATTTCAGCTTTGACTTTGGTCTTTGGTTTCCACAGTCTGTTACCCATTACTGTGGATGAGACACTTATAAATAAAAACTTTGGTGATTAAGGTGGAAACTTAGAATGATAGAAAACAGAGAAACAAAAACACAAAGCAAAACTCAGATTCCTGAGATGCAATGTAATCAGACCTGTAGAGAAGTTATACTTACACCCTAGATCTCTCAGTTATTTCAAGATTGAGAATTATCTGGGGTTTTTGTTGTTGTTGTTGTTGTTGTTGTTTTTTACTATGGCCATTTTAGTAAGTTGGGAAAAAAAAATATTTTCTCCTCAAATAGCACAAAAGTAATTTCTACGTAGCTTTATTGTCTCAAGATCCTAATCTCCTAACCACATACCTCATTCTTAGTAATGATCCATTTCTTGATTTATATAGAAAAAAAATTATGGGAATAAAATTTGTTCAGTTTTGTCCCAGAATTATCTGTTCCCCTCCCCCGCCAGTCATCCTTCTTTCCTTTTCTTCTCTAGCAGTGGATGGATACTGCTCTTGCTTCCATCCGCTCCAGATTGATCTCTCTCATCTTTATCTACATGGGAGCAACTCTGTTGTTTTTGTTTGTTTTTTGTTTTGTAAAAAATTATACAAAAAGACATATACCAGGATTGGTTGCCCCAGTGCCCAGTATCAGGTCTGTTTAATTGCTCCTTACTCTGGCTGTTTTAAAGGTCTGGGCTGCTACCACTACTGATTTCAAGGCCAGCTCAAAAAACAAAGCCCAGTGACTTAGATAGTATTGCAGAAGTGCTACATATTGTTTCCTAGAATCCTTACATCTTCTCTGCTTTTCCACCTCTTAAAAATTAATAAAGCAAAACAAAACAAACAAACAAACAAAATATCAGTGTAATTTCCAAGGAGCCTAGGTTAGGTATTGCAAATTCAGAAGGTTACAATAGGCAGGAAGCAATTTCAATGGGTAAATACAAAAATTATGGTAACAGTCATTTTTTACTAAATCATTTCCCATACTCTAGGGGCTCTGAACCTGATTCCAACATGTGTTAGTTAGCCAGGGAGTGGGAGGTGGGTGAGGGGGTTTTCTTATGGTACCAAGCAATTAATTCTCTGCTATACCAGCTGGGTGCCCTACAGTTCAACTGGATTCTGACACTACTTCTCAGTAGATAGTTTCGGATTCCATAGCTTGAGGGCTCAGTCTACAGGACTCCCCATCCTTGCCCCTTACTCACCCCTATCCCTGGGACAGGCACCCTTCAGGCACCAACTGAAAGTCTGGGCTTTTGTTGGACTAGCTATATGGAGATTGCAAGGACCCGAGCTTGGGGTTGTTTAATTTTCTAGCCTAGCTCATAGAACTCAGGGAAATATTTTATTTACTAGATCACCAGTTTATTTTGAAAGTGTATAGCCTAGAAAGAGCCAGATAGAAGATATGTCTAGGGCATGGATCTTTGGTGTTTGCTCCAGGCACACCACTCTCCCTGCCTTCCAGTGTGTTCACCAACCAGGATGCTTTATAAACTCTTTTGACTTTTTATGGAAGCTTCATTAAATAGTCATTGGCCATTGGAAATTGATTCAATCTCCAGCCCATTTACCCGCGCCTGAGGTCAGGGAATGAGACTGAAAGTTCCAACTCTCTTATCATAGGATTGGTTTCCCTGGCAACCATCCTCCATCCTTACAGAAGGTCCACAAGTCACCTCATTAACATAACAAAAGATGGCATTATCTCTGTCAACACTTAGGAAATTCCAAGGGCATTAGGAATTCTATGCCAGAAATGGAGACAAAGGTCAAATATACATTTATTAAAAATCACAGCATCACACATACAAATAGTCTGCGCAATAATGCAGATATGTTTGATTTTTGGCAGTAATATTTTTAAGTTCAAAACTGAAACAAGATATCATTGCTTTTTTTTAACTTCTCCTGATTTATAACTGAAAACCCACCATCTTTCTTTTATAGAAATAACCAATCTGGTTTTTGTCACTTAATGTTTGCATATTGTCATTTAACTGCTCAATTTGTAATACCAATATCAATAGAAAATAAACACCATTACCCCATAATTTATTCTGTAAAGTGTTGAAATATAGATTCTTAGTTTTTTTCTTTAATAATTTTGGAATAATTTTAGTTTTGCAGAAGATTCACAAAGACAGTATAGAAAATTCCTACAGAAAATTCAGAAACAGAATTTCAGTTTTCTCTAATGTTATCATCTTGTATTATCATGATATCTTTGTCAAGTCTAAGAAACCAACATTGTTACATTACTATTAACTAAAATACAGACTATTTTGATTTCACCAGTTTCCCCATGATTATACTCTTTCTATTCTAGGATCCAATTCAGGATCCAACATTGTATCTGGTGGTAATGTCTACCTAACCTGTTGTGGCTTGAGTCTTTCCTTATGTTTGATTACTTTTGACAGTTGTGAGGTGTACTTGCAAGTCTTTTAAAAGATGTCCCTTGTTTTAACTTAATTAGGTTTCTGAGGTTTCTACCTCACGATCAGACTGGGGTTATGGGTCTTTGGAAGTCATGTGCCATTCCCATCCCATTGCATCATGTGAGGGCAACAAGATAGCTAGATGACATCATTGGTAACTTTAATTGGTCACTTGGTTAGGACATTTGGGATCATCTTCTTCACTGGAAGGTACTTCCCTTTCTCTACAATGAAATCCACAAAGAACTAATTTCTACTTCCTGAAACAGGAGTATGTGTACATGTTATTTAGGATACTTCTATAAGATTTGTCTCTTCTCCCCCTTTTTTTAGTTTTTCAGTCATTCATTATATCAGGAGATAGTCATACATTTTTTTTATACTTTGGGTTATAATCTGGAATCATGTTATTTATTTTGTTGCTAATATTGTTCCAAATTTGGACATTGGGAACTCTTTAGGTTGACTCCTATTTTCCTTTGACATACCCCTATCCCTTGGTTTTTGAATACTTTCTTAAGTTTTGTGCTACAAGAGTTCCAGGTTCATCTTGTATTTTGCTTTTCCCAGTCTATAATTAACCATTGCTCCAAAGAGTCCAGCATCATTTTATTGGAGATTGGTATTTAGAAATAAGATTTAAGTGTTGGGGGTGTTATATGTTACTGGTGTTCATTGCTTCTAGGTGTTCTAGGCAGAAAGAATCAGATAGTACATGTATGTATACCAGTCCATTTGAATTCATATTTATAATAATTGTTTCTGTATCTACCCAGCTATATGTATGTATATGTGTATATGTGAACACACATACATATCCTTACATATGTCTATATCCACACACAGACACACACACACACGTTTATGCTGATGTTTCCAACTGTAATGCAGTACCGCAAGATTCATTATAACCTGGCCCTCCTCCTGATCTGTAACTTTTCTCTCTGCCGGTAAAAAATCTGGATCTCACCATTCACTGTCTGTTCACTTATTTGTTCAACCCCAACCCCAATATGTATAAAAAGTAGTATCAGAATTGTTAACCCATACCGCCATGAAAAATAAACTTACTGATTATAATGTATGTATTGTTCATTTTTTCTTTAACTTAGAATTTGCAGCCAAAACATAATTTTTCAAAGTTACCATGTCTGCTTTTCCTCCCATGCCCCATTTAGTGCTCTTAGATCATAGATTTTTAGGACAATCCCATTCATTTATTGTAGTCTGCATTCTACCTTGGGATCCTTTGACATCCTGGTTCATGATTATTTTTATTTATTTTTGAGAGCTTATTTCATATTTTTTTACAACTGGCATACATTAAAATCTTCCCTTTGTGATGAGCAGTTCTGTGTGTTTTGATGAATACATAGTCATATACCTACTACTACAATGCAATGTGAAATAGCTTCTCTCATCTTAGAATTCCCCCTATGTCCCCTTTGTAGAAAAGGCCTCCACCCCCAATCTCTATCATTTATCTGCTTTCTAGACCTATAGTTTTGCCTTTTACAGAATGTCATGTGAATGGAAATCATACAATATGTAGCCTTTCACATCTGGCTCCTTCATTATCAAAATTAATTTAAAATCAATCCATATTGTTCCTGTTGCTCCACATCCTTGCTAACACTCAGTATTATTTGTTTTTTTGTTTTGTTTTTGTTTTTGCATATTAGCCATTCAAATAGATATGTAGTATTATCTCATTCTGGTTGTAATTTGCATTTTCTTAGTAATAAGAATGTAAAGCGGGCCCCTGGGTGGCGCAGTTGGTTGAGCTACTGCCTTCGGCTCAGGTCATGATCCCGGAGTCCTGGGATCGAGTCCCACATCGGACTCCCAGCTCCGTGGGGAGTCCGCTTCTCACTCTGACCTGCTCTCTCTCACTCTCTCTCTTTCCTAATAAATAAATAAATAAAATCTTTAAAAAAAAAAAAAAGAATGTAAAGCCCCCTTTCAGCTTTTTATTTGTCATCCATATATATTTTAATACATATACTTTCAATTATTTTTAAATTGATTTTTTGGTTGCTATTTTAATCATTCTTTATATGTTCTGGATATAAGTTCTTTATAATATATATGATGTGTAAGCATTTTTTTTCCCCAAGAGTGTAGCTTGTCCTTTTATTCTTGTAAAAGGAAGTTTCACAGAGCAGAGTTTTTAAGTTTGATAAAAACCAATTTTTTAATATTTCCAGACCAGGGTAGCTTAGATATTCTGTATTTTCTTTCAGCAGTGTTACATTTTTATGTTTGGCCTTTATGGATATGGTCAATTTTGAGTTAATGTTTATGTAGATTGTGACATATATGTTGTGGTTCATGTTTTCAGTCAATTTTATTTATATTTTCAACAAGCTTTTGCTTCTCCTATTCTCTCTACTACTTTCCTATTTTAAGTTTTATCATTTCCTGCTCTGATTTTTGCTATTTTAATGCTTCAGCTGCCTTTAGATTTAGTATATATTTTTTTCTTTCGTTTCCTAAGGTAGGAGCTTAGGTTTTTCATTTTGTCTTCTTTTTTACTATGTGCATTTGTGAAAAAGAATTACCTTTAAGCGCTTCTTTAGCCAAACCCTACAAATCTTGATAATTGTTTTTTTTTAATTTTAAATTTAATTCAAAAGTTTATTTTTTATTGCTTACCTGGTACTTTCTCTTTGTTTCATAATTGCTTCTAAGTTTATTGTTAAATTTCTAAATATTTGCAGGTTTTCCAGATATCCTTCAATTATTGTTTAATTTAATTCTGTGAGAATGTATATTATGTAATTCTTTTCATTTAAATTTATTGTCTTTTTGATTTAATAGCCTAAGGACATAGGGTAAATGTGTCTGGGTGGCTTTGCAGTGACTACTCTTCCCATCTACCAGTTTGTATCACTGTGAGGGTGGGAGTTGGGTGGCAATCGGGAGGGATGGACTTTCTCTTGGTTCTTCAGGATTTTTCTCACTGAGAGCTTGATGGGTTCCTGGAGGAAAATACATTGAAGAGGTGGGAACTTCCCTATGCTTGTGTCGCCTGCTGACATTGCTTGCCCAAACTCTGCCTCTAGCTATTTGTCAGCACTTCCTGTCCAATTTTTTGCAACATACACCAGACTTTATGGCTTTTGGCACTTTTGCCCAGGTAAGCAAATGCTCAATTTTTGTGTCTCACTGAAGTCTCAGGTGCAGCTCTTGATTTTAGTAGGGCAGTTTACCTTTGCTTCTCAGGTTTCTTCTTATGGGCTAACAAGAAATCTATAATGTGTAGTCTTCTAAGGGGTGAGGGAGTGATGTCTTTTCTGTTCTTTGTCTCTGAGCTGAAACAGAAATCAGCTATTTTTTTTTAAGATTTTATGTATTTGTATCTTTGACAGATAGAGACACAGTGAGATAGGGAACACAAGCAGGGGGAGAGGAAGGGAAGGGGAGAAGCAGGCTTCCTGCTGAGCAGGAAGCCCAATGCAGGGCTTGATCCCAGGGTCCTGGGATCATGACCTGAGTGGAAGGCAGACACTTAACAATTGAGCCACCCAGACGCCCCTCTGCTATTTTTTTAAAATATCCTTTTGCACTGTGTTTTAATAGTTTCCACCAGTAGTTTTTCATTTACACTCTATAGTAATTGAGAAAACTGAACTAGAAAAGGTTAAGTCATAAAGGTTGAAATTAGTTTAATCATCTGATCTCAAATCCACAATTTTTGGGAAGGTGGATCAGACCATCAATTTCATTCTGGAAAGGTGTGTAAGCATGGAAGGGTCCCACCAGTAGAATGAGTTTCCTACAGTCTGTTTTACTAATACGAACTAATGAAATCATAATTTTTTTGTGTGTGAAAATACTCAGCAATTTAAATGAGCCATTTCATCACCGAAGTATTTGCTTGTGCACTGACTTGGAAGTCTTTTCTTGAATGATACAAACACGATTGTTTCTTTCATCAGGTGAAAAACAAAAGAAACAAGCCCAACTATCCAAAGACACCTAACATGACATTGTAAAGCAGTCTACTGTAATACATCCAATCACGTGAAAAAAATTATTGAAATTTCTTTGGTTCTAACATAGACTCATATTCCTGTTGTTAATAATTACTGTATTCATGATGAGGGCGTGACTTTTTTGCTTTTAACTTTTTTTTCATTGTTCTTGGGTACAAAGCTATTCATGGTGAATGATGCCATAAATATTGTATGTTCTCTATCTTTGCAATCAGTGTATCTTATTTTCCATTTCATCCCAAGTCTGATATCATTGGCTTTTTGACTGGAATTTTTTTCCTCTAAACTATTTAACAAATCTATATCTATATCTACATGTATTATAGATTTTTTAATGACTTTTTATCCTATTTTCTCAGTCCTCATGCTTATTGCAATGGATTTTCATTTGATTGTATTGCCTTTAAAAAAAAGAAACCTTTTGGGGTGCCTGGGTGGCTCATTTGGTTGAGGGCCTGCCTTCCGATCCCAGAGTCCTGGGATGTAGTCTCTGCTTTAAGCTCCCTGCTCAGCAGGGAGCCTGATTCTCCCTCTCTCTACCCTCCTCCCCCACTTGTGCTCTGTCTCTCTCTCTGTCTCTCTCTCTCTCAAATAAATAAAATCTTAAAAAAAAAATCTTTTTTTTAAAAAAAAAAAAAAAGAAATCTTTAAAAATCTCTCAGTGACTCTATTTATGTTAAAATCTAAACTGCTGGCAGTGACCTTTAAAACCCTACATGGGGAGGAGGGCTCCTGGGTGGCTTAGTGGGTTAAAGCCTCTGCCTTCAGCTCACATCATGATCCCAGGGTCCATGAGCCCCTCATCCGGCTACCTGCTCTGTGAGAAGCCTGCTTCTCCCTCTCCCTCTACTTTTGTTCCCTCTCTTGCTGTGTCTCTCTCTGTCAAATAAATAAATAAAATTAAAAAAAAATAAAAACAAAAACAAAACCTACATGATTAATACCCATTCTACTAATGTTTTGTACCCTACAAACTCTTCTTCATTGTGTCTCACTTAACACTTTCTTTTCTATCCTTGAACACACTAAGATGTTCATTCTTTCTGGAATATTATTTTTCAACATAGTCATGTGGGTAGTGCCTTATCAGCAGTAAACATCCAGCATAACTATTACTTTCCTGGGAGACATTTCCAACCCCAATCTGAAATTATCTCTTTATTGTTGGTTCCCAACTAAAATGTAACTGTTGTGAAGACAGATTCCTTTTCTGTACCATTCAGTTTTTTTTTTTTAAAGATTTTATTTATTTATTTGACAGAGAGAGAGAGAGATCACAAGTAGGCAGAGAGGCAGGTAGAGAGAGGAGGGAAGCAGGCTCCCCGCTGAGCAGAGAACCTGATACAGGGCTGGATCCCAGGACCCTGAGATCATGACCTGAGCCAAAGGCAGAGGCCTTAACCCACTGAGCCACCCAGGTGCCCCCACAGTTTTATTTATAGTTTCTAGAGTGAGTTTTGACACATGTAAATATTCTGGAATAAATAGACATTTTATCTCTGTTCAATTTGTTGAATTAGGCTTTCATAAATAATATTAGTAGTTATTATATTTATGAATTCTTATTTTAGTAGAAAGACTTCATCAGTGACTATCACGTTGGCCATTGATTTGAAAACATGTATTTTTAAAAAGTGTTCTAAAGATATCCTTGTATTTCTTGTAAATTAAGAACTAAACTGTTATAGCCAAGTATCTATCCATTGATTCTAAGGCACCTGGCTATTTAGTGCTTAGAAATCACTGGTTCAGTAGTTCATACTGAATGCTCCTCCTGGCAAACTGAGAACATATGGGCTTTCAAATGTCTATAGATAATATTATTTCTATAAGAAAATGTGTTCTAAATTTTACACATCTGAGTATCAGCAAATACGAGAACACAGGACATTCATATATTTCCTCTCTTCCTCTTTCTCTTTTCTGGGATAGTGACCATCAGTTGCCAAGGAGAAGCAGAAAATTGACCAAAACAAGTGTATCCTCAGTGCATCACGTGTATTAGAGTTCCCTTTTTTAAAAACATTTATCTTGGGATACCAGCCAATTGGTAATTCATGTTTCAAGTTTAGAGTTTAATATTAATCATGCTTAGTTATATTAATACTAGATATTAGGTATTTCAAGGGGGGCACAGAAAACATAAGGATTTGGGTAAGTCAGGACAGAGATGGCAAATCAAAGGGAATCTTTAAAATTTCTGTAGAGATGAGGTCTAATCTTCCAGGTGGTCTTCATTTTACTTGTCTTGGTAAATCATTATCTCTGGAAGAACTCCAGGTAGTGCCTCCATTTGTTAGATGCCTCCCAAATTATAGGAAAACATTAAGCTTCAGTGCTCCTATTTACTGAGGCCAAGAACTTTTAAACAAAATTATTGAGAGAAGATTATATAGATATATAGACTATAGAAAAGCTTGTTTTCAGCAAATATCATTCTGAATATTACTGTATACTTAGATTTTATGGCTTAAATCTATTAGCCTTACTTACAAATTTCTCCCATTGTTACTCATTTGACAACTGAGGTTTAAATATTTTGTATGATTGCCAACATTTCTGGTGAGAAGCATTTATAGCAAACATGTTCACTCCTTCCTTTAAAGATTACACCACCATGAGCCTGATGTAGTATTGATTGCTTTACTGTGGTTGCCAAAATCTTTCTGCTAGAGCAATTTCCTGTAATTGCACTTTTACCAAAAAGCTAGTGACATTTGGGGTAAGAGTGAGAATTAAATAGATAAAGAATTTTTGAGGCTCTAAGTATTCCTGGAGACTTGATTATTAGGCTTAATAGCATTAAAGCAAAATATTGCTTCCTGGCTAAAAAAATAAATAAGCCTTTCTATTATAAGTTTGTTTATGAAGGCAGGCATTGTTAATAATAATGATAATGATGATAATAATAATAATAATAACTATTTTGAGTGAAAATCAAGGTTGATCTACCTTTGCCTCCTTGTGCTCCTGATCTGCCTACTGATTCGTCAGTTAAGAATTTCTATATATACTGTCTAGAGAAGAATGATATGATTGAAGCAAAGAATCTGTTTTTTAATACTGAGTTCTAAAATAGAGTATCACAATGCATGAAAGAAAAGCCACCTAAAAAGAGCCTTCAATTCCAAGACCTAATTTTATCAAATAATTATTTTAATCCTATGGGCTGAGAATTTTGAAAAAAAAAAATACACAGAAATTCAGAAGATAGAAAAAAGGATAATGCAGGATTATGTAAAGAAAGAAATACCATCTTAAAAGTGGGTTAAATTTCATCCAGTCAGGGCACCCAAGTAGCTCAGTGGGTTAAAGCCTCTGCCTTCAGCTCAGGTCATGATCTCAGGGTCCTGGGATCGAACCCCGCATTGGGCTCTCTGCTCAGCAAGGAGCCTGCTTCCTCTCTCTGCCTGCCTCTCTGCCTACTTGTGGTCTCTCTCTCTGTCAAATAAATAAATAAAATCTGAAAAAAAAAAATTCACCCAGTCAATGAGAATTGGATGGAATTTAATGTGAACTTAAATGTGGGCACAAAGTTTTTAGTGCTTGAGTTAGGAAGGAGAAGGGGGAAATAAAAAGAAAAAAGAAAAATAACCATCCATTTATGTTTTGAAATTTCAGAATACAAAAATTATTGCCTACCTTCTAAGGATAGCCTCGAGGAAGATTGTCCTAGAGAGATCCACATGCCTCATAACAGTGGTGACTGAGCTGAGATTGTAAATAATGGGCCTGAGGGATTCTTAGAGTTTCCTGAACCCTCAGTAGGAATATGAACATAGCTGCAAATATGCCAATAGACCTGGATAAGGTTTGGAGACAGGATTAGGAGAATATCAAGTGAATGCTTGAGATATGTAGCCAGAGAATATAAGGATACATGAATATTTTAGTATGGATGTAACATGATACATGGCTCTTCTGATTATCTGTGGTTTGGGGCAAAGTTATAACTTAAAACAACAGTAATTATTTATTCTATTCACAAATTGCAACTTGGGAAATGCTCAAATGATGACTCTTCTCTGCTTCACATGGTGACAACCAATGTCACTCAAGTTCTACTTCAGTTGACTCTCACATGGCACATTGACGCTGGTTGTTGCCCAGTGGCCCAGCTGGGGCTATCAGCTGTATGATTCATTTTTGTTTCCTTCTGGAGCTTTCTGCTGAGCTTCTTGGGCTTGGGCTTCTTCCATTGGAATGATGGTTAGATTCTAAGGATGAATGTTCTAAGAGGTCTAAGAGTAGAAGCTAAGCTAAGGTCTAAGAGTAGAAGCTACAAGTCTTCTTATAACTTAGTCTCAGAAGTCCTATATTATCACTCTCCTGATTTTATTGCCAAGTAAATCACTCAAGCTGGCCCAAGTCAAGATAAGAGAATTTTATTCTGACTCCTGGTGAAAGGAGTAACAAATAATGGTGGCCATCTTTAATCTACCTTAGTTTATTCTCTAGCCACAAATTAACTACATTACTTTCATAAGCAAATACAGTCACCTTCCCTAAAACCTTGAAAAAGACTCATCCTATTCTTGCAGCCCAGGATTTTGTCATGTAAATCAGGTCTACATATAGATGAGACCTCACAGTTTCTGTTCTTTAAGTACTGTTTCCCTTGATCCACCTATTATATGAAATCAAAAAATAAGTTTTATTTTAGAAGCTTCTAATTTTAAACCTCCAGTTTAGTAACATCTACTCTTCTCTAGAGTCAAAAGTTTAGTTTGGTAAAGTTTAGGGAAAAAAATGTCTTATCAGCATCTACAAAAGAAAATATCAGGTTCTATGAGTGTGTTCTCTGCTTAGTTTCCCTTTATTCTGCTATCTCCACATAAAATAAAGCCCTCTTCCTCTTTTTAATTAAATATTTTATTTATTTATTTATTTATTTGATAGAGATACAGTGAGAGAGGAAACACAAGCAGGGGAAGTGGGAGAGGGAGAAGCAGGCTTCTCGCCCAGCAGGGAGACCTATGTGGGGCTGGATCATACTGCTCCATCGCAGGGCTGGCTCCCAGGATGCTGGGATCATGACCTGTGCCAAAGGCAGATACTTAACAACTGAGCCACCCAGGTGTCCTGGCCTCTTAACTCTTTAAATACCATCACAGTTGTCAATGAGGTGAGTTGCTGATATGTATGTTTGTCTGATACGTGTTTTTTTCATGTAGCTTGTGTATGTGTATGTGTTTCTATGTACACATGCATGCAGGTTTGCTCCTTTTAAGAATCAGAGTTTCAGGAATAAATACCACTTGGTCGTGGTGAATAATCCTTTTAATATACTGTTGGATCCTATTGGCTACTATTTTGGTGAGAATTTTTGCACCTGTGTTCATCAAGGATATTGGTCTCTCCTTTTTGATGTGGTCTTTGTCTGGTTTGGCGATCAAAGTAATACTGGCCTCATAAAATGAGTTTGGAAGTTTCCCTTCCATTTCTATTTTTTGGAACAATTTCAGAAGAATAGGTATTAATTCTTTAAATGTTTGGTAGAATTCCCCTGGGAAGCTTTCTGGCCCTGGGCTCTTGTTTGTTGGGAGATTTTTGATGACTGCTTCAATCTCTTTACTGGTTATGGGTCTGTTCAGGTTTTCTATTTCTTCCTGATTCCGTTTTGGTAGTTTATGTGTCTCTAGGAATGGATCCATTTCTTCCAGATTGTCTAATTTGCTGGTATATAGTTGCTCATAATATGTTCTTATAATTGTTTATATTTCTTTGGTGTTGATTATGATCTCTCCTCTTTCATGATTTTATTAAATTGGGTCCTTTCTCCTTTCTTTTTGATAAGTCTGGCCAGGGGGCTTATCAGTCTTGTTAATTCTTTCAAAGAACTATTTCCTAGTTTCGTTGATTTGTTCTACAGTTCTTTTGGTTTCTATTTCATTGATTTCTGCTCTGATCTTTATTATTTCTCTTCTCCTGCTGGGTTTAGGCTTTCTTTGCTGTTCTTTCTCCAGCTCCTTTATGTGTAGGGTTAGGTTGTGTATTTGAGATCTTTCTTGTTTCTTGAGAAAGGCTTGTATTACTATACACTTTCCTCTCAGGACTGCCTTTGTTCTGTCGCAAAGGTTTTGAACAGTTGTGTTTTCATTTTCATTTGTTTCCATGAATTTTTTAAATTCTTCTTTAATTTCCTGGTTAACCCATTCATTCTTTAGTAGGATGCTCTTTAGCCTCCATATATTTGAGTTCTTTCCAACTTTCCTCTTGTGATTGAGTTCTAGTTTCTTGGTATTGTGTTCTGAAATTATGCAGGGAATGATCCTAATCTTTTGGTACTGATTGTGACCCAGGATGTGATCTATTCTAGAGAATGTTCCATGTGCACTAGAGAAGGTGTGTATTCTGTTGCTTTGGGATGGGTTGTTCTGAGTATATCTGAGATGCCCATCTGGTCCAGTGTGTCATTTAGAGCCTATATTTCCCTGTTGATCTTTTGCTTAGATGATCTGTCCATTTCAGTAAGGGGGTATTAAAGTTCCCTACTATTATCGTATTATTGTTGATGTGTTTCTTTGATTTTGTTATTAACTGGTTTATATAATTGGCTGTTCCCATGTTAGGGGCATAGATATTTACAATTGTTAGATCTTCTTGTTGGGACAGTCCCTTCAAGTATGATATAGTGTCCTTCTTCATCTTTTATTAAAGTCTTTGTTTTAAAATCTAATTTATGTGATATAAGGATTGCCACCCCAGCTTTCTTTTGATGTCCATTACCGTGGTAAATTGTTTTCTACTCCCTCACTTTAAATCTGGAGGTGTCATTGGGTCTAAAATGAGTTTCTTGTAGACAGAACATCCATGGGTCTTTTTTTCTTATCCATTCTGATACTCTGTATCTATTGATGCTGTTATAGCCACTCTGGAAAACAGTATGGAGGTTTCTCAAAAAGTAGAAAAATCAAGCTATCCTATGACCCAGCAATCGCTGGGTATTTACCCACACAAATAATGGGTATTTACCCTAAAGATACAAAGGTAGTGATCCGAAGGGGCATGTGCACCCGAATGCTTATAGCAACAATGTCCACAATGGCCAAACTGTGGAAAGAACCAAATGTCCATCAACCGATGAATGGATAAAGAAGTTACAGTATATATATACAATGAAATGCTATGCAACCATCAAGAGAAACGAAATCTTACCATTTGCAACGACGTGGATGGAACTGGAGGGTATTATGCTAGTGGAATAAGTCAATCAGAAAGACAATTATCATGTGATGTCTCTGATATGAAGAATTTGAGAGGCAGGGCGGGGGGGCATGGGGGGTGGGGGAATGAAACAAAATGGGATCAGGAAGGAGATAAACCATAAGAGACTCCTAAATTCACAAAACAAACTGAGGGTCTCTGGGGAGTGGGAGCGGTAGGAATAGGGTGGCTGGGTTATGGACATTGGGGAGAGTTTGTGCTATGGTAAGTGCTGTGAAATGTGTAAGCCTGATGATTCAAAGACATGTACCCTGGGGCAAATAATACATTGTATGTTAATTAAAAAATATATCATTCAAAAAAAATAAATAAAAATAGTAGAGTTAAAAAAAAAGAATCAGAGTTTCAATACCATTAATGAATTTCAAACATGCCTAATTACAGAAACTTTTGTTAGCTTAATTGAAGGATTTTTCTTACTGTAAATATACATTCATAATATATGAATCCTATTGACAAGGGCAGATTTTGATGCCAACAAATCTGATTCAGTCTTCTTGACATTTTATTGTCACTTTTTTACATTTGCACTCTTAAGTTATCATGGAAATAAGTTTTCAGGACACTCCAAGCACACTTTTATTTTATTTTTTATAAATTTATTTTTACACAAAAATTAAAGGGATACATTTATTTTCATTCCTTCAGAAGAATATAGGTAAGAAACTGTGGCTTAGAGAAATTGACTACTCAAAGCTAATCAGCTGGTTAGTGGTGGAGTAAATCATGGATTCAGACACTTTCTTTTTCTTCCACACATCTGTCTCTAGGCCTTTAATTCTATTGACTTTGCTTTTGCCAATATCATAGATTAAAATCTTTCACCCCACTGGACACACTGACCTTTGTATTTGCATCTGTTTGAACTAAAACTTCTGTTAATTAAGAGATTTTTTAGCGATTAGTTACATTCATATTTAGTATATCACTGTGTAATGGCTACAGAATTTGAAGGACTTAGATAAATGTATGCAAATTAAACCTTAAGTTTACCTGGCTTTCTTCAAATTTGTTTAACCAATTAAGTTCTTGGAGAGAAATTATTCACAATTTAAACTTATAAATAGACAGGATCCAATACTTTAAGATTATTAACAAGCTTTAAAATTTTATCATTTAAAATAAATTTAAAAGCATTTAGCTAAGTTGTACAATTCTTGTAACATAGTTCAGAACTAAAATTTTGGTTCTAACTTCATATATCTTAAAACTATGAATAATAAGTAATTCTGTTGGGTGCCACTGTCACTGTTTCAAAGATACTATAGAATGAATTTTAGATCCTATGGCACCAGACTTCAATTTTGAGAATATAAAGAAAATTTGTAATTACATAAATAGGTAGATAAAGTTTTTTAAAAAATTAGACTAAATGGATGCTGTTTTAAAGACTTAGGAGTGAATAGGAAATCCTTTTTTAAAAAAAATTATAAAATTTTCTTGTTCTATCTATATACATTTCACAGTGACTTCATAATTAATTCAAAATTGATTCAACCACCATTTCAGTAGTATAATCTGTTTTTTTTCTTCTGATAAATGATAGATGTGAACTGGGGACTAATATATGTCCTTGTAATATTCAGACAAGTACATTTAAACATAATAATAAAAAGGGAAGCAATCAAATGTAGACATTTTGTGTTTATAAAGTTATGATAAAATGTCTTATGAATTGAATCAAACATTTTAGTAGAAGAAATAAATGTTGCAAATATAAAATAATTTAGCTTAATAAAGTATTATAATTATTACTAAAACATTTGGGTAAACACAAGTTATTAATTGCTTGTCTCTAGGGGCGCCTGGGTGGCTCAGTGGGTTAAGTGGGTTAAAGCCTGTGCCTTCGGCTCAAGTCAAGATTTCAGGATCCTGGGATGGAGCCCTGCATAGGGCTTTCTGCTCAGAAGGGAGCCCACTTCCCCCTCTCTCTGCCTGCCTCTCTGTCTACTTGTGATCTCTCTCCTCTCTGTCAAATAAATAAAATCTTAAAAAAATTGCTTGTCTCTAAAAGAAATAACCAATAACCAATTTTTATGTAACTATAAAAGTCAGTGTGTTCAAATAATGAAGAAATGTACTAGGAAACTCGTTATCAAGGGACTAGAGTTTTATAGCATCTTTCTCATATTTGTTCCATTAAAATGATCCTTTCTCAGGGTGTCTGTTTGGGTAGCTCAGTCGGTTAAGCATATGACTCTTGATTTTGGTTCAGGTCATGATCTTAAGGTTGTGAGATCAA
Source organism: Nasua narica (assembly GCA_028533885.1). Lineage (NCBI taxonomy): Eukaryota > Metazoa > Chordata > Mammalia > Carnivora > Procyonidae > Nasua > Nasua narica. Next base: position 71,409,290 of record CM052808.1, read on the forward strand.
GCCCTGATTTGGGTTCCACACCAGTTTGGGATCTGCTTGTCTCTCTCCCTCGATTCCTCCCCCTTCCCTCTATCTCTGAAATAGATAAATAAATCTTTTTAAAAATCTTAAAATGATCCTTTCTGAAATATCTACATGGGTGTTTAACTTTTAATTTGTTCTTTTTTTTAATTTTAAAATTTCTTAGAGAATACATTTATAGCAGTCAAAAGGAAGAGTAATAGTGACACAATTTTGATAGATATTTTAGTATCATACACTAACATAATCATTTAATCTAAAAAATACTAAAAATACAGAAGCTTTTTTTGGGTGAACAGTGTAATGACATATGAACAAACTACTGATGAATGTAAAATTTTCACAGACATGCTTGTGAGAAAGAAGAGCTTAACTGTCTTCTAACACCAACTATAGTATGTTCTGTTCCATACAGCAATTATCAACATGACACCCAACGAGTTTGCCATCTTCTTTCCTCCCTTTCCCCCATATTTGCTCTTGCATTCATTTCTCTGGGATAACATTTATTAGCAGAACCTCTGTAGTTAATTTAATCACTTAAAGTTAATACCTCTGTCTTTGAATGAAGTAAAAGACCACAATCTTTAGCTATGTGTCCATGTTGTATCCACTACGTAAAACATTTTAATGGAATATGTATGCAAAGATATAGAATAAAATGAAAATGCCATGCATTTCTAACTTTTACCTAAGTATGCTTTAAGTTTTTTAACCAACTTAAATTGGCTACGTTTAGCCATAAGACACAGTATGTAACTTATTTTATTCCATCTCTCTATTGGTGAATTGAATGTTTGTTTCCTATAATGCTATGTATTTGTGTCAATATTTAAATTTTATAGAAGTGTATACACTTACATCTTTTCATCTTGACTTATTACCTAAGATTATTGTCCTATTTTTTCAATTTTAATGAAATGAATTTTCATATAATAAAAGTGAAAAATGCAATGTAAAGTATCCATTATGATTTCACCACCACTGGTGATTTATAACACAGTATTAATGTTATTTCCATCTATATATCATGTATACCTGAATAATATAGCTGTGATTGTAAGTTATGTACAGTTATATATACTTTTTAATATAAATACGTATCAGAATCATTTTCTAGAAAGATTTCATAAATATAAATCTTGGTAATTTTATACTTCTTTTGGAACATGAAAAAATTACTCAGGTGGGTCAGTAACTTGTCCAAAATCTTATGTGCTGACACAGTAGAATGTGTATTAATGCTCAAGTCTTTTGATTAGTTTTTTCCTGTCATAATTTTAATTTCCTCAAAAGCACAGTCACTTACAGTCATAAAAATGTAGTGAAAATAGGCATATGTTGAAGAGAGAATTACATGGATATCTAGGACATCAACTCATTCAGTCTATCAATGTGAGTAAATTATGTAATATTTAATAAGATCAAAATGTCTTTGTATTTGGAAATATGTAAGAAATGCTTATCTGAGAAAAGTTTTATCACTGGTTTGTCCTAAAAAACACCCCCCTTTCAAAATGTGCAATACCTAATTGACAAAGAAAACACAGAAGCATACTCTTGAGAACTTATAGATATCATTGTAAATTGTCATAGTTGAAGTGATAGTTAAGATAGATTTCAGTGACAGCTCTTCTGGATGAAGCTTTAGTCATATAATCATAAATCAGGAAAATAAATTTAGAAATAGTTTTAAGAAAGCAAATTATATGTAGAAGGATGTTGATTTCTGGCAGCATAGTATATAAAAATATTAATTAAGGCTTTCTTTCTTACCCTGCCATTTGAAAACCATTAACAGCTAGGTGGATGAGCAAACCAGCAAGAATCCACATTAGAAAACAAAGATTAATTCTATGTCTCACAGGCACTATGTGGTTGTTAAACAGGATAGATTTGAAATAGGTCCAAATGGCGACTATGTCTTCTCATGCTTGCTTTTTTCCTTTATGCTAGATAAAATGCTCTGGGCTGGCTAAAAGGAAGAGAATTTGAAAAACAGGAAGCAAAGTAGAATTTGAACATTTAGAAGCCTACACACAGGCATGCAACACACATACATACACACTAAGACAAAAAAAAAAAAAAAAAGGCCAGGTAGTAAGGGACACTTATCTCACTTGAACTCTGCTAGTTACAGGCTTGCCTAAATCCAGAATGGAGGGTAGAGCTCAGATGCCACAATTAGTCTTAAATCTCCCATGGGCCATGAGTTTCCTTATCTCATGAGAAAAAAAGGCGAATAAAAAAATAGTATAATATAGGAGTGAATGGTCTTGACAACCAAGGTGTGGGGACTCCTTAGTGAGGTATGTAGTGACCAGAGACCCTGACAAACAACAAACACCTCAACAGAAGCCTGAGAAACAAAGAGGAAGGAGGCTGACAATAATCACTCGTTAAACTGAGCTGGTTACATCATGAAGAAAACAAAATATCAAATAATGACCAATAAAAATGAGAACAAGAATTGCCTTTTTCTGTGTCCACCGGCTCTAACAATGAGTAAGTAGTGCGGTGTGCAGAATCTCTTTAGGGAAGAACATGATGCAGAGACAAATGGAAAAGGATATGTTCGGAGAAAAGACTCAGTGGTTTTCTTGAGTTCCATGTGAAAAATACTATGTATAGTGACACAGTATACATAAACTTGGTCCCAAGTCCCTTTCACAATGGGCATTCTAGGCATGCAAATAAAGCCTTCGTTAAATTCTGAGTCCTGGAAGCCCAGTTGAAGTAGAATTTAGCAGCTTGCTGAACAGATGTGTGTTCTCTTCCTTTTATACTACATGAGGGCCTGAGGGGGAGAGTTCAGGTAGAAGTCTTTGTGATTCTCCTTTCCTAGTAAACTAATAAGCTGAGTGGCATCTATGAGGATATGGTACAGATAAGTGTTGCCATAAAGTCCTCTAAAGATAGTAGCATTATCAACAATAGGCAAATTATGAAAAAAGCCCAAATGTCCATTCACTGATGAGTGTATAAAGAAGAAGTTTTAGGGGCGCCTGGGTGCCTTAGTGGATTAAAGCCTCTGCCTTCAGCTCAGGTCATGATCTCAGGGTCCTGGGATCGAGCCCCACATGGGGCTCTCTGCTCAGTAGGGAGCCTGCTTCCCCCTCTTTCTCTGCCTGCCTCTCTGCCTACTTGTGATCTCTCTCTGTTGAATAAATAAATAAAATCTTAAAAAAATAAGTGTTAGATATAGATGATATAGTTATAGATATATTTTACTCAGCCATCAAAAAGAATTGAATCTTGACATTTACAATGATGTAGATGGTGTTAGAGTGTATTATGCTAAGCGAATTAAGTCAGGCAGAGAAAGACAAATACCATATAATTTCATTCATATGTGGACTATAAGAAACAAAATTGGTGAATATAGGGGAAGTGAAAAAAAGAGAGGGAAGCAAAACATAAGAGACTCTTAAATATAGAGAACAAACTGAGGGTCGATATGATGAAGGAAAGATGGGCGGAGATGGGCTAGTATTAAGGAGGGCACCTATTTTGTTGAGCACTGAGTGTTAGATGTAAGTGATGAATCACTAAGCTCTTCTCCTGAAACCAATATTTTATTATACGTTAACTAGAATTTAAATAAAAATTTGAAGAAAAAAAAATAAAGTGAATCAGTAATGTTAAGAAAGAAGAATAAGGGTGGATATTTCTATTTTGTCATTGTAAAAGTAGCCTGCCTGCTGATGAAAAACAACCATCTAAGATTTTGACAATGGGAAGGGTGCCTGGTGGCCCAGTTCGTTAAGCCTCTAACTCTTGATTCCAGCTCCGGTCATGATCTCAGGGTCATGAGTTTGAGTCCTGCATGGGACTCCATGCTCAGCATGGAGTGTGTATGGATTCTCCCTCTCCCTCTGCTTCTCCCCCTGGTGCACTGTTTTTCTTTCTCTCAAATAAATAAAATCTTTATTTGCAAACAAACAATTTTACAAATGAGATCACTCCAATCATACATCCTCTTGTTAATTTATACTCTCTTTATTAGAACAAATCACATGACCTTTGGCATCTGGCAAGTCTCCATTATTCAGGAATCTGCCGACTCTTCACCATGCATTAGGCGAGGCTTTTGAAAATACTAAAACAACTAAACATGTGGTTCCATAAATAAGCACCATTTAGGTTGAGTTTCACTTGATTTTTCACTATGCCAAATAGCTCATTGAATAATTTTTTTTTAAAGAGTTTATTTATTTATTTGACAGAGAGATCACAAGCAGGCAGAGAGGCAGGCAGAGAGAGAGGAGGAAGCACGCTCTCTGCTGAGCAGAGAGCCCGATGTGGGGCTCGATCAGGACCCTGAGATCATGACCTGAACTGAAGGCAGAGGCTTTAACCCACTGAGCCACCCGGGAGCCCCTCATTGAATAATTTAATCCAAACCACAAAAAAAAATGTGAAATTAATCCATAAAGAAACTTCATATCCTGATGAAGTTAAACAACTTAAAAGTGTTATACAGATTTTAATAGATAGCAAGCTTTCAATTCCAGCTCTCTTCTGGGATGTTGTTCATGATACAAAATATATATATGTATATATATCATTGTAAGGATAATCAGCCCCAAAAGACAAAGATATGAAAAAGCTAAACTCTAATACGACGAAGACAAAATTAAATAGACAATAAATTCTTCAGGTAGGAATTAACACATTTAATAATACAAGTTAGGCAATTTTAAAAATAGTTAAGCCAAATTATTTCATTAAAGGAATCCTCTATACTAAATATTGGAATTCTTGACACAAAGGCTATCGTTTGGAAATTGTCATAAAGAAAGAAAAATAAGTGTACTTTGAACTCCTGCTGTCATATCCTTCCATAACTTCTGTGAAACCAGGCAGCTAGGAGAAGGAAATCTGTATCTGAAATATGCCTTTAATGTGCACAAAAGAAGTTGATGAACTGTCTCTGTGCTTGGTACTCTCACAATTCATCATCCCACTGAAATTAGTGCAATATTAAAAAAGAACATTTTATTATTTAATAATGCATAATTAAATTGTTTATCTTGTGATGGTCTAAGACAACATTCTTCCCTTGTAGGAAAAACTTGAATCATGTCATTTGCTTAGAAATAACATGATTATAAAAATATGTTTATAAAAATCACTTTAAAATTTTTTCCTTTCAATTTTCAGTTAGGCAATTTTCTTTGAATTTGTGTGATTTTCTTTGTCTTTAAGCTTAGGAATTCACAATAATACATGTGTTCTTAATTGGCAGCCTGCAGTTTAATTATATCAATATAATAAACCATTCCCTAAGGTGTCCTTTTGTTTATATTTGTTCTAAAATATGTATGAGCTCTCAAAGTTAATATTTGGATTAAACTTAACTGATAATTAAATGATCAGAATCAGTAATAATACATGCAATAACATAAACCACTTTGTTCCCTAACTGCAAACAGATTATGAGACCAATTCAAGCTACATAGATTTTATGAACTATTCACTATTTTCATCAAGGCATTATAGCTTTCTTTTATAACAAACACATTGTTAACTGATGGAAAAAGTATTCTGAAGTCAGGATTTTATACATGTGTTATAAAATAGAATTTATAATCATCAGTAATGAAAGTTATAATAACTATCTTCTAAGAATTAGTTGACCTCCTAAGTAAATTATTGCAGAAAGTATCATTTTTCAAACATTAAATTATATGACCACATCTACCACACAGAGTAAGGGAATTTTCATTTAATCCTCTATTTGGAGAGTTATTTCAGAAAGCACAGAATATGGTAATATGAGACTTTTCCACTTTTATCATCAAACTAGGTAGTGGGAAAAATGAGTTTTTGAAATGTAAAATCATTTTGAAAAAGCTGTTATACAAAATGAGAACATAAACTTACCACTTTAAAGAAAGATCTACAAGGTTAAACATAAAACAGTTGAAGGCACATACATATTTCAGAAGCACTGGGAGAAAGAAGGACATTAAAATTTACTGAAAGCCAATGAGATGCCAAACACTGTGCAAGGAGATACCACCTCCATGATCTGGTTAATTCACATAAACACCCTTCAGAGTAGGTTCAATGTTCCACCATATTAGATTGTAGGAAATGAGGTTTGGAAGCTTATGTAATTTGCCTAAATCCACAGACACAATAGAGTTAGACCCAGATAACAGCACAGGTATGTCTGTTTCCAACATTCATAATCTTTTCATTATTTAAAAAAAAAAAGTTATGAGTGTAGCTCTGGAGCTGAATGGCCTGCATCCAGATTTTTTTATCTGCTTCCTATTAGTCCTATAACTAGGGAGAACTGCCTATCAGTCTACCACAGTTTCTGATCTTTCAATTGAGTATAATACATGACTATTAAATGATATGTCAATAGCAAGATGACATACACATAATTAATACTCAGTGAATATTAACCACATCTCCTTTTCAAGTACTAATAGCTAATTACTGGCAAGTAGAGATAAGAATTCTGGTCTTCACCCTTAATCCAATATTGTGTTCAGTTACCTACAATGCTACTTTAGAAAACAAAATAGGTTAATTTTTCAAAAATATTTTATAACAATATTATCTATATGACCTGCCCTGGGGATGTTACCTTACTTATATAAATTTGTCAATGTGTAGTGATTCTAAAAGCAGTAAAAAATACCAAAAAACCCATACACTAATAAGTTAACCTCCCACAGTTCCATGGATGCTGACAAAAGATAAGGGATTCCTATGTCAGAGATAAAATGTGTATTAGTCATAGCATAGCAAGCAACAGGAGCATCAGAATATTTGTGCTTGATTCCCATTTCATGGGGCAATAGGATGAATCTAGATGGATGCTTGATATGCAGTGGGCAGTGTCACAGCTGAGGAACCTAACACTTAAGGAATTTGCATTCTAGAGCAAGTGGTAAGAATACCTTTTTCTCTGCCAGGAGGGTAGCCAGGTGCACACAGGAAACCGATTCTATTTCTGTCATTGTTATCTTATTTTCAGAATTTCCGGCAGCATAAAATGATCCTGAGAAACTGTTCTGGATGAAAGAAATATGAAGCCTTTGTTATTTGGGCATGCTAATAAATAAGATTCATAGGATCAGAAAAAAGTCCTTTGAGGACAGCCTCCTACACAACAGGGTCAAAATACAAACAAACTTCAGAAACTTGTGACCTTAAATCTCCACATTTTGCTTGGTACCTATCTGGGAGTTATTTCCAAGGCAACATTTGGTTTGAATTCTCTCTCTATATATGGAATAACATATTATCCAATAAGTAATACCAATGCTGTGGAAACAATTTTATCTTTGCAATAGCTTCTGAGGGATAAAGGTGAATGGGTGTCTTTTGTTGTTCTTGATAAGCCCCTTTCAGCCACACCCAAGTTGATATTAATGAGTGATTTTTGGAAAGGTGCTAGATAATCACAGGATAGTGGCTGGTTGCCAAGGGTACCAATCTTGTGGTTTGAGAATTGAATTATTCATTCCTGCTTTCTCCTACCTTGGGGAGGGGAGAGGTTCTAGTGTTAAATTAATCACCAATTGCCAGTGGTTACTCAGTCATGCCTGTGTAATGAAGCCTCCATGAATACCCCAGAGAATAGAGTTTGGAACAGTTTCTGAGTTGGTGAAGCACATGTGCTGGGAGGGTGGCAAACTCAAACTCTGTGGGGACAGAGTCTGTTGTGGTCAGGGCCCTTCTAGACCTCATTCTACGTATCTTTTCATCTGGCTGTTAATTCATATCCTTTGTAATAAACTGGTAATCCAGTAAGTAAATTGTTTTTCTTAGTTCTGTAAGCTGTTCTAACAAATAATTGAACCTGAGGAAAGGGTCATGGGGACCTCTGATCTATATGTGGTTAGTCAGAAGGAAGCACAGGTGACCACATGGTCTTATGATTACCATCTGAAGTGAGGGCAATCTTTGGGACTGTGCCCTTAATCTGTGGAATCTGATGTTATCTCCAGGTAGATAGTATCGGAATTGAGTTAAATTGTAGGACACCTGCTAGTATCAGAGAATTGATGGGTGTGACATCCCCCCCCCCCCGTCAGGTGTCAGAAGGGAAGTTTTGAGAGTAGAGGAAGAAACACTGTAAAACATTGTAAAATTTCTTTACAGTGTATATATGATATACATACACCCTATTAGTTCTTTTTCTCTGGAGAATCCTGACTAATACACCAATAAAGTGCCAACTATACATCAGACAAAATGCTAAGGCTTTAACACAGATTATTTGCTAAATATTCCAAACAGTATGATCAAATATATAATTGGTTAGCAAATATCCACTCTTCCCTCTGTATCTTCATCAGGGGAGTATACTTCTTCTCTCCATTACTGTTTGGCTTGAAATGTTCATCAGCACATAACTAAGAAGAAATGGGATCTCAGTCTTACAACTACAAGGAATTATATTCTGCCAATAATCTGATCAAGAATCTATACTTTCCCACTAGAGAGACACAAGCCTACTAACACTTTGATTTTATTCCTTGAAGATCAGTGCAAGATTTCTAATCTATAAAACTGTAAGGTAATAACTGTTTTAAGCCCTTAAATTTTTTTAACTTGTTAGGGCACCAATAGAAAACTAGTGTAAAGCACATACCTAGCAGGCCTGGCCTAATGATTAACTTTCAGACACTCTTAATGGAAGATAGTAGAATGTTGCTATTCTGAAGGCACATGAGTAAGATATAACTGCCCATGAGGTATAACACTGATTATTAATGTCATTTGTCATGTAGCATTTTTATGGCAGTCTGATGTTGATAGATGCAAAGATAAACTATCATTATGTTTCTGCTAGTAAAGGAGAAACTAGAGTAAACTATTAATCAGCTAGATCACTGTTGCAGTGAAAATGCAGCCAGCTCAAACTTGGAACTAGGTTGCTCTCGCTGACTCCTAACTTTACCGATATTAATTACAGTGCCACACTGCCCCCTCAACATACTTTCCCCTTTGGAAGATTAATATGGTTAACACTGAGTAAGGTGTGTTTTTGTGGAAGTAGGAAAAAGAAATAGGAAAAATATCAAATTAGTGATGACGTGAATTAGGGTGCCTACATTGAAATGAAAAAAAAGCAAGAAAAGGAATATTATATTTCAGATATTTTTAAAGAAAAATTGATTGGACTTTGCAATAAAATGGAAAGACTAAATGAATGAAGAAAAGAATGGTTATATAATTTTGAGCTCAAAGTTCTTAATATGGTTGATCAAGAGATAATTACATTCTGGAAATAACTGACTTTTAAGCAATAAGGAGTTTGACTTAAAGATGTTGGGGACCCATTCATACATAAATCATAAAGACATAAAACTCTAAGTCCATGGCTTTTAAACATAGAAGAAGGGAAACTTCCAGGAAAGAAAAAAGAAAGAGCAGTCCTATAATACTTTTGGCTAAAAAGGGTGCTTGTGGTTCATATAGATACTTCTGAGTATTACCGTTTTCATTTACACACACACATGCACACACATGTACATATGTATGATACACAGGTGTACACATGCACGCACACATAAATAGAATGCCTATAAGATGTCTTCCCACAGCCATCTCAATCTTAGTTGAGACTTTCATTTCATTTCACCAGTCCTAGTCTTCCTGTCTCAGTTACCTTGTTTCCCCTTCATTTCTTCTTGCACCTACCAAAAGTTACGTTGAAAATAAGGGTTGGATAACCTCAGTAACCCGAGGTATTTAACATTTTCTACAGAGTACATGTGTCTCTTTAATGTAGCTTTCATTTCCCTACATTAGCTAACACAAATAACCTATTCAGACTTTTTTACAACATTGTTCCCAGAATACCTTACTCTTACATATACATGACCATTACTTTCTGTATTCATTTTTCTATACCTATTTCCACACTATTATTATTCTCTTAGGTTAAAATGTTTATTTCCTATAAACTATTAAAATACTTTTGGTCCCATGTCAACTAAAACGCTCTTTCCTCTACGAAGTTTTCTTTGATTCCCTGAAGACCAATAAATCCACCTTTTCTCTAGAATATAGAAATAACTTAATGTTCTCTCCTAGACATTCTTCCTTCTTGTTGATCATAATTCTGTCTCTCCATAATCTAGGTCTTGCAAGTTTCTTTAATAAAGATACAAATCTTATTTTTTTGGTATCTTTCACATCTTAACAGTGTTCTGCACACAGAGTAGCCTCTCAATATTTGCTTAATGTAACTAGATTGATAATTAACAATTTTTTTATACATGAAGATATGGTATATTTATTATGGACACTCCCCAACTGAATAAGTGTGATTGAATGTGTTCAAATTTGTGGAAAATATATTTCGAGTTTCCAAAATGGCTGCTAAATGTTAATGATTAGCAGCCTTTTTAATGAACAGATGGTATAAAACAATCATTGGAGCCAGAGGGAACCAGTTTAGCTAAGATGTTTTGAAAGGATGGCAGATAGTCTCAAATAGTAATAGGATTTTTTTTTTTTTCCATTTTAGAAAGGTCTACTTTATGGTCTAGTTTCTTATTAGGCTTTCCAAGATGCTGCATTTGAATGATGCTGCAGTGCAACACTGTATAGATTATTGGTTTGGCAGTTACTAGAGACAAGTTACTATATGAAATGAGATGTCCTCTAGGTTCAGAGCAGTGTTCCAGAACTGAATTTTAGGTTTAGTACACTTTTATATAAACGGATTGAATAAGTAAGTAATTTAAATGCAGATGTTACCATTTTCTGTGCTAGTGGGGATTGGGTAAAAAGTTACAGTCTGTCTGGGGAATGATCTTTGCTGTTTCTAGATAACTTTATTTCAAAAAAGAATTTATAAAGAAGGGACAGTAACAACTGTATTTCTTTTGGGTTAGAGAAACAAGAACATGTAATTAAAATATAAATGTTGAATATCTTCTGAAGTTATACATAAAAACTGATATTTTGGAATTTGTACCTTTTACGATTGCATGATTATTTGTCTTATAATTTAAAAAATGGCTTAATGGTTAGCATTAATAACCAGAATTAAATAATCTTTGCTATGTGCTTTATAGTGTAACTGTCAAAAAAACCTGATGAGCATGGCATTATGAATTATTAATTTGTTTTAATAGATATACAAAGAGCTGCCCTTAACAACAACAAAAATATGTAAAATAAAAAACTGGCCTGCAACCAAAAGGTAACAAAAAACTTATCTTTTATATACTGAAGACTAATTTTATAATTTCCACATTTTAATTTTTTAATATTTTCATTTAAGAAATTAACAGAAAATGGAATTTTTGAAAAGTGAGAAATTCAAGCCTTTCACAAGGTTTTGTCTTCTAGTCAAAATGTCATATATGAGACTAAGTAGATAACTAAGATGCTAATATTTCTTTTAAGCTCTCATTCAGAGGAATAAAAAAGGAATTGGGAAGTTTAGAATGGAGCTTCACATCAAAGAAGTTGATGTGATTGAAACTTATGGGATCTTAGATAAATTACCCCCTGCATGCAGGAAAGGAGTGAAAAAGCATTTATAAGAGCCGTGGTAAGAGTTGAGAACAATAGAGATGTAGTAGCTTACTCTAGTTTAACAGTAACTGATCTAGTAATCAAGGTGTTTAATGTCATCTCTCTCCCTATTCCCCTTTCCATTTTCCTTCCTTTTCATGTTGTCTTCCAATCTTTCTCCCTTTGTTTAAAACATGATGTCTATAATCATTTAAATCAATTCCCAATACTTCTTAATTTCCCCTGTGATTTATTCTTGATTAAATTGATTGATTGATTTTGATTCAGTGATTATTTAGAATTATCTTAGTTAGTTTCCATATATGTTGCAATTCATAGTGTTCAAAAGATGGAAACAACCCTAATGTCTATCAACAAATGAGTGGATAAACAAAATGTAGTATTTGAAATAGACTATTAATGAGTGAATGAAGTCGTGATGTATGTTACAATATGAATGGACTTTTTAAATTCAATATTATGTGAAAGAAGCCAGACACTGAAAGCCACATATCATATGATTCCTTTTACAGAAATGGCCCAAATATATCAATCTATAAAGACAGAAAGAAAGAAGATTAGTGTTTGTTAGGGTCTTGAGGAGGAGAAATGAGTAGAGGTACTTAATGAATATGATGTTTCCTTTTGAAGTGATAACAAATTTTTAGGAACTAAATAATATTGAGGGTTGCAGAATATCGTGAATGCACTAAAAGCCACAAAACTGAATGTTTTAGAATAGTAAACATTTATGAATCTTACATGAATTTTACTTTAATAAAATGCAATCTAAAGAAATCAAGTACAATATCATCAAACATGAACTATTTAACAATATAGTTAAGGCTTATTCATTGAATATTATAAAATATTATAGTGATGAAATATTAAATTTTAATGGTTCAATACAATATAATATTGTTAAGACTATGATTCTTCTTACATTGTTATATAAACTCAGGGCAAGTCTAATAAAATCAAAGCAAATGACTTAGGATAGAGAGAATAATTTGGAAAAAGAGAACAAAGGCAGAGGACATAAGTGAGTGATTTCAATATGTAGTATAAAGCTATCAAACTCAAGATGATATGGTATAGATCAATGGAACAAAATGGATTATGAAACAATTAACCCCCAAGCGTACAGTGAAATATTTGCTGATAAAGATGTCAGGATAATTCATTTGAAAAAGAAACGTACAACAAGAAATGCACTAGAACAACAGATTATCTGTGGAGAAAAAAAAACACCAGCATTGCCTCTTATCTTACACCATATACAGATAAAACTAAGCGTATTAACTAAAGATAGAAAAATCTGAGAGGATGCCTTAGTGAGAATCTTCTCACTGGTGAGAATACATAGGGTAAGCAAAGATTTCTTAGTAAACAAAATTCGCAAATTAAGAAAACACTTGATAAAGTAACCTTCGCTGACATGAAATCCTCTTAGTCTGATAGACAGTGTTAAGAAAATGAATTGTCAAGACAGACTGGGAGAAATATTAATAATATATAAATTCAATTCAAAAATGTGAATACCTCTAAAATTTTACAAGATAAAACAAGAAAAAATCAATACTTTAATAGAAATTTCACACAGGAAAATACTTGAGTAACCATTAAATATATGCAAAATTGTTCAACGTTGTTGTTCTCAAATTAAAAATAACAAGGTGATACCACTCTCCACTCACTAAAACGTCTCAAAAAATTGACTAGTAATGCTGAGTGTTTTCAAGAAGACAGTTCAACTGGCTCTCATACTTTAATAGTGGTGATAAAAAATGGCAAGACCACCTTTAATATATACTCGCATATAATGTAGCAATTCTACTTTTTAGGAATTTGAATAGGAAAAATGAAAGCACATGTTATATGAAGACTTATACATGATAGTATTTTTTAGCTGTTACAGGTTGAATTGTGTCCTAAAAATATGTTGAAGTCCTAACCTCTGATACCTATGAATGTGACCTCACTTGGAAATAGGGTATTTGCAGATGCAGTCAAATTAAGATGAGGTCATTAGTGTGGATCCTAATCCAGTATAACTGGTGTCTTTATAAGACGAGAAAGACACCATGTAAGGACAGTGCACAGGGATACTGGAAAGTGAAGTCAGAGACATTGATTGGAGTGATAAATTTGAAAGCCAAGAAATGTCTGAGGACACCAAAAATTGGGAGAAGCAAAAAAATATTCTCTCCCAGAGACTGTAGAGGGAGCTTGACCTTGCCAATACCTTGATTTTAGACTCCTGGATTCTGATTTCTATGGATTTAGACTGCCCGGTTTGTGGTACCTTGTTACAACAGCCTTGGCAAACAAATACCAAAAAAATGTGCATAAAGCCTAAACTGGAAACAACCAAAATGCTGCTCTATAGCTGAAAGGATAAACAATGTTATGTGGAATACTATTCAGCTAAAAGAAGAATAAGCAAATTATGCACCAAAAAACATTGATGAATCTGAAGAACATTATGTAGAAGGGAGAGGGATTTCTCACGGATGACCCTGAGCAAATTTTATAAGCCTTTAGTTTGGCAATTTAATAATCTGAACTATGGAAGGATTTTATTTGATAGTCTATAAAGTGTCTCCAACTACAATATTGTATACATCAAGGGTCATATGCTGGATAAAAACCTACACTTTAAATTCAGCCTGTGATTATTGAATCACTATTGTATTAACCACTTGTTAGACATGGGAATAGATCCTTTTCCTTAGTTGTGTTGAGTGGAGAAGAATGAGTAGTAGCTCATTATAGTGAAGAAGAACTATGTCAGACATAAATCTAAATATGGTGAAACAATTTAATATGACTTTTTTCGTTAAAGTTAAATTCTATTTAAGGAGCACAACATTACCCAAAACAGCAAAATAAAACAAAATGTTGTAATAGTTTTAAAACCTGCAAATTATGTAAAATTATTAAAGAGCAAAATCTGTCAGAGTTACTATTTGTAATGTAATTGGCCATTACTATTGCACTGCATTTTGTTTTTAAATGTCAGAAATGACAATTATACAACTTTGTTTTTTCATGGAAGAATTTGATAGGTGTACTTGTTTTCTAAAAAGTCTGCCAAAGGGGTGCCTGGGTGACTCAGTGGGTTAAAGTCTCTGCCTTCAGCTCAGATCATGATCTCCGGGTCCTGGGATGGAGCCCTGCATTGGGCTTCCTGCTCAGCAGGGAGACTGCTTCCCCCTCTCCCTCTGCCTGCCTCTCTGCCTACTTGTGATCTCTCTGTCAAATAAATAAATAAAATCTTTAAAAATAAATAAAAAGTCTGCCAAAGACTGTTATATTCAGCATTTCACATTTCTTATCTATTTTTAACAGATTTTTATTTATAAATCCTATTAGAAATTTATGGAAGTTAAAAATTATTAGGTATTTACTATGGCGTATACTTGGAGTAACACAGTAGATACAGATAATTTGTAGAATTAATGAATCAAATTATTCGTAATAGAGTGATGTAATGGCAAGTAAGTTTTTATCTTCAAGTATCTCAGAAAAAGAAGACAAAGGCATAATTGCTTAATACAATATTGTTAAAATTAATTTTATGGGGTTGTTTGTAGTCTTAGGCATACAAATGAAAATTGACTAGACTAAGTAAATTGTTACTTAGTAACAATTGGTCACAAAGCTTACAAAGAAAGAGTTCCAACTCTATTTCAGTTGTTTAATATATAGTATTTTCTAAGTGGATTGAACTCACTGTATTTATCCCCATCCTTAGTCCTAAAACACATTTTTCCCTTAAAATAAAATCATTATTCACCACCATTCTTTATAAAAAAAAAAAAAAGGCAATTTGTATCTTGGGTACAAGGATATCTGTGAAAAAGACATTTTAGCCTTTAACAGATGGACTTATTTCAAGTCATTGATTTCGGGATGTTAAAGAAAGCAGCAGAAAAGTCTTCTTGGTAATTTTTATTGAATAGACTCCTATTAAAGATGGGAGGCATGGCAATAAATAACGGTAACCTTTGTGTAGTACAGCTCTAGGCGGTATTAAGGCCAAAAACTTCTCATGGGATTGAAGACAATTTTAGTGCTAATTACCCCTTTTTCTATATGAAATGTTAACTGTCTAAGAATTAATGGAACAAATCCTTTCAACTAATCTAATGTTTCAAGAGTTATGTCATCCTTAAATGTCTCAGTTGTTCAACGATAATCAGTGCATTTGCACTGCACGTTAAGTCCCTGTGTCTGTTTCTTTTACACTCTGAGTACTATAAGGCCGCATGTTGAACTGCATTTTTCCCCTCCTTGTATTTCTTAAGGGGCACCCGTCCAAGGGCACAGTCTCACGGTAAAATGTTACTGAAGTTTGAGATTTGACTGACACAGCATTATAAAGCAGCTTGATCTTTCCCCTCGCTTACAGAGCCATCAATCCTTGCACAAATGGACATTGAGATGAAACATCCAGACAAGCGTGGAAAATAGCACCTTGTCCCTGTCATAGCTGCAGTGACCAGAGAGCCCTGAGAGAGCCTGCAGTCGTAGGTTATTCCCCCAGCATGAAAGCTCTGCATCTGAGACTGACCAAGCCACAGTGTTGTTTAGAATCAGAAAGACCAGGTGATTGCCTTGCCTTTCTTTCCTTCTTTTTTCCTCTCTCTCTCTCTTTTTAATTCTGGAGGGTGCTATTTGCCACCATGATGAATGCTATTATTTGTGAAAAAATTAGTTTAAACTGGAAGATGGAGTCTTAGGAACCCCTCAGCAATTTAAATTTCACTGAACAAAACACATCAGACAGTTTGGGAGAATACAGAACAATTCCACATTGTTACTAGGTGTAGGGTAAGCCAAGCAATTCTAAATTTATCAAATTATTAGAAATGGTTTCCCACATTTATTCTGAGAAAAGAGATCATGCTTCTGTGTTATGAAGCACAAATGTAAGTCAAATTATAGGAAAATAAGCTATTTGAAAATTATATAAATGATCATTTTAAGTCTCACAACTTGGCATTAGCAGTACACAGTTTACCACTGGAGAACACAGTTTACCACTTAGCTTAGAAGATTGTTGGGCCTTTTGAGAATCGTGAAATCCATGGACGAGATCAGAGATCTGTAGGAACAGAAAGTAGAGTTTGTTATTGCATCTATTTTGATCTGGTTTATGTACTTAACTCACCCTCTTTTCTTCATAGACGGGTGATACAGAAATCAAAATGGTACCTTACCAATTTCATTTGGAAACTAGACCAACAATAAAATAAGTCCTGGTCACTCTTCAGGAAAAAATCTACATGGAAATAAATTATAAAGTAGTTGTTTTGGAGTAAACATAATCCAGCTAGGGAGTATTAGTTGGGTGATTTTAATGGCCATTGCTATCTCTTCGGAGAGTTGTCTATTATAGAATATGCTTGACCATTATACTAGAAATGTATGATAAACCTTCATCCCTCAAAAATGATGCTGACAAACTTTAATTTTTCTGACTTATGTTTTCTTTAGCTACAGACAGAATACTGCCTTCTGTATCTTGATTCCTTATTAAATTTAATATCACATTAAAATTACAGTTCGATTTTATATTGATAAAATATGATCAGGTTTCTAAATTTTGCTCTTTCTGCTTTTGATCTTGAAAATAAGTCACTTGGGAAAGTTCCACTAATAACCTATCTGGTACTTTCACAATGTATATAATTGATTACAACTATTTCTCAAAAAGTGGAACATGAACCAACTGCTGAAAATTACGTGAGGTATTTTTTAAAGATCCCTCACCTTCCTTCAGTCATACTGAAAATCTTGTTTCTGGGAGTAGGACCTAGAAAACCATTTTTCATGAGCTCCCAAAACTATTGCTCTGGATTCTAATGTTTAGTGAGAGCCACTGGCCCAGAATATGTTTGTGGCTAAACTTTAAAGGGAGTGAAATATGATTGGCCTTTTCAACAAAATCAGGTTCCCAAACTCATATATTACATGTGTTAGCCTGCTCCTAAATGTTTGCCACAGAGAAGGCATGGAAAGAAATTATAAAGTTTACATTGTTATGCACAGAATTACTATCTAACTTCTTTGTCATTAAGTTCCTTTCAATATCAAATGCATCATCATGATGACATTAGCATAATGGAACGAAAGGCTTAGGGAAATCCTGGCAGATTGCTATGGGTGTTAGTGAGGAGAAAGGCCCTTTCAGTTTTCCAGGATAGAATGGAAGTCCACGTGGCACTAATTGACAAATGATGCGACACCAGGCAGATATCATCTGGAGTGTCTTTTGTTTTTTATTTGTTATTTGGATGTGTTTTATTTTTACATGTAGACGGATAAATATACAAAAAGGCAAAAGAAAAGTAGAGAAATGATTTGTTAGATGTCTTCAAATGTTGAGTTGCATGCGCTTGAAAATCAGCAGACATCTATTAAATGTTTTACTTTTAGCACAATATTAAATATAACCTTCAGTGCTTCTTTCAACTTTTTTTTCCTCCCTGCTTCCTTTAACCCTGAACTTGAGACAGAGGTGTGGTTGATACAGAGGAGTTTCTCTTACCCTGAGACTAGATTTTCCATGTTCTTATTAATGCTGGCCCTCCCTTGCAAGTGCTCAAGTTGGATGTTTCTTTTTGTCTAGAGGCTTCCTGGATGCCTTTTCTATGCATCCTTTACATATGTAGGTGCTACTCTTTTCTATGATGTAAGCATTTTCTTCAGAGCTTAACAGTAATTAGTACAAATACCTTAACTCCCTCTGTTGACTACCAGTACTGCTTTAGGGGATAGAAAATAGTTTCTTCCCTTTTGCTCCACATGCAATGACTAGCAGACAACTTAGTGCAATACCTGCACCTTTCAGGTATACAATAATTTCCTGGTGTAGTAAGGAATAATTAAAGGAATAAAGAATGAGGACTATTCTCTTTAAAACCTACTTAGAATTAGAAGTTTATCTCCAGTCCTTGTGAACAACTTGACTTAAAAAAAATTAATGAAATTTAGTATTTTAAGGAGTATGTGCAAATGCATTCTAATTTTTTTCACGCCTTTTGCCTGGAATGTATATATTCTTCACATACTGTGGGTATACAGAACTCAGAGTAGCTAGAGGTTTTAAAGACAGCAGTGTCCTAGTACATCTGTGATCTTCTCTATTCCTCAATTTCCCTTCAAATGAGATCTTCATAAAATTTGATATAAACTAGATCCTCAGTGGATCACTTTTCAGGACTATAATCAGGAAATAGAAATTTCACATGACTTTTACATAAAGACTTTGTGTGTATGAGTGTAAGATCTATAGATCACACTAGATTGGGATCTAAGGATGTACCTAATGACATTATTTTTACTTATGTTTTTTGTATGTTCTTTTTTGTTTTTTTTTTTTATATTTTTATGTTCAATTAGCCAGCATATAGTACTTCATGTTTTAATGAGAGTTCAGTAGTGAATAAGAGTAATTATTGAATAGATGCAGTTCACAATTTACAAAGGAAAGAAATTCCTTTTTGTTTTGTGGACTGGTTCTGTGAGTCAGTTTTAGGCCTGCTTGTGTTCTTTTTCTCATATCTACTGAATGGCCACTTCTTTCTGCAGAATCTCATTTTCTTAATTCCTAGTGTTTTTTTTTTTAAAGATTCATTCATTTATTTTAAAGACAGAGTGAGCAAGCACGAGCAGGGGGAGAGGAAGACAAGAAGGCTCCCCACGGAGCAGGGAGCCCCATGCAGGGTTGGTTCCAGGACCCTTAGATAATGGCCTGAGCTGAAATCAAGAGTCAGACACTTAACCAGCTGAGTCACCCAGGCGCCCCAAATCCCACAATTTTTTTTTCACCTGAGCTTATTCCTTATATGCTAGGTTTTTTTTGTGTGTGTGTGTTTTTTTTTTTTTTTTAATCTGCTCCTCAGTTTGGTACCTAACTACTGCTATGGACCATGTTATTTCACTCATATCTCCAGTCCTTCCTGGTCAAACCTGAATTTGGACTTTCTTTTGTTATCCAGAGCCCTGTCACCATTAAAAGACTTTTATCTAAGCCCAGTCCCTTCTCACTGGAAAGAGAGAATCTACATTTGAGTTACTCTGTATATAAGAGCAGTTACCATTAACTGAATGCCAGCTGTGTCTCAGGACTGCTATAGGCACTGGGGTCACAAAATGAGCAAAACTCTTTTACAAAGACCTCTCTCTTGGAATTTAGAGTCAAGTTTGGGGAAAGCAGACAAAAGAACTAATACATAAGTAAATAAATGTTAATTTTCATAAACTACATGGAAAATATAGTACATGGTTTGGGGAGGCCACATGATATATGAGAAAATTTTGCTTCACACACCAGCCGCTGAGCTGAGAGAGCTGAGTCACGCCGATATCTGAAGGAAGAGGTATCGGATGGATGAGAGCAAATTCAAACACAGTAAGGCTAAAATAGAGTATCATCTAGAAAGGGAGAAAATGTGAGGGTGGTTTAAGGGACAATAGGATGCCTTATCTCTTGCATCCACCCTGTCCTGGCTGAGCCCCTGCAGCAATGTTGCTTGTTAATCTCATTAACACTCTCCTCATGACTTCACACTTACTATGTTTTGAATTATTATTACTCTTGAGTGCATCAAGTTTATCTCTCACCTTGGTGATCTGTTAGAAGATAGAGTTTTCTGACCTGTAAGGATATTAATGGTGGCTGTTTCTGAGTTCTGTAAAACTAGTCTGTATAGAAGCAATTCCTTATTATCTAGGTGTCCTTCAATACATTGAAAAAGTGAATATTTAAATTCCGTATGTAGACTTCTAGGTGACAGTACT
Source organism: Nasua narica (assembly GCA_028533885.1). Lineage (NCBI taxonomy): Eukaryota > Metazoa > Chordata > Mammalia > Carnivora > Procyonidae > Nasua > Nasua narica. Next base: position 71,429,624 of record CM052808.1, read on the forward strand.
GTTAAAGATGCAAGGTCACTGCCTAGGAGATGTTCACTCCATTCCCGTAATCTGAATGTCCACGTTTTGCATAATCCTAAACTCTGTTCAGTCTGAGGCCTTGTAGTTCCCACTCCCAGCTACACCAAATATAGCCCCAGGACATGTGGAGTGCCACATGCACCAACACGTTTCATTTTATACTTATTTCACATCTTTGTAGTTCTGTGCATAAACAACATATAGTTAACAAATTCAAGGCTGCTTTCAATAGCCCATGTTGCTAAAATCTCTCTTGATTTTATTAAAAAAAATTTTTTTAGGGCGCTGGGGTGGCTCGGTCATTAAGTGTCTGCCTTTGGCTCTCGTCATGATCCTGGGGTCCTGAGATCGAGCTCCGCAATGGGCTCCCTTCTCAGCAGGAAGCCTGCTTCTCCCTCTCCCACTCCCCCTGCTTGTGTTCCTTCTTTCGCTGTGTCTCTGTCAAATAAATAAACAAAATCTTAAAAAAAATGTTTTTAATTAAACTCAATGCCCAATGTGGGGCTTGAGCTCACGACCCCAAGATCAAGTGTTGCATGCTCTACTGACTGAGCCATCCAGGCACCCCAAATTTCTCTTGATTTTAGAGTTTATGCAATTATAATTTATGGAAATGAATTTATGTAAATGTATGTGATCAGATTATATGCAAAGTGACAGAGACGAGTTCACTTTTGATTTAAAGATTATTAATTATATTTTATTGCAAGTTAGCTAAATCTTACAGTTTTGTTTCCCAGTAAGTAAAACTAAGACATGTTATTTAACTCACAAGGTTGTTAGGAGGAATACAAATTATATATGTGAGAGTATTTGATGTGGCTGCCAGCAAAAGTTAAGTATTCAATAATGTCAATAGTTTTTCCATTTTTTTAAATGCTAACTCAAGATTTATTTATAGTAAATGCAAAAGAAAAAAAAAATCTTGGTATTCCTGAACCAATGTATATAGCAATCAATTTTGTAAAAAAAATTCTCATAGTTGTGACTGTGCATAAATAATGAATGGGCAGATGAAACCTTTTTAGTTCTTTTACTTAAATAAGAAGAAAAGTGTTTAATTATAGTAAGATTTCTTTTTCATTCTATTCTAGTTATTACTAGTTATTACTCTTAACACATTAAAAAATCACAATTATATAGTACATATCATGAAAAGGGATGATATTTTTTAAATGCTTGCTAAAATTATCTTAATTTAACAAAGAAAATCAGGAATCAAAACTAGGTTTAGGGCACCTGGGTGGCTCAGTTGGTTAAGCAACTGCTCTCGGCTCAGATCATGATCCCGGAGTCCCGGGATCAAGTCCCACATCGGGCTCCCAGCTCCATGGGGAGTCCTCTTCTCACTCTGACCTTCTCCCTTCTCATGCTCTCTCTCACTCTTTCTCTTTCCTAATAAAAAAACAAAAAACAAAAAACAAAACAAAAAAAACCCTAGGTTTAGAGGCTAAGTTAACTTTAAAAATTGCCCATGATTTAAGGTTGTCATAACTGAAGAGTGCTATCCAAAAGTCTTCAAATATGATTGATAGTAACATTAAAGAAGTCTTTCATCTTGAACTTCAAAAAAAATGGCACACTGAAAAGAAGGTAGGGCATGAAGCTATCCCTAGAAAATCAGAAATTCTCAAGACTGTGAGCTCTTAACTTCACAAACGATTTAATAAAATCTATGACACAACACTTCTAATATTTGCGTAATTGCATAGCATTACCAAAGGGCTTTCTTTTCAGGATGTGTTGTTCAGACTTACATATCTTAAAACACATGATGGTTTTGAACCCACAATCCTAGGAGAACATGACCTCAGTAAGGCAATGTTTTTATTTTGTTTTTATTTGTTTTTATTCCCTGTCCCCCTCTCCAGAAACCTTTATTAATCTAGCACCCAAGGGATACAGTCTTTTTGGTAATTTGTATTTGCTTTGTCTTTGTAAGCCTCACTGAATGAAAGTGCTCATGATTGGCAATAAATATATCACCCCACTAGGTACAGACTGTGGCATTCTCCAATGTCCTCAATCCTGGATGATAGTATAAAATAATAAGGCTACTTTGATTAGTGGTTTCTTAATGACTAATACAAAAACAAATCTGCATGAAAAACAAAATGCAATTAGCTATCAAGCAGAGAGCCCTGTGAAGGAAAAATACCAGTAGCAAATTCTACCTAGAGGAAATGATTCCCTTAAACATTTTTTTGGTGAGTCGTATTATCTAACCCAAAGAGAAAACCACCTGATTCTGTGAACATGTATGGTACACATGTTGGAGGTCTGAATTTAAGAGCCATAAGAAAACTGCCCCTTCTTCCCTGTAAAGTCAATGGAATTTTCAAAATACCTAGAAATTCTAAATAGATCCTATAACAGCAATAATATAATACTAAGAATTTTTTTCTCTGAACTGGGTCGTACAAGGAATGAATGTGTTCACATAAAACTAACCCAAGAAAGAGCATGCTTTGGTATTTTTAGCAACAGGTCAAATCAGCCTATGCTTTTCACATAAATGTGCCCCAAGTCTTAGTGAGACAGTCACCCCAATAGGAAAGAGAATAATATTGATTACATGATATTGTACCATGCATATGGAGACCTCTCAGTTAAGATTTGCTAAATAGGGGCGCCTGGGTGGCTCAGTCGTTAAGCATCTGCCTTTGGCTCAGGTCTTGATTCCGGGGTCCTGGGATTGAGCCCTGCATTGAGCTCCTTGCTCAGCAGGGAGTCTGTTTCTCCCTCTCTGCCTGCTGCTCTGCCTACTTGAGCTCTCTCTCTGTCAAATAAATAAAATCTTAAAAAAAAAAGATTTGCTAAATAATGGAATTATGAAACTGAACAAGTATTTAATGAGTTACCATTAAGCTAATGAGGCTCAGGGAGTCCACAGGTTTTAACTCCTCTGATGATGTACTTGTCTCTCCCTTGGGGTGGTTTTGTCACTTTGGTCTACACCAAAAAAAAAAAAAATCTGGAAGTTTATACATTCTTATGTCTGCTTTATAAGTATCCCAAGGATTCTGCTTCAAGTAACATAAGGAACCATACCTGGAGTAACATTGACACAGGATGATGCTAGGTAGACTTTGGTAAATTCTGCCTATTGCACCAAACAACCCTTGACCTTGGGCATGTGATTTAACCTAAGTCTAGTTTTTGTTTTTGTTTTTAGTTTTCTTTACTGATAAAAGGGACACATATCATAATACTGTTATAAGAACCAGATAAGAATATTTTAAAAGTGACTATGCATTTCACAGTCAATAGATTATTGATTTATATATTAGTTATTGATAATAATACATTAACAAATAGCACAATATTAATATAAATTCATAGTTGATGTTATATATAAAAAGTTAACACGTATTTATTAAACACCTGCTGTATAGCAAGCGCAATTCTTTTTTCTCAAAATAAAATGGTTCAAAATTATCTTAGGGTTAATAAGCCAGGCTAGTCAAGACTTAGTGACTACCACAAATGAAGCATATCTTATGGGAGAAAATGAAAAGATTAAATGATGTTTTAAGAAGGGATTAATCAGTGTGCAGTTGGTGGTGGATAAAGAACAAGTTATGCATTGCCTTTAGCAAAATCAGTGAGGAACATTTCTTTTACTGAGGATGTTCCAGAGCAACTGAAAACTAGAAAGGCTGCCATTATAATTTGATGTGAGCATTAAACATGTTTCTGTTAAATTAGGGAGTATACTTATCAGAAGCAATATTTTGAATTGGTCACCATTCTTCATTATTGGGCTAAATTTATGTCTAGTTCCTTTCTGATCATTAAGAAATCTGTTGAGTTTCTATCCTCAGGGAATCAGTTCTCCTTCACTGAGGACAGTCAGAGTCCCAAAACATCTCCAGATTAGTACCATATGCTCTACTGGTGACGCTTAATCTAATGCAGATAAAATTCTTCTTCTATCCATTAGCTATATCCTACCAGAAATGATCACTGTGAGAATAGTGGTTTGATTTCTTGATTCAATTACTTAGCAAGTCTATGGTACTGTAGATGTATTTTGTAAATGTTATCTCATTTAGTCCTTGCAACAGTCATTTGGAACTTGTTCATAGACAAAACATTAAAATAAATTGAGGCCAGAGAGATATGATGATTTTCATAAATCATAAATTAGAGGAAGAGTTGTGATTTCAACCAGCTTGAATGGGAAAGCCCATTAAGCCACATGTTTCTCTATCCTCTTTGTTTTTTTCTCCCTTACTTCCCCAATCAGGGAGCCTCGAAAATATTTCTAGGAATAAGGGTTGGACATTGTGAAAAAGGTCACCAGGTGATTGTAATAGTGCCTCAAAACATCTTTCCAACCCACTGAGATCACAGGAATTAACAATGGAGGGGAATTATTTATTTCTAATTAGAAGGAAAAGAAAACAATTTTGTTAATCATGTCAGAATTTTTGTGAGTGAGTCATTCAATTTGATTCTTTCCTATACAAATGTTTGTCAGTATAGTATTGAAGTAAGGTTCAAAATTAGCAAATGTAAAATGTTCCCTCTTCCTATTGCTACGGCTTATATTAATGACAGAGAACTTTATTTACATAACCATTTTCTTTAAGCCAAATATGATGCTTAATGGAGTCTATGTCACTGTGACCTCTTTTCTGTACATTTTTGGCTTGCCAAAAATTGTAGACAAACACACAATTCCTGTGAAGAATGCAGTTTACTGTTGGAAAGCTACCATTGTCAATGGTGCTTAAGCAGTGTGTGTAAGTATCAACCCTTGAGCAATAAAAGATTTAGAAGTGTCTGTCTATCTGTCTATCTATTGATCTCTGTTTTTTTAAGTAACATACATATGTACTTCAGTTATTTTAAAATTTATTCCACTTGGAAATTTACAAATAATGACAAATTATCACCCTTCTGCCAGCTTTACTTTAGATGGACAGAAGGACAAAATTATCATGACAGTATTGTTGAAGTAATATAGTTATGGGGTAAGTAATAAGTGGCTGATGACAAGCAGAATTTACAAGAAATGGGATTTGATATTCATTTAACAGGACTCTCATTTCCTTTTCTCATTCTCTATGTGGATGTGCTGGGAAGCTTGTTATATTTATGAAGAATGTATTGGTATGGAATATCTAGACACAATCACATTAAAAGTAATGGAATGGGATTCTTTTGCCATTACTCTCAATGAGATAATCCAATTTTACTTGATAAATGGATATACCATTCTTGATATTTCCTGCCACATATACACACATGCACATGTATTTTATAATTTACTATAGATTGAGCAGAAACGTATGATGCGTGTGGTAAGATATATGCTTTTTGATCCTTTTTTTACAAGTCCAGATCCACAGCTTTTATTTATTCCTTCTTTGCAGTTTTAAATGGGAAGGTAGAAACTGTTTACCTCAGATAAAGTATTTTAAATTACTATTTGAAGACATTTCTTACTATATTATTGAGCAACAACATTTTATTCTTCTTATACTCTGTAGTGATTTCTTATGATAGGATATATTCTCCTCTAGCTAACCTTTGAAGGCAAGCTGTCAAACAGTGATAGTCTTGCCTGTGCTTTGAGCTCTCCTTGAGTATGCAGAAGAGTGGAGGCACCTCAGAGTTGCACATTTACTGCCATCTAGTGATTGAATAATAAATATATCCTGCATACTTAAATTACTATTATTTTATTTTATTTTTTTACCATAGTGACACTAAACCATGGAAAATAATAAATGTGAATTTAGAATTCGTGTAGATTGATACAAGAAAAAACCCAGGCCTCAAAGAATAAAATCCCATCAACACTATGGGGTTGAACCAGGATTGGTATCTGCTCTTTTTATACCTCCAGTCATCTTACCTTCTGATATGAATAATTGTGCTATCTTTTCCTTAGCTATTTCATTTCTAAAGATTTATTTATTTATTTTCATTTCTAAAGATTGAGAATGCAAAATTTTTCCATGTTGCTGTTCTATATAGTGTCCAGAAAATTATAAGCATTTTTCAATTATTAAGCAACAACAATCACAAGATTTTGAGTGAGTTTATATACTGAAAATAACTCAACAAATATTTCAAATATATTTTTTTTTGTTTAAAAAGATACAGGATAGTGGTGAGACTGACTCTCAGCTTACCCTCATTAGTACTTAAAAATCTCTAGCTACTAGTCCAGTATGATTTTAATTTATTTGACACATAGTTATTGTTGTAATGTTTTGGTGAGGAATTTTCTGAAAGACAAAGCCTAGCTCTATATTAAGTGTCACTTGAAAAAAAATCTAAAAAACCCCCAAAAATCTAATCGATACAGTACAGTTCATAGCAGACATTATTATAAAATATTTTTAAAATAATAAGTGTTATGTTTATTTTGTATATAAATAGATATTAGCTATAGGTACAAAATTAAATCATGTTGTTTAGAATAATAGACATAGTATTTTAAAATTCCCTTGTCTTTCATAATTTCACATATTCCTGTTTTGTAAGTCTTATGCAAGTGTTCCAAACTTCTTTATCCCTCTCCATGTACTTGAAAATACATCTAATATATTTTTGAAAAAATGCTTGCCCATACAGTTCATCTAATCACTCTGCTTTCCCAGATTCCCCCCCCGCCCCTTTTTTTTTCCCTCCAGTAATCTGACTTGTAGAAGAGAATGACAGTAAGCATTGGGATATCTGCCCCCTTGGGGAGAAACTAGTAGCTTAAGGTAGCAATGGTGTCTGGCAATTTCCCCCCCAAACTGATTGAAGTAATTTTGTTGTTAATCATGTGGCTCTCAGATGAAGTGGAGCTGATGCTACATTTTACTGAATTTGTTCACAGAATCAGCCATAGGCAAATCGGTGATGTAAATATAGCAGTGATTCTCAAAGTTTACATGGACTTGAATACACTAGAGATTTCAATAAATTCCGTCGATCTTGGGTAGAATTCAGTACTCTGGGTTTTAGTAAGTATCCTTGGAAATTCTGAAACAGATAGTTCTTAAACCGTATTTTCAAAACACTATATTGCATTTTTTTTTTAAATTAGTCTGTCAGTTATCCTTCCTCTAAGCCCACCCATGGCTTCTACCTCTTAAGGAACATAATCGGCAGCTTCTTGTCTCACAAGAGACAGTAGCTGAGAATTATGTTTGCATTATGGTGCTAGGGACTCAGAACTCCCCAAAATTATGGCAGAAGCAGAAGCTGGGAAGCCAGATGAAAACATGATGTTCAGAGACATGGTCTCAAGATCCAAATCACCTAGGGCCACTTTCATCCTCTGAAACTCAGTTGATGTGTGTGACATTGGACAAGATGCATTAAACCTGTTTACTCCAATATGAGTGCCTCTCAGAATGGTTTAGAGAATTAAATGAATTAATGTGTATGAGTTCTAGCACTACACACTGTTTTATTTACATTAAAACAGTATTTTAGTTAATTATGCTTAATTAGTGAATTAACATTTTATTGATATTTATTTTATTTTAATTAAATCAAAATATGTTTCCGAATTTGTTTGTGTGACTGAATACAAACCAGTCGGTTTGGCTTTTGATTCTATAATGTAGGAGCCTGTGGAAGACTGTCTGAGGCCTCACCTGTGGGCCTAAATCATGGAAACTTTATATGGAGGGTGGCCCCAAGTCCCTTCTGTCCTGTCCAATCTAAGCTGTCCAGTCTCTAGATTTTACAGATTGTCTTATGCTCAGTTCAAAAGTGCCTACAGGGGCTGGTTTTGGAAGTTATGTTGTAGTTGATTTTCTTTTTTCAAATATAAGAAAAATATTTGATGTGATAATTTATTTTAAAAACTACTAGTTTCATGAGATTTAGAAGTTAAGTTTTGTTCTCCTGTTCAGTGTTTATATATGTTAAGCACGTATATAAACATAAATGTATGACTATATAGAGAGCAAAATAGTGACTTCAAGAAGCATACACAAATATTCTGGGTAATTCAAGAGCCCAAAGACATCCAGTTGCCTTTAGCTCGAAAGGATTGCATTACCAGAATAGTTGTAGCATATTCATTCCTTTACCTATTTTTGAACACTCAGTCTTAGTCAAAGCCATATCCAAGTAATCAGATGCTTTGCCAATAGCCCATTTGTTTTGAAGTCTATAAGCCTAATATTACAAGATCAAAAGTCAATATGCTCCTGTTTCTGTTCCACTATTTTGTAAATTTTTTTTTCTTGAGGAAGCCCCCATGCTATGCAGATCATATAATCACGATAATTAAGTTCAATGAAATTTAAAATAGTGAACTTAGATATGTTATAAAGTACAGTCTCAAAGCATATGAAACAACTGTTAAAACTAAAACATAAGCATGTTTTCATGTTTCCTACTATCCTATGGTTGTCAGAGGCACCACCGCCTGCCCCTGCAAAGGCATCTGCTTTTTCCTCATTGACAAAACGAAAACATTGCTTATGTTCATGTTTATGTGCTCTCCTACATGTTTTGAGAAAAATTGACCCCATCCTTAGTCTTATAAGACAAATATTTATCATTCTAGGCATATATAGGAAAAACGTTTAAGGAATGGACTCAGGATGTTGGTGCACGGAGAGGTGAGTCCTAATGCTGCTGTAGTCATCCTATAATATGGGCTTCTATCAGTGAATCCTGGGTCTTGATAATGATGCTGCTGAGCCATGAGTAATCAAATCTACAACTGAACCTTAAGCTACCTGTTTGGAGAGATAATGCCCTTATTTTTTGAAAAAAAAATCGTACTAGCCATACTTTCTACTAGAACTCAGAAGTAATTGATTAAATACATATACTTATATATATATATTTATTTATTTGAAGGGGGGATGGGCAGGAGAGAGTGGAGAGGGACAAGTAGACTCTGCTGAGTGTGAGCCCAATAGGGGACTAGATCTCATGACCTTGGGAACAAGACCTGAGGCAAAATCAAGAGTCGGTCACTCAACTGACTGAGCCACCCAGGTGTCCCAGTTTGCATATTTTTTAAAACAGAGAAAACTACTAAACACAGTAATGTAATATTTTGCATATATTTAGAGAATATGCATTACTTAATCCTGTAGGAACAGCATAAAGCTTTGTTAGTCTTAAGGGTCAGATTTTGATAATTCAAATGCTCCTTTATAAAATTTGGATTTTATTATTCGACTTGTGGTCAGGACAAATCATCTGAGAACTAGAACTTGTTTATACCTTTACTCAATTATTTTCTATTTCAGATGATCACTTTTAAACTTTATAGAAGCTGACCCAGGACATAATTTTAAAAAGCCATGGAAATTAGTTGGTAGAAGGGTGAAACTATGAAAACTCATTATAACCAAACATTTTATTATGTGGTGGGCAAAATAATGGCCAACCCAAAGATGTCCAGTTTGTCTAAAGATGTCCAAATCTCTAGGACCTGGGAGTATGTTAGGTTACGCAGCAAAAGAGAATTATGGTAGGAGCTGGAGTTAGGAATAGCTGACCTTTAAAGAGCAACATTGTCCTGGATGACCTGGGTGAACCTACTGTGATTGCAAAAGTCCTTAAAAGTGGGAAAGAGGCAGAAGAGAGAGAACCCAGACAGAAGATAGAGAGAAAAGGATTGGTTTTGAAGATGGAAGAAAGAAGCCACAAATGGAGGAAAGCAGGCAGCCTCTAGAAAACCGGGAAACGAGAAGGAAATGAATTCTCCTCTGACTTGGAAAGAAATTCAGCTCTGCCAACATCTTGATTTTAACCCAGTGAGACCCACACTGAACTTCTGACCCCCAGAACTATAAGATAACAAATTTATATTGTTTAAACCACTAAGTTTGTCGTAATTTATTTATAAATACAACTCAGTCAAATCTGCACATATTTGGTAACAAATTGTTAAGAGTATAAAGCTATGTATTTATAAGACATCTTTTTGAAATGTATTATGTATAGCATTTCAGTGACTTGGAAGATTCAAACTATACACCAAAGCATGAATGTGGAAAATGTTTTATGGGAAATTTAGAATAAATATCTAACACTACTGATAGAAAAAAAAAGGCAAACAGGAGATAAGTGCTTATGATGACAATATACAATTCATTTTGATAGTTTGTAATTTATAATTTATTTGTAATAGTGTTCCTATAAAAAGACACTTCTTCCAATGTGTCTAGAAACCACAAATATTTCCATTGTTTATTTTATAGGAAAATCATTTTTCTTATGTTGCTTTTCCCTCATATATTAAATTGTGTAAATACTTGGCTTTTTAAGAGAATGTCTATATGTATCATGTAGTTTTCAACAGAGATTTGTTATCTCAATATAGAATAAAACTTATTTTATTTAAAGAGTTATTATTCCCAATACTGTGATGTAGTAGCTTCTGATAGCATTTCCTCTTGAGTACATTTTCTGAGCATATATAAGATAATAGAAAATTCTTCCAGTAATCAATTAAATATGTCTATTAACATGCATATTTCCCCAAAGTATTCACTATGTAATTAGTGTTCGGGTCATGTAGAAAATAAGTCATATCATCTCTGTGACTATGAACCATGAAAACATTGATAAGATGATATTTACAGCTATAAATCACATGAATAATTTTCTTTAGAAGAATAGGAAAGCCAAACACATTAAAAATGTAACTTGTATAATTTTAAAAATAACTCTTGAATTCCATTTACAAAATTGAAAATACTGACCCCTATAATAGGAAGTTAATCACTATCCATTAATCTTTTCTGTGGATTGCTGGAGGTAATCTTAAAAATGTAGAATGTCTTTTAGCTTGAAATTCTAGACCTGACAATATTTTAGCAGTTCAGCATTCCTGGTGTTAGCAGTATAAGGGCAATGTCATGAAAATTAGCAATATATATATTCAGGGTTGTCACTCTAAATGTGTATTTGCTTTGTAATTACCTACCGTAGTGTTTTACAAGCAAGAAAGTGGAGACATGAGGCAAATTGACAGTTCACGTTTGTGATTGGGATGACCATAGGCAGTCATTTCTCTGAGGAGCTACAGGAATTAATCTCTACTTGATGAGTGGTAAGTTATGATACAATATGAAGACAGTTGGAAACAGCTTAGGAAACCTATTTCTTCTTTCTTAACATGTAATTGTTAAAATCATTCGTTAGCTTCTGGCTAGCACATTCTCGTTTGTCAGTCCTTTTTAGCCTCAACCTGATAAATGTTTTCTGTTTACTGAATTTTTCTGCAAAATGCATCACAAATATTGCTTTGGTGACACCTCATTAGTTCTTAAGTTTGGTAAATGAAAACATTTTTATATGTCAGAAATTAAATATTTGCCATACCATTTTGTTTCTGTTTTAATTTCCTTCTTGTACATTAATCAATAATAGCATGCCTTTGTAAATTCTGTTTTTTTTTTTCAAGTACCTCTGTCTCTACTTGTAAACAACATCTTTATTCATATGGCCCATTTGACATACATAAGCTTTCCTCTTTAAATCACAATCTTGAAACAAAGCTAAACTGTTTTAATGTTCTATGTAAGGAGGATATTGGTACTATGAGTTAAATGGGTGACTTGAATTTCTGTTATAAAAAATCACTGCTATCCTTTCCAGGAATATTATCTTGATTAAGATTTGAGTATTGATTATTGTATCCAGTTCTTTGTCTTGTGGAAATGAGAAATTGCTTATTAAGGACTATCATTTCTCTTATATGTGAAAGTCATCAAATTATTTTGTTTCCTTCAGAAAATGTTCAGTGTAAATAAGAGGTTTCTTAAAGATTTGTCCATTTCCTATGCTCTTCTATCCTTGGTATGTGCTACTCTGGTAAATGACATTCACAGCAAACTTCTAACATGTTGCTGCAAAGCAAAAGAGTGACTTTCTATAACACTTAAAGCAAAATTTTAAAGCAACAAGCCTGGAAGAATATATGTTACATGAAGTCCAAACAGAGGCCAAACAAAACATCTTGACCATTAAATTTATTTCAGTTTTAGAATCATTCTAGGTTGTCAACTTTTTTCAGCATTGCAGGACACACTCTGAGAGAAGAACTTGCTCTTTAGATTTTCTGGTTGCAAATCCTATAATGTAAATTTTCTTGATAACTGCTCAAACCTCATCCTCTGCTATTTTTAGTGTTTTTACTCTACCATGTTATTGAAACAAAAACTCAAACTCTGCATGAGGAAAAACAAAAATTGAAATGATGAAGGTACCCATTATAGCAAATCTGCTTAAGAAGTTTTTAGAAAATCTAAGTTTCATAGATAGATCCACTTATCTCCTAGTGATAAAATTACCAAATTTTGTGCGTTTATTTTCTAAAGAAGCCAGAACAAACTCCACACAGATTGGAAAGTAATGACTGTTCCATATACTTTTATAGATGTGTGTTTGTTGTCATGCATGTACATCGCTCCCTCTCTCTCTCTCTCCCTCTCTGTATATGCATATGCATATATGTGGCTCTGTGTATATAAAAGCTCTAGTGTGGATGACTAGCTTTCATCTTCATGTAATACAGATAACTTTTTTAAAAGAACTTATTTATTTGAGAAAGAAAGAGCATGCATGCATCCACAAGTGGGGGGAGGGGCAGAGAGAGAGGGACAAGCAGACTCTGTTGAGCAGGGAGCCCGATGGGGGGCTGGATCCCAAGACCCTGAGATCACGACCTGAGCTGCGGTCAGAAGCTTAACCAACTGAGCTACCCAGGTGCTCCCACATAACGTTTTTTTATTATACATAAATTTTATATTAGAAATATTTAACATCTAAAATATTGGCATATTCTGAATGGCACTAGTAATTTGTAACCAGAAAACATCATGTGCAAATAGAGACCGCATACTGAAAAAAACAGGTCAACAAACAAAAGAAGATTAAATAATACCATCAAAAAATTGGTGTTAACTAAAACCTACTTTTAAAACAAAATGTATTTATAACGCACGGCTACTTATGTAATAAATTACCAGCAAGTGTTCATTGTTGTTGTATAAGTGAGCCAGAGACTGCTCTGTATATATTGGCTCCCAGGTTTATTTCTTCACGGCTGGCTGAGACCTGTAGCTCAAATGCCTATGTTGGAGATACTCTAGTTTTTATATATCAAATTATTTTAGGAATCGCCTAAACATGCAAATGTTTAGAGACTTAGAACTTGCGTACTTTTCATATAATGGGAAATGTCATGTCATCTGTGTCCAGTTATCTGTGATCCACTAATAAAATAATGTTTTGCAGTTAAAAGGCTCTAAAGGACAGCTGTAGGGCTCAGACCCAGAGACTTTGCACATGCTGCTGAGGGACATTGTTTAGACAGATAAGCCCACTCTTCAATTTCTCCTCTCCTGGAAGTTCCATTACCTCCCTCCCCCTATCTGGAACATACTTTTAAATAAATATTCGGTGTGAGGGTGAATAGTTATAACTGTGAATAAAAACTTCATAAACTTTAGGGTTGATGTCTGAGTGATACATACGTGTGAGAGTCTGAGATGTTGCTTTTTACCAAGAACATTTTCCTGACAGATATTAGATTATGTATTCCTCTGTTATTATGAAAATCATCTGTTCTCTTTTAAAGATTTCATTATTAATTTAATCAAGCACAAACACAATGAAGACCCCTTTGAGACAACATGGAATTATTTTGCATTAAGGGATCAATAATGAGATGCTTCACTGCTACTAAATAAAATAAAAGTGAATAAAAATTTGCTAGAAGGAAAGGAACATAAAAATGGTAACAGGGAAAGTATAAGACTACGTTTCCTGGTATACCATGAGTAATTCATTCCTACAAAGTGACATGCAAATATCTGAATACACCTGGTGATTGTTGAGTGCAAGATTTATACAAGGTCAAGAGATAAATCTCAGAGAAAGGCTTAGGAACTGGAAATATTTTTACATCAAAAAGAGGTCAGCGAGGAAACAAAGTGAAAGAGAGAACTTCTGTACAGTTGCTAAGTCAGTGTTACTTGGATTTATATCTTCAAATATGTGTACGCATGTATATATATAAAATACGCATATAATTTTATTATATTCATGAAAATATAGTTCTGCTAATTATAGAAGGTTTATGTGGTTGGAAATAGGAGAGAATATATGATCAACCCCTAGGAATAACATAACATTTATTCCCAGTTATAATACCAGACTAAAAGGAGAATAACCATAAAAATCCTTAATCCAGAGCCTCTTAGACAACCAAACAACGTAAAATACAATTTTTAAAAATGCTTATGTATGTATTTGGGGAGGAATATTGAAAATAATTGCAACATAAGAAGTAAAACCATCAAAAATTTGTTGTCTACTAGATAGTAAAGCCCAGAGGGTTTGATCCTGCAGAATATCATCATTTTTGGAGTATGATAGTTTAGGTGAGCCTAGATGAGCTTATAAAGCCAACCTGTAACAGCCACTCTGAAAAATTATAGAGTTAGAAATTAAACCCCAGTTCTCAGCACATAGCCCCATCTCTTTTCATTGATAACTTAGCAGGTAATTTGTAAAAGGTTAAGAATACTTAGCCTCTGAATTTCACCGTGGTCCTCTGGTAGTTTCTGGTGTGGATCTATGTGGCAGGGCACACTCCTCTTACTGTTCAGTTTGCACGTGGGCATCCTGGCATCATTCTGCTAACCTCAGTTCTTTCCCCTTTTCTCCTTTCTGGTTTGCCCTTAGTTCCTAACCCTTGATCTTTGCATCAGACATGTTCACCACTCTCTGTTTAATAAGGTATCCATATTTAAATCTTGTTCTCACTTTTAGAATACTTCTGGATGAGTTATTTTTACACCTGTCTTTCACTTAAAGACTTTAATTCATTTCTCAAAATCTTGACAAAGAGTGAAAAGGTTTTTAATAGAAAGAAGAAAAAGGGGCACTTGGGTGGCTCAGTTAGTTAAGCATCTGACTCTTAATCTCGGCCTAGGTCTTGATCTCAGGGTTGTTAGTTCAAACCGTGTGTTGGGCTCCACACTGGGCATGGAGCCCTATTTAAAAAAATAATAATAGAAAAAAAAGAAAATAATCTCATTAATTTAAAGGGGAAATTATATTGCATTTTATGGCAACCCTAGATACCAAAGAAATTTTCACAATCGTTCATTGCATTATTAAGATAAGCTTATACATGTTAGAGACACCGATTTCAAAGGAAACAAGTGCAGATTTGCATATAAGAAGTAATATAATGGTGTTTATTGACTAGCCAAAGGAGAGAGGGAGAGAGAGAGGAGAGATGTGAGAGTTTATAAAAGAGGCAGCGTGGGTATCATTTGTTCTGAGGTGTGATGGATTTTCAGACCCGCACAGGCATTCTACATCAGAGTTTGTCAAGCCTAAGGATAATTTTCTTTTCACTGAAACTTTAACACTTAGCAAGAATTCTGTTGCAGAAAGTTTGGGAATAACCATAAAGAGGTGAATTCTTTGGGTCAAAGAATGCACAATGGATTTTTGTTTGCCGCCTTTAAGTTTAAATTTATATACCCTCTTAAAACCCACTTTGCATGACAGAATACAATTTCAGAGAATGTATAACTGATTCAGATTATCTTTCCATGAGGGTGGGGGGACAGACATTCAGGACAACTCAGAAGTTAGTCTTTTTTTTTTTTTTTAATTTTCTCTCTCTCTTTATATTTACTTTTTCCTTAGTGGGTAAAACTTCTCACTTTATTTGAATATTCATGAAATATTTTTTCTTCACATTGTGGGACTTTTGACTATCTTGTACATGGAGTGCTCTCACATACCAGGTTATAATGCAGAAGACAATTATAGAGCAAAATAATGAGTAAATGCTAGAGTCTTCTCAAACACACAGAAATAGCACACATGCAAAACAAAACACAACAAAAGAAAACTAAAGTGAAGAGTTGAAGAAAATGGTATTTCTTCCACTTTCTTCCTGGTGTACCTGTGAAGAGCAAAATGCTTTGGTTCATTCAAATGGGGTAAAATTTTTGCATTTATCTATCTATATATACATAGTCTCATAAGATAGAACAATTCTCATAAGATCGATACATAGTCTCATAAGGTACTTGTTCACATAAACTGATGAGGGTGGATTTGCCCCCAGTTAAAATGCTAAAGATATCACTCCTTTTAGAAAATTTGTTTATATCCTGTGGGTTTAAGAACAAATAAACTTTTATTTAAAAAAATCCCTGTTATCTGAACAATGGCATATATTTCCAATACTTTTTTTTTAACTTTTTTTTTTTTAAAGATTTTATTTATTTATTAGAGAGAGAGAGACTGAGAATGAGAGGGGAGAAGGTCAGAGGGAGAAGCAGACTTACCACAGAGCTGGGAGTCCGATATGGGACTCGATCCCGGGACTCCGGGATCATGACCTGAGCTGAAGGCAGTCGCTCAACCAACTGAGCCACCCAGGTGCCCTCTCCAATACTTTTATAATTAAAATTTAACTGAAGTCAAATCCACACTTCTCATCTTGAATAAAAGACTGAAGTTTTTGTTTGTTTTGTTTCATTTTGTTTTCATTTTTGGAGAACCCCAGGTGTATTTGAATGTGTCCATGATTACTGGTTACTTGATCATAAGGATTACAGACTCCTCTTTTGCAACAGTACATATGGTTGCTTTCCTAGCTCTGTTCCTATAATTAAGATTCCCTTAAAAAAAATCCCTTTGATATTTATTCTTCTGTTTGATGAGTGCCTACTTGGTTAGAAACTGAACTGGAGATCTTATATTCTTTATTAGGAGAATTGCCATTAAATTAATTTGAAATTTTTGAAGAACATTCTGTGGTCCTGAATAAATGTAAGTGGATTAGTAAGCAGGAAAAATAATAAAAACTAATAAAGAGTTTGGAAATTCTTAGAGGAATAAACAATATGAGCTCCAGTAAATTTACCAACCTGGAGCTAGTTGGTAGCTTATAAAGGTAAAGAAGAATATCAAGTTTATATATTTTTTCAATTTTTAAAAAAATTTATTTGAGAGAGAGAAAGAGAGAGATCACAGGGGGAGAGAGAGAAGCAGACTCTCTGCTGAACAGGGAGCCTGATGCAGAGCTCTACCCCAGGACCCTGAGATCATGACCTGAGCTCAAGGCAGACCCTAAACAACTGAGGCTCCCAGGTGCCCAATCAAGTTTATATTTGGGGCACAACTATCACAGTTTCGGATCTTCCTTTCTTTTGGCATGTATCGTGGAAATGATTCAAGTGTAAAAATACTCAAGTTGATTAATATGAGTGACATATTTTTGTTAATAATTATCTTTCTTTTAAAAATAGTTTTGCTTATTTCATCTAGATTTTTAATTATTGCTCCTCTTGATAAAGTTTTTTATTTTTCTACATTATTTTAATAAATATATCATGACAAAATTGAGGAAATGAAGTTAGCCATTCGTAGTACGATATATATACAGGGGTTTCATCCCTCGATGCCCCAAATTAATGTTCTCAGTATTTTTGCTCTGTTAAAGTACATACTTTCAATCATATTCATAAATAATTTAGTAATGTTAGTGAAGCAAACACCTTTCTTACAGATTTTAAAATAGTATCTGGTTAATAGGCATAAACTAGAATGTCCCAGAAATTACTGAATTCTAAATTCTAACCGGTGTTGGGTCACGGTTGGTTTTATGAGTATATATGTATTTATTTGTGTGTCATTTTCCAAAATAGTATTTTTTTTTTTTTGCATCATGCATTTCCTATAAATGCTTTTGTTTTTAACATGTCTTATAATTTTGGCATTACTTTAGGATACCTGATTTCTGGCCTGATTTTTAAAAAATTTTGTCTGAGGGCATCTTTCTTCCATCAGAAATCCTTGTCATTGCAGATGAAGTGTATGTATTCACTGTCTCACTGATACTAAATGATACACTCTCGCTTAGATAGTTGGTGATTGCTTTCCTCTGCCATCTACTATGCAGGACATTCAAAATTGTTGCACACTTCATAAGAAAATAGAAGACTTGTCACAGAAATTTTAAAATGAAAATATGTATGCAGAATTATTATTATGTTTATTTTTTGTGTGAGAAAGAATATGCTGCTAGGAGTTACAATAGGAATTTGATCTAGCCTGATCACTGCCTTACATGTATGGTATTTTCATTGTTCTTTTCTTCCCTCGAACTTACCTAAACTCCAGATTTTTTATTCTATGGTCTCCTTAGTGTGTTCATTTTACAGTCTTTTGGAGAGCTTTTAATATTTTATCATGGACTCTCACTTGTGAGAGCACACAGAGCTGTAAACAGTGACAAATTCAAAAAAAAGAAAAAGCTGAACAGCGCATGGGAGGGGTGTGGCACATGCCTGCTCCCCTATATAGGAGGCAGTGGGAGTGTCCTGCCCAGGTTCCCCATGGGACAGCCCAGCCAACCCCCCCACTGCTGTCTGTGGTGACTGCTAATGGCTCATACTCTGGCTATCCCCTACCCTGGATCATTGCCCTGTGCTAATCCTCTCTTTTGTTGGAAGTATTTGATTATTATTTCCATTTCTCTCATATTCTCTATTTCTCCTTTAATGGCTTTTGGTAGTTTCTATCAAGAAATTGGTCCATTTCATCTAAATATCAAATGTGTGAGCATAAAGTTTTCTTAAACTCTTCCTTTAACTTTTTAATGTCCATGGGGTTAGTAGTGCTGGCTCCTCTTTCTGATTTTGGCGATTTCTTTTTCTTGGTTGGTCTCGTTAGAGTTTAATCAAATTTATTGTTATTTTTAAAGAACCAGTCTTGATTTTGGTCATTTTTCTCAGTTGTTTTTCTTAAGTATAGGAACAATAATTTTATTTTGGATTTTTTTTGAGTTATAATTGACAGGTAATTTGTAATGTATTTAATGTGTACAGTATGATGATGTGATTTACATACATGTTGTGAAATGATTCCCACAATCAAGTTAATTAACACATCCATCATCAGAGTTACCTTCATGTGTATGACAGAGAATGCTTAGCTACTCTCTTAATTTCGGGTATAGTCACCTTGTTGTACGTTAGATCCTGAATACTCACCCGTCTTATACATATGACCAACCTATCCCCATTTCTCCCACCCCCCAAACCCTTGGAAATCAGCATTATAGTCTGTTTCTGTGAGTTAACGTTCTTTCATTTTAAGTTTCACATATAAGTGATACCAAACCGTGTAAGTCTTTCTCTATTTGGCTTATTTCTGATTTCTACTCTAATGTTTATTATTACCTTTGCTTCTCCTTGTTTTATGTGTAATTCTTCTTTCTTTAGTTTCATGAGATAGAAGCTTAGGTTATGGCTTTTACTGCATTCTTTTTAAATTATTATATATACATTTAATGCTGTTTTCCCTGTAAGTACCACTTTATCAGCATTTCACAAATTTTGATAAGTTATATTTTTATTTGGGGCGCCTGGGTGGCTCAATGGGTTAAAGCCTCTGCCTTTGGCTCAGGTCATGATCTCAGGGTCCTGGGATCGAGCTCCACATTGGGCTCTCTGCTCAGCAGGGAACCTGCTTCCCTCTCTCCCCCTGCCTGCCTCTCTGCCTAATTGTGATTTCTCTCTCTCTCTCTGTCAAATAAATAAAAATTTTAAAAAAGTTATATTTTTATTTCATTAGTTGTTTTTAAAATGCCATTTGAGATGATGTGTTTTTGTAAAAGTGTTTTGTTTAATTTCCAAATATAAGAGTTTTTCTCTCTAGCTATCTTTCTGTAAGTGATTTCTAGAGTAATTTTATGGCCTAAAAACATACTTATAATTTTTTAAATTGTTAAAATGTATTTTTATGGCCCAGAATATGATCTCTCTCCATGAATGTTCCATGTGTACTTGAGAATAATGTGTTTTATGCTCTTTTGGGAATGCTGTAAATGTCAGTGTGTGTGTGTGTGTGTGTGTGTGATATTTGTTCTGCTTAATGTTATTAGAGCTTTCTAGATGCATACTTTAGTAAATTTTGGAATGTTCTTGGCCATTATTATTTCAAATACTCATTGTGCTCCATTTTTTCATCCTTCTTTTCCTTTTAATATTTCTTTTCTTTTTTTTTTTTAAAGATTTTATTTATTCATTTAACAGAGAGAGAACACAAGCAGGCAGAGAGGCAGGCAGAGGCAGAGAGAGGAGCAGGCTCCCTGTGGAGCAAGGAGCCCGATGCGGGACTCGATCCCAAGACGCCGGGATCATGACCCGAGCCAAAGGCAGTCGCCCAACCAACTGCGCCACCCAGGTGTCCCTCCTTTTAATATTTCTTACATGTATGTTATACCTTTGGAAATTTCCCAGAATTTGAATGTTTTGTTCTTTTTTTCTTCAGCTTTTTTTCCTTCCATGTTTCAGTTTAGGGTATTTCTCATTAATCTGTCTTCCAACTCACAGATTCTCTGCTTGGCCATGTCATGTCTGCTGGTGAACACATGAGGACAGTCTTCATTTCAGTTGCAGTCTTTGATTTCTAGCAATTCCTTTTGATTTTTTTTCTTGGAGTAACATTTTTACATCTTTTTGCATGTATTACTTACATGTTCTGGTATGGTTTTTACATTATTCTTTACAGTGCTTAACATACTAAAAAAATGGTTATTTGAAATTCTCTGTCTGAAATCTTTCTAACATTTGTGTCATATCTGAGTCTGGTTCTTATGTTCACTTTTGTGTCCTCATATATTCATTTCTCCCTTGTCTTTTTTTAACTTTGTAATTTTTTTTGTTGAAGATGGGACATGTTGCATGAGTTAATAGAAACTGAGTAAATAAGTATGCTAATAGCTCATACTTATAAAAAGTATGGCTTATACTCTGGCTATCCCCCATGAGGATTTTGGAGTCGACTTACTATTTCATGTTTGTTGAAGTTACTGTTAACAAGAGGCTCCACATCCTCTAATTCCCTGTCCTTTCATCTCTCTTATCTGGGGCATTCCTATATGTTGCTGCTAGGAGATAGTCTGGATATCACAATCCTTTTACTATAATGTACCTTTGTGATCTGGAGCCTTGTGATGGTGTTGTAAGGTGTCTGGAATTACAGTTCTATAATATTCTGATTAACTCAGTCTTTTAGGGGATTGTGTTTTGGTGCTAGGAACTTTACAAGTTTTTCTGTCTTTTCTTCACTCCTGTAGTTTTATGTCCCCTGCCTTTTGCTTTCTTAGTGGACTGCAGTATTCCTAATTTATTTCTTAGAATCTCATCCTCTATTGAATACATCATTGTTGTCCTCTTCGCTCCCTCATTTAGAGGAGATTGGAAGACTAGAAGAGGCCGGAGTGGGGAGACATTCATTTCAGCTAGCTGGGAAGATTTCAGAAGAATGTTTTGACGAATCTGGCAAATTCTTTTCCCCTAGCATACACGTTTTTGCTGTAGAGAAGTCTCTGGGCATGTTTCACAATTATTTTTCTTCTTCCTTTATAAGGCCACAAAGGAAACTTTCTCAGATCGTTGCCGTGAGAACCTGGTAGGGTTCATGGAGGGAAAACCCAGTAAACTGTAGAGGTTCCCCTAAGACAGTGACCTATAGGAGTTTCTTATTTTCATGCTAATCCATACTTAGCTTCCATTAGTTCATTAAAATTACTATTTAGGTGTTCCTATCAATTTATTGCTCCAGTGACTTCCAGTCCAGATAAACAGGTTTCCGTTGCTGGTCTCTCTGGGTACACCTGACTCTCAGACTTTAGGATAGCAGTTTTCCTTGCCAATTCCTTTCTCTGATTGGTAGAGGAAAGATATCGATTTTCAGTTTTATCCAACTGTTTCTTGTTATAATAATGGTAGAGAAGACTCCCTACATCTTTCCATGTTATTGCTGGAGCCAGAAATCTTGAGCTGTTTTCAAGGAGAACAGCTCTTTGAAAGATGTGATCATTCAACAGAACCCTAGGGAGTCCCTGTTGATTCTGTAGTGGGTGTTTCCAGAGCCACATACTAAATGCATCTACCATCATTCTATATCTTGGATCACATGCCCCCAAGGAGCAGTGCAGATGTGCCATAGCTTGGAGTTATTCCATTACCTTGTCTTTTCCTGGTGCCTATTTGAATTGGCAGTTTCCTGAGTCTATGAGGAGTGGATCAAAACTCCTAATATGTGTTGCCTTCAAAACATTTGAAATTCTACCATGCTGTGTGCCTTATTATTGTTTGTAGAAAGTATGAGGTACAGCATCTTAACTCTTATATAGATATGCTGGCATGTCTTAGGAAACTAGAATCCTGAATATGTCACCAAATATGGGTCTTACCTCCTACCCTTTGGCATGCATGTGTCTTATTGCCCATTTGTATTCACCAGGTCTTATTAGCTTATTGTCATCTATATATTAACTAGCTTGATATTCCTCAGAAGGTCACCATGATTAAGATCTCTTTATACCATATTATAATGGATCTCTTTATACTATATAATAATATAATTATAATACCAATTATATATATATATTAATGTCTTTATACCATATTATATCATGATGAAGATCTCTTTATACCATGTATAATGTCATATACCTTTTATTATATATAAGATATATAATATTATAATGAAAGTAGAACAATTAAGATACCCCTGAGCCCAGGCAGCAAAGATTTTCTTCTTTTCTTGCCATGCATTGGCAGCCTGCTTTTGATCTGTCCTCTTCATGTGTACTGAGAAGAAAATATTTACTAAAACAGAAGCTATATGCCAGGTGTCTGAAGCCATGTTTGTTTGCTCTGATAAGCATACAGTATCCAAGACAGCAACTGCAGTTGAGGTATGACCTGTTTAGATTAATCATTGCCCACAACCATCGAGCACGATGCATCTGTTTTTGCAGTGTCCATAGAGGTAAATTAAGTAGGGCTATGGTAGAACTTCTAGCACTGCATTCTTTAAATATTTGAAGGTATGTTAATTTCTGTGACCTTACTTTTGATTTAGTATGTATGTGGAGGGAAAGGTCAGTTTTATGGTCTTTTACTCGATGTTTTGTGATGTAGTCGCCCTTGTTTTTCAACCAGGGAATCAATGTGATTCTACCAGATGCTAAGTATATCTATTTCATTATCCTTAAAAATGAAAACAAGCTGCAAAGAGGTTCCATTAGTTTCTTATTGGTAGTATGATTTAATTTGTGACTTAAAACAAGAATAAAATTATTATCTTACATTTCTGGAGATCAGAAATTCAAAATGGGTCTTACAAGACTAAAATTAAAGTGTTGACCTCAAGTAAGTTCCTTTATGAGGCTTTTGGGGAAAATGTCTTTTATTCTCTTTCCAATTTCTAGACGCTTCCTTTCTTCCTTGGCATGTGGCCCTTCTATCAGTTTTACCACTACTTCCAACATCACCATTCTTTTCTCTAATTCTGACTTTACGGCTTCATTTTTCTCTTAGAAGGACATTTTGGATTACACGTAGCCCACACCAATAATCAAGGATAATCTCACTATCTCAGACTCTTTAGTAGCTTCAGATAAGCCCCTTTTGCCATGTATTGTAACATATACACAGATTGCAGAGATTAGAGCTTGGGCTATGGGGGAGGGAGCATTCTTCTTACCAGAGTAGATATTGGATCCATTGGATTCACTGATTTGTGCCAAAGTTCCATTTATCACCTAGATTTTTCATTTTTAATCTTCTTATAAAGAAATGACAGAATTTCAGGCCTGTTGGTATTACTTCTGTATCAATCCTTGTGTTGAAGAGACCTTGAAATTCTTGGGACTCTCCTTTTCTCAGTGACATTTGCATTGATGAGTGGATTGAGAATCTGGTTGGGAAGGAATGTATACTGAATATATTTATGATGTGCAACATCTCACCTCAAGCTGATCTGGCCATTTCTTCATCCTGGGTCGGTCAGCTGACTAAATCTGGAACCTGGGCAAGAGGCCATAATTTTTCATTGTAGTGACTAATGCATTCACCTTCTCTGTGCCAACCTTCATTTTTGTTTTCTTATATAAATAAATCAAGCAACACTTTCATTAGCTATTTTTTCTTTCTCAATGCTAGGGACTCCAAAATCTGTCAGCTACTGCCATAAATAGTTGTAGGTAAAGATACACTGCTTCAGGGCGCCTGGGTGGCTCAGTGGGTTAAAGCCTCTGCCTTCGGCTCAGGTCATGGTCTCAGAGTCCTGGGATCGAGTCCCGCATTGGGCTCTCTGCTCAGCAGGGAGCCTGCTTTCCCGTCTCTCTCTCTGCCTGCCTCTCTGCCTACTTGTGATCTCTCTCTGTCAAATAAATAAATAAAATCTTTAAAAAAAAAAAAAAAAAAGATACCCTGCTTCACACTCTGGCCTTGCTGGTCATTTTGAAATTATGCCCATCTTGGCCTTAGTGTTAAAGGCTGTCCCTTCCCCCATGTCATTCTGAGATGGCTGATGACATCTTTACTACTGTTACTTGCGAGTCTACCTCTGTGGCAGAATATGTTGTTAATAGGGAAAAGCCATGCCTGAATTCAGAAATCCCAGCACTTTCCTCAATAGTTCATTATTTTTTGCCTTAATAAAAATAGGGTTCTATGGACTATCCAAGTAAATATTATCAGATGGTGGGATCTCAGGCCAAATATGATAAATTAGGCCTAACATTCCCAATTCCAGGAATGTTATTGGACACCAATATAAGGAAGTTTTGATTTCTCCATTAAATTTAATAAAGACTTTCATTCGGTCCATGTTTTAAGTAGCCATCTGAGAAACTATTGGT
>CM052808.1:71454832-71560061 GCA_028533885.1 Nasua narica
ATGCGGGACCCCTGCCCGGGAAAGAATATAAACCCCGCCTTTTGCCTGCCAAACTTGTGCGCCAATTCTGGCCAGGGTGATAGGCTAGTTCAAACAGTTACTAAGCAACTTTCTGTGTGTTACAATCTCATTGGCCACTGGCCCCTCTAAAACTGTTGTGCTTTTTGAAACTCGCTCTCTTTCTCTACACCACGCCGCTTTGTCGGTGAGTGTGTGAGAGAGCTCAAGCTAGCTTGAATAAAGGGCTCTTTTGCTTTTGCATCGGACTCGGCTCCCTGGTGGTATTTGGGGATCTCAAAATCTGGGCATAACAGTTAAAACTCAGGCAGTTATCAGGCGGCATTATCTCAAAAATGCCGTAGACTTTTATAGATATCAATAGGCAAGAGAAAGAAGTGCACAGTTAATTTATTGAATGATGTATTCCTTCTTTTTCTGATTTTTGTTTTAATTTTCTAACTGCATCAAACTTCTTAAATGTTTTTGGGTTTGTGATACTGACATTTGAATAATTCAGTTGAAATTGCCGATGGATACCTTATACTATTATATTTAATAATATATTTATATATATACTTAACTATCCTAATTCAATAAATTAGTTTCCAAAAATTCCTTGCAGAATAACATAATATCCAAAAGTTTATTAGTCACCATTTAATCATTATATAATCTTGTCAACATTTTTTGACCCTATTTGAATGAATATGATGACTGATTTTTTTTTTTTTTTGTCTACTGGAAATAACTCTAACATCAAAATTCTACAAACAAAAATATCAGAAGCAATCATCATCAAAATGCCTGCATATCAATGTATTAATTTGCATGATCAAGATATTTAATTTGCATTATTATGAGATTGGAATATCTAAAACAGAATTGAGTAAATTTGACTGAACCTGATTCAATTAAATTTTAAATTTAAAACTAGTAAAGCTTTAATCAAAATACTGTTAGTTGTAGCCAACTATATTTTAGGTCAGATTACTCTCTCCCTTTTATTTTGTGATAACAGTAATTATGTTATTGTCTTTCTTAAAATCATATTGCTTTTTCATACTCTGATTTCATACCCTGAGCATTTATTATGATATATCAAGGTTAATGTTATGACAATGACTTCTATAAATTTATTGTTTTCAGAAGACAGTTTAAATAGCTTTAATAATTTGTATTGAACTACAACTAAAGATGATAGTTGTGTTATATTTTGTTGCATAGCAGTGTATCTTTACAAACTTGAATGGCATTGTATAAATCATAAATGCACATTATGGACTGAAGGCATATAAAAATCCTGTAACCTTAGAGTTATTAGGATTCCTAATCTTTAATTAAAGAAAGAGTAAACAAATTAGTATACTGTATGCTGTTTCCAAATGCTAAGTTTAACGTGAGGGACAAAGATGCTTGGGAGGATTGCCTTGATTTCTATCTTTACCGTTCTTCACTTCTGCTCGCTTTCCTCCATATTCTTACTAAGCTTCATTACATTCCCAGACTCTGCCTCTAATTTTTGTCTTGTCTTTGCTAGATTTTCTTAATATTTCACACACCCAAAATTTCACTAGCATTTATTGCATGAGGAATTATCTATTTATATATCTGGTTCACCTCAGCTCTAAATCCACATATCTCTTGCCCTAGTAGAAGCTCTCTCCATACTTTTGCAAAAACCATACCCCCTCCCCGATTTTAGTTCCTTCAGATATTACCCTTTTAATTTATCCTGCAAGAAGAAAAAGAAAGCAGGCCAGCAGATTAATTTTCCTACAGTATAGTCATATGCATTCCTTATTGAACTTTCCCATGAGTTTTCATGTCCTTCAATTTAAATAGAGTTATGTCAACAAAGCATTTAGCAGCCTCCATAATCTACAGCAACACAATCTCTGAATATCGCCTCTTACAGTTCTCTCTCACCCTGACCAACATGCTAGGTCAAATATAAACATTTGTCTGTGAGTCAGATACTTGGTGCTCTAATTATTTAGGTAGTTAATGTTTAGGTTTATTTATTACTCCTCATTGATATTTTAAGACACCTATGATATAAAAAGAAACCACATGAATCTTTCCTTGATCATTTTGCCAGATAATTTTCTTTCTTCTGAACTTCCACTTGACTTTGTATAGATGTAATGTAATTCCTCCTAATTTGGTTTGCTTCATCTTTCTTCCTTAATACAAAGACAAACAGCTATAAGAGAGAGTCTTCTTTTGACATTCTATAAAGACTTCACGTTTTTCTTTTTATTAGCAGACTAAGAAAAAAGGGGCAGCTGGGTGGCTTAGTCGGTTAAGCCTCCAACTCATGATTTCAGGTGATGTCATGATGTCAGAGTCCTGAGATTGAGCCCCATGTTGGGCTCTGCACTCAGTGCAGAAGTGAGAAGTGAGAAGTCCTTCCCTCTCCCTCCCCCCACCCTTGCTTTTGCAAGCTCTCTCTCTCTCTCCCTCAAATAAATAAATAACTAAATAAATAAAATCTTTCAAAACAAAACAAAACTACAAAATTAACAAACTAAGAAAAATGATACTGAATTGAACTTGGATAATTTTTATAGTGTACTCATAACAACATGAGTGTGTATGGAGTTTATGGTACTATGTATTTGAGAATGTGCATAAATTTGAGAATAGCAAAAAACAAAAATACAGAATGCACAAAATCTTCCACTCATCAAACCAGAAAAGTGCAGCAGATTATGTGTTACTTTTCTATTATTCCTCCTGACATTGTGTAAATTAACTTTGTATTTTTTTCTAGATATCTCATTTAACCAAATTTTAGAATTTAAATTTTCATTGTTGTGGAAATTGATTTTCTATTGACTATTGTATTTTTATGAATTTTAAATTTTTAGATCTGCATTTATTATAAATTGAAGGTCAAATTATTCAGGTTTCTATACTTTGAATTATATTCTTAATAAGAAAGAAAATTTATTCTAAAAATATAGATTCAAAGAACTATTGATTATACATTGTTTACTAATTTTATAGATCATGTGATTACAATTTAAATTGCTTGTTTACATTATGGCAAATCATTTCTAAAATTATCTCATGAATATATTCAATCCACACATTTTCATGTTTCCCCCCCCCCCGTAGGTTTCTGAGGTATAATTTAAATACAACAAAAATCCACTTTTATTTTATTATTTTTTTATCTTTAGGATTTACAGACTTGTGAATGTTCTATTCGTTTAACGTATCTAAAGCTAAGGCATCCAAGTCTGTATGGGAATTTAAAATGCTTTAAAATCACTTTCAGCCTTTTGGCTAAGATCAAGTGTAAAATGCATTAAAATCACAACTACAACAAAAGTCCAC
This sequence comes from Nasua narica, assembly GCA_028533885.1. Taxonomy (NCBI): domain Eukaryota; kingdom Metazoa; phylum Chordata; class Mammalia; order Carnivora; family Procyonidae; genus Nasua; species Nasua narica. The sequence continues at coordinate 71,458,175 of CM052808.1, forward strand.
TTTTTAAGTGTACAAATTGATGGTTTGGGCATATAGCCTTGTGAAGTCTGGTTTTGAAATATTTAGTGTCTGTGTGAGTGCTCAATGGCCATTGGTGAAACCAGAGAAGGACCAAATGCCAGATGCGTACGTGTTTGTCCAGCGCTGTGAAAGAAGTGAGCACAAGGTGTGCTGGTCTGGCTCCTTGCTATGTTTGAACATATTTTCTGTTGCTCACTGCCAAACTTTTGTTTACCCTGTGCCCTCTGTCAGGATCTTCCTACCACAATGTCCAACTGTCAAAATGCTCCCTGTTTGTTAGTGTCTAAATGCAATCCCAGCTAGTCCTTGCAGCCCTTCTTTATGTCCTCATCAGGAAGTTCTGTCATCCATTTTTAAACTCCCATAGTGTGCTAGCTCACATCCTTCTTTGTGTTACTTTTGAAGATTTACCAAATCCTATTTTCTAAGACAACAGTGAATTCACGGTCCTTTTCAATAGAACACATTTAGAAATTAGCTATTAAAGAACATCAGTTTAATTACATTTATGTATCATATTGTTTATGTAAATAAGTACATGCATCAGTTTATCAGTCAGTTTGGGCTACCCTAACAAAATAACTATAGGCTGGTTGTCTTTACTCGATCTTACCCAAAAGGCCGAGAAGCCATGTATAGGCTGGTTGTCTTAAACAGCAGACATTTATTTTCTCACATTTCTGGAAGCTAGAAGTCCATGATCAGGTTGCTGGCAAATTTGGTTTCTGGTGATGGTTCTCTTCTTGGTTGGTAGATGAACACTTTCTCACTGTGATGACCTTTTTTCTATGTGCACAGATGGAGAGAGAGCTCAGGTTTCTCCTCCTTTTCTTAAAAGGACTTCAGTTCTATAGGATTAGGGCTTCAAATCAATGACCTCATTTGACCTTAATTTCCTCAATAAAGGCCCTGTCTCCAAATGTAGTCACATTCAGGTGAGATGTTTAACATTTGAATTCTTTGGGGAGGGACACAATTTAGTCCATCATAATCAGCAAAAGATTGATTCATGTCACCATGCATAATTATTTTTGGTTCAGAATTTTTTTTAAATAATTTAAACTTTCTAAACAGAAAGTTATCAAACCAGAACAATCTTTCCTTTGTTTACAGCATGATCTATCACTTGATGTAACAGATCTTGGTGAATATGCTTTTTAGTAGATCCTGCTGGACCATGTGTCACATGTACTTCATAATACCTTAGCTGAGACCACTAGTGATTACAACATGCCCTAGGAAATCTAGAAAGGCAGAAGATAAGGCACTACTGGTATTCAGGAAATAATTTCTTTACATAAAGGAAACGTACAATATTAATTCACATGACTTGATAGTATGAGAATATTAAACTTGGCACTATGATAGCCTGCAGGAACCTGACATACTTATTTTTCATTACAGATATCTACTACTTATTTAATTTTATTAAATATTTCTGAAATTGTTTTGCATATGCACAAAAATGTTCTTTCAGTTTTTTTTTAACAAGAATTCTGGGAAGGAGGAAATAGGCATAGCCCTTCACTTCACAAATAATTACTTGGGATATTTTTGTAAAAATACATATATTTTCTTACATAAACTAAATAGAATACAACTTGGTTGTGGGAGCATAGATAAATTCTAATGTCTCTAACACTGGTGCATTTTTTAATTTTAGTCACCAAATACTTGAAATTGAAAATGTGCAATAGATCAAAGAATCCATTCACTCTATCAATACTAGTTTTAAGGTAAGAAAACTGAGTCTATTGATATGTTAAATGATTTGCACAAGACCATGTCACCTGAACAATAGTAGCTCCCTGATGAAGACAAAGTACCTCCCAGTTGACAGTCTCCAAATCTTTTCACTTAGCTTCAGTGTATTCCTGACATGTGGGTGATGGACTGTCTCAATAACTCCTCACCCAAAAATGATTGATCTAAGATACTTTCTGATATTTTATATATAAAATCTATATATTTTATATATAAATATGTATATATTTAGTATGATTTATATACTTTCTGATATATATAAAGATATTTATACTTTAAAAGGTTAGCGTATCTTCAATTTAGATATGATCTTTAAGTTAGATACGTTCTTTTTTAAAAAAAAGGTTTTACTTATTTGAGAGAGAGAAAGAGAATGAGAGAGGGAAAGCATGCTGGGGGGAGGGTCAGAGCGATAAGCAGACTTCCTACTGGGCAGGGAGCCTGATGTGGGACTTGATCCTGAGACTTTAGGATCATGACCTGAGCCAAAGGCAGTTCCTTAACCAACTGAGCCATCCAGGCACCCAGATATGTTCTTTAAAAAATATGAGCAACTTGTACTTCTCTCCAGGATGGAGGAACAGAGACTTGTTTTACCTTCTCATCAAGGATATTGACATTGAAAGTGGGAAAATGTGGTGTCCCTTACACCATGATGGATGGAGGATTAAGGATGCAGTGCAGTAAAGGGGAAACCAGAGTGATCCTGGCAGTTTTCCTGATCTGAGAAGATACAGTTAGGTGTTCAGGCATGCCCCAACAACTGGAGTTTGCACGCCAGAGTCACGCAGCAGAGGAGCTACAAAGAAAGATTATAGATCCCGGAGATCTGCACAAGGAAGCTCTTAAGTCTTCCGATGAATTCTGACCAGTGTGTGCAGGGGAGGAAACTACCTAAGGCTAGAAGGCTACTCTTGAGAGAAAAGAGCCATCCTGAAAAGGAAAGCCATCAGAGCCCACAAAGCACCTGCAGTAGTCTTTGTTCCTACCAGCTTCAGAAGAAAAACAGCAATTCATGAGGTATTGAGTAGATTTTTCAGAATGGCATTGCCTCAGTGGTGGGATGAGATTAGACATAAATTAGGGCTGTTCTTACCCACCTTTAATAAAATTTAAAAATAAGCTTCAAAAGGATCAAACTATAACCGCATGCTTTAATTGTGCATCAGAACAAATTTCCACAATATGAAGAGGAATACAAAACTGTGTAGAACTAAGCAAGGTGAAATTGACAATGCCAGGCGTGTAGTAAAAAAAGTCCAAGCATACTTTTGTATATAGATATGTTTTACATGTCATTTTCTCCCTTGTTACAGATAAAGAGAAATGCAATTGTTATCAATATATTGAATTTTATCCTTCTACCGTGGTATTTCTCTAACTTCAAAAATGATCTTGCTTCAGGATTCTTGGTCCCCAGACATTTACATGCCTCACTTCTTCACTTAATTCTTGTCTCTGTTCAAATGTCGCCTCCTCAAATGATATCTTCTTTAAAAAGTTTTAGTTGAACACATCTGTCATGTCTCTGCTTTATTTTTTTACCATACACTTATTACTTAATATATTATAAACCTATTTTTTTTTTGTTTCTGTAACCCACTAAACTATAAGTTCAATAAGGACAGGAACTTTGTTTCCTTGTCCATTGAATTCCCCAGAGTCTAGTGCTCGAACATGGCAAGGATACAGTGAGTATTTGTTGACTGAATAAATCAGTCAGTAATTGGATGGTTGTGGTTTCTGTGGTCAGTTCAAAAACAGATACAGACTGATCTAGTGATTTTCAGACTACCTGAAGAGTCAATTCTAAATAGTTTATAGAATAAAAAAAAAAAGAAATGAGATTTGTGTGTGTGTGTGTTTGTGAATTATAGAATTGCTTTTAGAATGTAGTTTCCAGATCAAAAGACCTAGCTATTTATCTATTTCTTTGATTGTGGATATAATCAAAAAGATGATCAAAAGATGAATAGAGCATCCATCCAAGTAAGTATAATATACTTATATTATATCCAAGTAAATATACATATGATTATAAAATTATACCTATTGTGCAATAATAAATATAAATCTGAAATAAGCATATGAGATTTTTTTAAATAGTGCAAAAGAAATTTAAAATCATGAATTGAACGGTAACAAATATGCATCTACATACAGTCCATGGATGTATTTATATTTAAATATGTAACAATGTTGAGATAAAAGTAATAAATGCAAATGTCCACTAAGATACCATAAAACAATATTAGAGAATAATGATCTGTAAAGAACTGTTCTTAAGAATATTTTTATGAGTTCTACTTATAATACATCTAGGACACAAGAATCTGTTCTCTATTAAACATAACAATTATCCATCCATGAAGTTTATAAAAGGAGCTGAAAGCATTGTGAATGACAATAATCAAGAACTTCAAGGCAAAATGGACTAGTTGCTATAATTAAATAAGTTTCCAGAAATACTTGTACTCAGTAGTTTTGATACACGAAAAAAATGAAAGCAAATAAATGGTTGTTCGATACAATAGCAATAGTGTAATAGATTTATATTGCCTAATCAATCCAGATGTCTACTACAGAGTTCTAGTTATATATGCACACATATGTGTTTCCTCTATATTTGTAAATATGGTAATTGTGGTAAATGTGTTTCAGTAATAAGGTTGACACATTCATATGAGATTTGAGGAAGAATATTAACCTAATTTTATCCTTAATGACTTGAATCTATGATAAAGCCACTATTGTCCAAATTAAATTAATGAAACTTTTAGCTATATTTTTCATTAGCTGGACTCACTCCTAATGTTAACAGGTGTTAAAAGCTTCCTGACTGTTGGACTGCCATGCAATATACTATCTGTCAAGGAAAATATTCTATCTCAGCTCTCCTCTAGATATATTTAGATATGATCAACAGAAAGAAAGCTCATTATGAAACCTGTAACCTTCAGTTTTCAAAAGATATGTCTTAACTCCAGTAGCAAAAACTCACAGTCATTTAATGTGAGCCACAAAAGACATCCACTCTTGCCCACCAGATATTAAAAATTCAAGAACTAAAACCTGCATAATTATTTGATAGGTATGTCGTCTAACACATTGCTATGTATTTTTTTTCATTTTTAGCTTAAATCAAAACCAAACTGGAATGAAATGAAATTACAGCTAAAATTATTGGTAAATGAAAGTGTAATAAATATTAAATAAAAACACCATAAAAGATTAAAAATCAAATCAAATAATTTCAAAAGCCTGAGGAATTATTTCATGTGTCATCATTTACAGAGATAAAAAAAAAGTATGCAATTATTGTGCATCTGAAACTACTATAATACAGTATCTTAACTAACCGGAATTAAAATAAAAGCATTTTTTAAACTTTATAAAGAAATAGAGAAGCCTGGGTGGCTCAGTCAGTTGAGCGACTGCCTTTGCTTTAGGTCATGATCCTGGAGTCCTGGGATTAAGTCCCCTTGTTGGACTCCCTGCTCAGTGGGGAGCCTGCTTCTCCCTCTGCTTCTCCCCTTTCTAGCTCTCTCTCTCTGTGTCAAATAAATACATAAAATCTTTAAAAAATTATAAAAAAGGGACAAATAGGGAAAAAAGTATGCATTGCAGTATTTAGCTTAAAATCTGCAATATTCTGTTTATAATCTATTTCAAACACATGCAGTGGTCTTGATATTTTTATAAATTTGTACAATATGTTTACATATTGAAAATTTTTCCCTTAATAAAGAAATGGCAATAAATTTGAACCAAGTCACATAAGGAAAAGAAATTACGATTACATAACCATGACTAATTTAGAAATTCAAGCAATCTTAATTTGTTAGAAAATATTCATTAATATTACCAGTAAAAATACATTATTGTATACCTTTTTTGAGGCAATGAGTTCTTTTTGTTTTGCTTTTATTTTTATTTTTTTGACATAAGCCTTTTTGCTCTGCAGTTTACCCTGATTTTCCTGAGAGCACAACTTAACTTTGTCCTTGAACTTCTTGCCATCTCTATGTAAATGTGTCTGTGCCAGCTCTGATTGATGAGTCATTGATGAGAGCTATGCACTGTAACCATGTAGCATCAAGATAATATCTTCTTGCCCATTTAATCCACACAGGAATTTTGATACCTAACATATGAATTTTAGATCCAACAGCAGGAAGGACAATAAGGTTAAACAGGGGCCCATAGACTCATTTTCTAATTTCTGCTTCATCCTGAATACCATTATTTTTCCCTAGGAAGAATTTATACATAATAGATTTCTTTTTTATTTTCATTTTCATAATAGTTACTTTCTCTTTCTCTCTTACATCTAATAATAAAATTTTCATCAATTTTTTATGTTTTTCATTCTTTGTTGGTCATTCTAATATTCGTCTTAGAAAGACTATGCAACCTGCAACTCCTGTTCTTTTTTTTTCTTTTTAAATGATATTGCTCATTGGGGTGCCTGGGTGGCTCAGTGGATTAAAGCCTCTGTCTTCAGCTCAGGTCATGATCCCAGGGTCTGGAATGGAGCCCATGGGGCTCTCTGCTCAGCAGGGAGCCTGCTTCTCCCTCTCCCTCTGCCTGCCTCTCTGCCTACTTGTGATCTCTCTCTCTCTGTCAAATAAATAAATGAAATCTTTTTAAAAAATGATATTGCTTATTTTTAGTGACCAAAAATATAATCTTGGTTCAAAGGTCTTTTTATGAACCCCAAATTTCTGAATGTTAGAATTAACACATTAAATCTTAGCAATTACAAAAAATGCTATGAGTACATATTTAATGCTGATATTTATAAATACAAATTTAACGGTATCCAGTTTATTACTATTTTGCCAGATTCAAAGAAATGGAACTTTTCTATTATTCTTGGTGTTATGATTCTTATTTGATTTATAAGAAGCAGTTTTCAGAGACCATGGCTTTAGTAATATGAAAGTTCTATTTCTCTAGGCTCTGCTGGGATTGTGTTTTGGTTCTATAATCAATGTGATGTGTTGGTAGCAGGCTTTGAGAAGAATAAATATGCCTTCCACAATCAAAATGTGTTTGTCTTTTTTTTTCTTTTTTTCCTTTTTTTCCCCATAAAAACAGTAGGTCCCTCCTTTTGAAAGAAAGCTTGCATTGACAGACACTTACTCTTGAAGCTTGAGTATTCAAGAATTATTTCTCAGATTTGTTTTTATCCGAATATTTCCATCTTAAACATTATTTAGTTGTTAATTTCCATTGACTTTCAACAAATAATTATCTATGAGTAGATTGCATCCTTATAAGGTTTTGTAACTCCAGGACTCAAATATCAGGTCCTGGGGCTAATCTGTCACAGTGGTCAGTCTCTCAGGTCAGCACACACAAACCCCTACGAGATTGTTTTTTTGTTTATTTGTTTCGTTTTGTTTTTTCCCAGTAGTGTTTGAGTTGCAAGTTCATCACCATATGTGTGTGTGTGTGTGTGTGTGTGTGTTCCTTTCCTTTCTGTGGTCACTTGACTTTCTAATGCCCTTCTTTCTAGTAACCTAGTAAGATGCCTTATTCTTACAAGGTAAATGTGAATGATTGTGATGGCACCACGTGATACAGATTATTAGGGTCACATTTCCCCTCCAGAAAGAAAGTGTTCCTTGTGCTCATAAAATATGTGAACAACCCAATCCAGAAATCTGTCTTCAGCTCCCTCTTGAGACATCTATATTAATTATGGAAACCTCCATTTAGCATTTATTTCTTGTAATACACTTGCAATACCCATTTTTAAATAAGGAGAGTTGCCTCTTTTTCCACTTACTGGAAAAGTTTGCAGATGATTGGTACTATTTTCTCATTAAATGCTTCTTAGGCAGCAGTGCAACCATCTGGGTCTGCGAGTTGTTTTTGTGGGATGGTGTTTATTAACAGATTCAAGTTATTCATAGATTATACATTATCTTTGAATCTATTATGAAATTGTATTTAATTATATGGCTTTCCAAGAAAAATATAACAATTAGCAATTATATTTTTCATACATTTATACTTTTCCATAAGCAATATATATTTTTCTCTTAATCCTAAATTCAGAGTCCACCAATCATTTCATTTCAAAACTCCACTATTTGTGATTCTTAAGTTCTGTTTTATTTTTCAGCTGGCGGATTACATTTTCAAGTACTTTTTAAAAAGATTTTATTTATTAGAGAGAGAGAGAGAAGGAATGGGGGAGGGGCAGAGGGAAAGGGAGAAGCAGACTCCCTGCTGAGTATGTGCAGAGCCTGAGGCATGGCTTGATCCCCGCATCCTGAGGTCATGACCCAAGCCAAAGTCAGACCCCCAACTCTCTGAGCCACCCAGGCACCCTTCAAGTGCATTTAAAAAAAAAATACTTCATAGAGGGATGCCTGGGTGGCCCAGTTGGTTAAGCATCTGCCTTCAGGATCAGCGTCTGGGATCACGTCATGATCCCAGGGTCCTGGGATTGAGTCCTGTATCAGGTTCCTTGCTTGGTGGAAAGACTACTTCTCCTCTGCCTGCCACTCCCCCTGCTTGTGCTCGTGCTCTCACTCTCTCTCTCTCTATGACAAATAAATAAATAAAAATCTTTATAAAAATACTTCATAGATATTAAATTCTTCCATTATATAGATAGATGAGAATGTTTTATTCTGTCTTGACATGTGAATATCTGGTAAGTTATTCCATTTTTGTCCATCACCTAATATTACTAAGATTTCTGAAGTTAGTATGAAGTATTTTATTTTTTTATTTTATTTTATTATTTTATTTTACTTTTCCTATGAAGCTGACCTACTTTTTATGCTTGGTTGCTGCAAGTTTATAAATGTTATTTATTAACATTTTTTAATCTTAATTATTTCTATTTACTTTTCCTTGAACATAAGTTTTTTCTATCTACAGAGTTGGCAATCTGTTTACAGTATATTTTTCCTCTTGTGTTTTTGTTTATTTTTGTATTTTGTTTGTCTCTTTGCTTCTCCAGAAATACAAATTATTCTCAAGGTGGTTCTTCTTTATTTGTCCTTCAACTCCATCAGTTATATTTGTGGTGGACAGTATCATTGCCTTGCCCATATTCTTGGAGATTTTACCATTTTACCGTTTCTGAGGTACTTCAGTGGACTTTAGGAAGCCAAATCTGTACCTTCTCTTTGGAGCACTGCCTTGGGCCCCTGGAGCCATTTCATCAGTCAGCAGTGAGAACTAATACACCTAGGAGTTTACATCTTTCACTTCCTTTCTTTGCTACATCTCCTCCCTAGACACCAGTTAACCAATACCTTCACTGTTCTTCATTTTCCTTGGAAACCATAAGGCATAATTTATACTCTAAAGCTCTTCTGTTGGATCGGGTTCGTGCTGGCCTTCCACCTTCCTTTCATGTCACTCCATTCTGGCTTGGCTTTCTACTCGCTGTCTTCTCTGGTTCCCTCTGAAAGTGCTTCTTTAATAAATTATCTGTCCATAGAAGCTCATTTTAGTATATGCTTCTGGGACACCAAATGGAGCCAATCCTTTCTTACATCTATATTATATTTATCTTTTTCTGTGTTCCTCTCCTCATTATTCTGTGCCATTTTTGCTAGCCAGTCCAATATATTAAGGTATGTATATCTAACCCTTTCAATTACTTCTGGCTGTCTTTAATGCAGTTTTCTATTCTATAATGTTTAATGTTAGTTATTACTTTTGAACTGATCCCCCTATTTTAATGTGTTTCTATTATTTATGTCCATCTCTTCTTTGATTTATTCATTACCTCTTTTCAAACTCTTGCTTAAAACTTTATTTAATATGATTATTGAGAGTGCATTTTCTTATAAGGAAATATGTTTGTAGGAATAGCTTTTTGTATTTTCTCCATTTTTGTATCATATCAATTCCTCACACTTGTTTTCTTTCTTGTTTTAGGGGTGTGGAGTATATTTCTCCATACTGGATTTTTTCCCTGGTGATTATGTACTTTTGATTTAGAGTGCTTCTACCTAAGGCTGCTATTTACCCACCAAAAAAAAAAAAAAAAAGTTTGGCTGGATTCTCTTATTTTAATCACATTCTCACACCCATTGGTGAGGAATTTCTGCCCTAGAATTTTGAGAATGCTGGAACACAGTACACCCAACTGGACAGATGAAATATACAGTACCTCCCCTTATCTATGGATTAGTTACTCATTGTTTTAGTTACTCACTGTCAACTATGGCTCAAAGTGGATAGTATTTCCTACAATATAATGTCAGAAGTTCAATAATAACGCTGTTGCAATGCCTACAACATTTACCTCACTTCCTCTCATCATGTGGGCATTTTATCCTCTTTCATCACATGATGAAGAGTGAGTACAATACAACAGGATATTTAGAAAGATACATAACATTCACATAATTTCTATCACAATATATTGTTATAATTGTTTTATTTTATTAGTAGTTATTGTTGTTAATCTATTATTATGCCTAATTTATAAATTAAGCTTTATTATAGGTATGTATAGGAAAAGCATAGTGTATATAGGGTTTGTACTATTGGCAGTTTCAGGCATCCTGTGGTTCTTGGACCATATCCCCAGTGTCCGAGGAGAGGCTATTGTAGTTTATTAGTCATGGGTTCTCACAACCTGGAGAGGACACCACACACCAGGCAGGGCCACGTGGGGCTTGTACTTAAGAATAGTGGAAACAACCAGGGACCATGGAAGGCAGATTTTTTCATATTAAGAGAGTGAAGTGACCCCTTGTCCCCATGGCAAGATAGGAGATTGGCCTGTTTGAATAATTCCTAGAGCTGGCAGGTAATTGAAACCTGCTACTTAGGGAGTTTTAGTAAGAAGGTGATTTGGCTAGAGGGCTTTTTTCATAGTAGGGAGGGAGGGGCACTGTGGTAAAGCTAACCCAGTTTCATCAGATATCAAGATGGATATAATATCTTAATTATACTGTCATAATTTTAAACCTTACGCTACCTCTCTGAAATTCTTTCCTATTTAGCTGTTCAATGAATTTCAAATGTATAGCCTGTGTAATAAACCATCGACACCCCATGATACAGCATGAATACAAGGTCTGCTCAACTTCTATTTGAGCATTTCCAAAGACAATTTTCAGAGAAATTTTGTGGTTTCCTCAAATAGAAAAGAAAGTCTGGGGTTGTGAAATGTAAAGGAACTGAAGTATGGCAGTCTCAAACTTTGGAGGGTAATTACTTCCTTCCAAATCCCTCTTTGTTTCTGAAATGCAGGTCTATAAGACAGTATTGTTTTTTATTTTTTTATTTTTTTAAACTTTTTTTTAAAGATTTTATTTATTTGTTTGACACAGAGAGAGAGAGATTACAAGTAGGCAGAGAGGCAGGCAGAGAGAGAGGGGGAAGCAGGCTCCCCACCGAGCAGAGAGCCCGATGCGGGGCTCGATCCCAGGACCCTGAGATCATGAGCTGAGGCAAAGGCAGAGGCTTTAACCCACTGAGCCACCCAGGTGCCCCCAGTATTGTTTTTTAAATTCTGAGTTTGTGTTCTTGTTTCCCACAGCAGAACTAAGGGTCTTATCTATGCCCATTCTAATACCATGTGTATGCTAAAGACCTCAGGTCACTAGATTTTGAATCATTTTCCTCAGGTCAGTGACCTCCCTTGAAATAGACTCATTCGTACAACTCATATACCCTGTAACTCCACACAATACCTAATAGGCATTTTTTTTCATCCTCGACATGACCAGAAAGAGTCTACCACAAAACTGTTCTTTCTGCAGTATTTGGTCTTGGTGTAAGTGGTCACTGCATTCTTCTAGTTTGTCTTTGGGAGAAAAACTTGGAGTTATTGCTATTTTTGTTGTTTTTCAGACACTTTACTATCAAGCCATCAGCAAGTCCTTAAGTCCTATTGGTTCTACCTTTAAAATACACCTAAAATGGAATCATTTCATACTTCCTCCTCCATTACTGCACTGCCCAAGATACCATAATTGCCTACCTCTCTTACTGAGCTCATCTTGTAAGAGTTCACTCTACTGTGTAGGGTCTGTTATCTACACAGAAGTTGGAGGGAGAATTTAAGTGCACATCTGATCATATTGTTCTTTTGCTCAGAAATCATCTCATTCAGAATAAAATGAAGTTCTTACTGTGGTCTGCATGGCCCTAAAATACATAACCTGTGATGATGTACCCTACCAGTCTTCCTACCTAACGCCCCTGGAGCCACAGTAGCTTCCCTGCTCTCCTTCAGATATTCCTCAGATGATCCATGCCATCACTTCGAGCTTATTTTTCCTTCTGCCTAGGAATTCCATTCCCCACTTATCTTCTTACTTTACTCCCACTCTTCACGCTGGTCCTGATTTAGTATCACCTCCTTAGAGAGGCCTTTTCCTCCCAGCCTTCTAAAACAGCACTTGTCATCCATCACTTCCAATCTGATTTCTCGGCTTTATTTTTATTCATTGCATTTATCACCATATATTATACAATTAGTTGTTTTTATTAACTAACACTGAAGTAAAATGTGAGCCGTAACGAAGTCAAGGAATCTGTGTTGATCTCTTTTTGTTTGCCAATAATAGCAGCTACCAGTGGCTCATTTTATTTGTTGAATGAATGAATGAAAGAATAAATGCATCATTATAACTAATTGGCCCAATTGCATTTTAACTGATGCTTCTAGTGTTTGGAAATGTATTAAATTTATTTTGAAAACTTTAAGAATACACTGTATTTCTTTTCTTTTTTTTTTTTAAAGATTTTTATTTATTTATTAGAGAGCAAGAGACTGACAATGAGAGGGGAGAAAGTCAGAGGGAGAAGCAGACTTCCCACAGAGCCGGGAGTCTGACATGGGACTCGATCACGGGACTCCGGGATCATGACCTGAGCCAAAGGCAGTTGTCCAACCAACTGAGCCACCCAGGCGCCCAAGAATACACTGTATTTCATTTTTAACTTTTGCTTAAAGCAAATGCTCTTTAAATATAGAACACAAACGAAATTCAGCAAAGGAATACTTTGAGGTACCATGATTTCTAGGTTAACATGGCCTAAATTGTTGAGGTATTCTCAATCTCATGCCATTTCTGCTCATTTTTGTTTGTTTCAGTGGATTTTTTCCTTTAAAGAATTACTCACAGTCATGTACTAAGCAGATGCTTATTGATGACTTGGTAGAAATAGAGCAGGGTCGGGCGCCTGGGTGGCTCAATTGGTTGAGCAACTGCCTTCGGCTCAGGTCATGATCCTTGAGTTCCCGGATCAAGTCCCGCATTGGGCTCCCAGCTCCATGGGGAGTCTGCTTCTTCCTCTAACCTTCTCTCCTCTCATGCTCTCTCTTACTTTCTCTGTCTCTCAAATAAATAAATAAAATCTTTAAAAAAAAAAAAAACAGAGCAGGGTCAATTCCCTAATCATGTTCTTTGCATGAATTTCAGCAACTCATACAGTTTCATCTCCTGTAAACAAGATAAACTACATTGTTCAGTAGTGGTATACTTCGCTTTTATAACCAATTCTATTGAAAATATGATTATTAATTTATAATAAGTCAGCTCTTGTTATCTTTTTTCAAATTAAATTCATGGATGTTTCACATCTGTAACATTCCTTATAATAGATTTTAAATATTTTCTTACAGTTTTTCTTTGGTATTATAGGAAAATCCCCTTTAGCATTTCTTAAATTATTAAGAATTCTGAGGTTAACAGGTTTATGCCTTGTGCTCTAATGCTTTGAAAGTAGATTGCAACATTGAACTAGAGTTACTATTATTTACCTCACACACTTTAAGATACCGTTCAAAACAAAAGAAAGAAAAGGGAAATATCGTTCTTTATTTTAGGGTATTAAAAGGCATCACACATGGATTCATGGCTTTCTAAGTACTCCTCTTAGAACATCAGCAATTTGTCCCAAGGGAATGTTCTCATCTGCCCACCTGGTGATATAGAGTGTTTAAAAATAAAAATCTTAGAATTTAAAAAATTAATGTTTCAATTTTAAGCAGTTCATTTTTACTGTATTTATAATAGCAATATTACTATTATTACAGAGATCATTTTTGAATTCCTTACTTCCTTATGTGAAGTCAGTTTTATACTCAACATAAAAATGTAACATTTTATTCTTTGAACTGACATATCCAAAGTACAAAGGAAGAGTGTGTAAGAACAACAACAAAAGATTTTTTAAGTACTTTTTTTTTATTTCCAGTATTCCTTCATTTATTTAATAAGTATTTGTTATACTATGTACAGGAACCATTGCTATGTGCTAAGAATACACACACATGCAGACACAGACACACACACATGACATTGCCCCTGCTTTTAATCTAACTATAAGTGATGGCTATTTGTAAAAAGAAGACCTCTGTGCTTAGCATACATTAACTTATTAAATCCTGACAAAAATACCTACTATAATTATCTCCTTTTTATAGATGAAAAGACTGAGGAAAAAGGAAATTAAATAATTTGCTCAAGTCAGACAACTGGCAAATGGAGAGGACTGAATTTCATGTTTGGCTTATTTTCTAGCCTCTTAACCATGATAGTGCATTTCTTCTCTTACATAGATGTTCTAAGACAAGTGTGTGGACAAGTGTGTGGATCCTACTGGTGGCTCACGGCATTGTGTTCTGACTGGAAGGTGAATTCGTGAGATAATCAGAAAATGTATGTGCTGATACTATGAGCAAAGGGCCGATACATTATTGTTTTTTTCTTAAAGATTTGTTTATCTTTAGAGAAAGAAAAAGCATGGGTACAAGCATGGGGATGGGCAGAGGGAGAGAGAGTCCCAAACCAACTCCCCACTGAGTATGGAGGCCAAGCCCGTGGGTCTCAGTCTCACTGCTCAGAGACCACAATGCAAGCCAAACCAAGGCTCCCCAGGGCCAATACATTCTTAATTGACACCATAGAGACCCTTGCATCAGATCATTGCACAAAGAGAATACCAGGAGCATTTTCACTTTTATGCTAGAACCTTGTTCATTCTCCTACCTGCAGTGAACTTGGCTGAGCCATAAATAATGAAAGCACTTTTTGCTTATACCAGACATCTGGCCACTCATGGCCCTTAAGCTCAAACCTTGGTGTTGGCCCTCTGAATTTTCTCACTCAAAAAATAAGATGTGAAAAGACAGATCAAAGAGAAGAAAATGAGCTTAAATTTTCCAATTCATGACCTTCCTTCTGATGGCCTCCCTGGTTCTGCTGGGCTTTCAAAATGCTTGGAACACATCCCCAAGAATGAATAATATCAGTACAATCTTAATATTCCATCAAACTAGAAACACCTTTAAATATAAATCAGAAAGGGAGAAAATAACACATGGAAATTAATCACTTCTTTTTTTCTTCCCCAAAAAATCTCCATTCTTTAATCTATGTTCTGACCTATATTAAAGACCTTCTCGTAAAATCAGCAGTGAGATGGGAACTAGGGAGTGTTTGAATTAATTGATATGAATGTTCAACTTTCATAACAAAGTTAGAAAAATATAGTTCTTAAACCAAACCTCTGCGTAATGAGCTTTCATGGAGCTACTAGAACTAATCTAAAACTTCAGTCGACCATTATCACACATAGTACTCATCTTTCCTGGTGTGCCTGGAATGTCAGTGCTCTTACATGCAATGCTGTGAAGATTGGTGCAATAATGTGTATGTAATGCTCTGGGTTCCTCGGGAGAAATTTAAGCAGGAAGTGGTAGTATTAGTTGTTGTATTGCTACTCATTTTTAGAATGAGATGGATGGCAGAAAGCTAAAAGACAGGGAGTAAAATTAAATATGAGCTGCTTCATGAACAGTTCTCAAGTTATTTTTTAGCACTCCCAGATCCTTTCTACTTCACTGTCCCCTGAAGTACAAAGTGACCTGCACATTCAGGGATTCTTTTTTTTTTCTTCCCTTCAGAGGAAACAGTAAATATCCTATATATTAAGAAATTAGGAGTGCCTGGGTGGCTCAATCGTTAAGCGTCTGCCTTGGGCTCAGGTCATGATCCCAGAACCCTGGGATCTAGCCCACATCCGGTTCCCTGCTTAAAGGGAAGCCTCCTTCTCCCTTTCCCATGCTCCCTGCTTGCAGTCTCTCTGTCAAATAAATAAATAAATAAAATCTTTAAAAAAAAAAAGATAAGAAAAATCAACACAACTTCCAACCTCATTCATTGAGGTTTTGGATTCTGAATCACATTCTTCCTCTTCACTTCTTGTCTTCTGAAATGCATCCACTTTTCTCATTAATCCCCACCATCCTTACCTAGTCCAAGATGCCATTATTTTTTTCTGAATTCATCTCTACCACGTGGGATAGCATATAGCGTGCATGTGCGTGCTTGCACGTGCACACACACACACACTTCCTATTTTAAACACTTTCATCAGAGACAAAAAATATCTCTTCCCTCCCTCTCTGATTTTGCCCTGATACTTATGCTTTGCCATGATAACTCCGAACACTCCCTCGGATACCAATTCAATTTCCTGTTCCTTAGGAAAAATTTTCCTACTTTCTGAGTTTTGTTAATTCATTGTATTGTATTACTTTATGAGTCCTGCATTTCTCCTTCACAGAATATACTACAAAGTTATTAATATATTGAAGTGATCATTTAATTCACGTCAGCCTTACCACATGACTACAGGACCCATAAGAAAAAGAACAGATTTTTTTAAAGTCATTTCCAGCAATTAGCCTAGTTTTTTTGTTTGTTTTTGGTTTTTTTAGATCTCAGTTTCATTTCTCTAAATGCCAGGAGTGTGACTGATGAGCACTAAATACGTGCATATTTAAATTTCAAAGAAACTGACAAATTATTTTCCATAGTGCCTATACCATTTTACATTCCCATCATAACACATTCAATTTTCATTTTCCTAAGGAACAATGCTTCTAAACATTTTTTATGTACTTTTTTTGACATGCATATATCCTTTTTTGTGAAATACCCCTTCACAGCTTTTGCTCATTTTCTATTTTTTTCGTGTTGGATTTTGAGACTATATATTCTAGATATGATTTCTATGTTAATATATGGCTTGCAAATATTACTTCCTACTTTGTGGCTTGTTTTACTTTATTCCCTTAAAGAGTCTCAGAGCAAATATTTTTAATGACAGCGAAGTGCATTTTTTCTTTTATGTATTGTATTTTTGATGAAATGTCTGAAAGCTCATCACCAACTACTAGTTCTTGAAGATTTTCTCCTATGTTTCTTGTTGTTATTTACAGATAGGAAGAATTTTAGTTTTTCTCTTCAGTCATTATGTTCTTACTTTCACTTATTATTTTCTAGTTAAGATTTCCAGTATTGTGCTGACTTGGAGTAACAAAAATGGGTATTTTTATCTTATTCCTACTGTTAGAAAAAAATTAAGTTTTTCACCTTGAAGTGTAATGATAGCTATAGTTTTCATGTAAGTACTATTTATGCAATTGAGGAAGTTTTCTTCCATTCCTAGTTTTCTGAGGGGTTTTATCATGAATGGATATTGAATTCTGTTAATTATTTTTCTGCATCAATTGATATACTCATATTATTTTTTTATTTAATCTGCTATTATTATGGCTGATTACATTGATTGGCTTTTTATATTGAATTAGTCTTTATCTTTAGGATAAATCCCAAATGGTCATGGTGAATAATTCTTTTTATGTGTTACTGAATTTATTTTGCTAATATTTTGTTAAAGATTATCATGTCTATATTAATGAAGTGTACTGTTTTGTGGATTTCTTTTTTGTTATTGTTCCTTCTTTGGTTATGGAATCAGAATAATATTGGATATTTATTTTTTGAGAATTAAAAAAAATTCAAATTCAATTTATTTAATAGTAATAGAGCTATTCAAAGTATCAAGTGAGTTGTAGTAGCTTGTACTTTATGAAAAAAATATAAGCTTTTCATCTTTTCATCTAAGTTGTCAAATGTATTTCAATACTTTTGTCATAGTATTCTCTTATTAACCTTCTGGTATCTTCAGGGTCTGTGGTGTTATACCTTGTTTCATTCCTAATATTTTCTTTTCTCTTTTTTTTCCTTTGTCAGTCTTTCTAGAAATCTGTCAATTGTATCGATCTTTTCAAAGTAGGAACTTTATGTTTCATTTATTTTCTCTATTGTTTTTCTACTTTCAGTTTCATTGATTTCTGCTCCTATCTTTATTATTTCCTCTCCCTGCTTGCTTTGTGTTGATTTTGCTCTTCCTTTTCTAGTTTCCTGAAGTGAGAGCTTAGATTATTATTTTGAGACTTTTTCTTTTTTCTAATGTATGTATTTAGTGCTATTAATTTCTCTTCCAGCACTGCATTAGCTGCACCCAATAAATTTTAATGTGTTATAGTCTCACTTTTATTCAATGTATTTTATATTTATAAATAATATATGTAATATATATTACATATGTAATATATTAATTACATATATAATTAATTTTTTAATTTTTTAATTTTTTTTTTTTAATTTCCCTTGAGGCTTCCTCATTGACAACTGATTATCAAAAATGTGTTATTTTCCAGGAGATTTTTCTCTTACCTTTCTGTTATTGATTTCTAGGATGTGTTTTCCCATTATGATCCAAAGAACACTCTCTTCATGACTTCTGTTTTATGTTTACGTTTCAGTATGTTGATATTTGTTTTAAGGCAAGGATTTTTCTCTGCTTTGCAAGTTATGGAATTTCTATTCTATTTTTCTATTTTTTAGTCCAATGTGTCTTTCTTTTGAATCTCTGTTCTGTTGATGAGCATATCCTCAGTTATTTTTTCTCTATAATTGTATTTATCACTTCTAAAATTTTCATTTGGTTCTTTATACTTATGTATTTGCTAAGACTTTCTATTTTTCATTTGTTTCAAGTTTCAAATTTGGTCACTGAAGCATTTATTTTGACTGCTATAAAATCTTTGTCAGATAATTCCAACATCTGTGTACTCCTGGTGTTCACATCTGCTGGTCTTCTTTTCTCCTTCAAGTAGATATTTTCCTGGATCTTGGCATAATGAGTGATTTTTATGTTGTATTGTGGGAATCTTGGGTATTATTTTATGTGACTGTGTCTCTTCTCTGAATATTCGTTTTGAAGGTTTTCTCTTATACTCGCCGGCAAGGAGAAGGGTGCATTTTCTCATTGCTGACAAATGGGGCAAAAACCTGTTTTACCCTGTTTTTGAGGAGAAAGGTCACTTTGGCATTGCTCCCCAGGTGGCTTATATTAACAACGTGGAGGTTGAGGGCTTAGTTACCTATGGAAAGTGATGAAAATTCTAGCTTCCATTTAGCCTCCTCTGACACTACACAGAGGAGTAATGAGAAAGGTGTCTTACTGCTGCTAATCAGATTTGAAAGTCAGGATCCTCAAATGGTCTCCAGTATATATGTATATGGCGGGGGACAGCAGGGGCGGATCTGGCTACCATTGGACAGGAAGAAATTTCCAGTTCCCATTTGGAATTGTCTGATACCACACCAGGGAAGTATGCCTCATTACAGCTGGCGCCTACCTCAGCTTTTGCTGTCAGGGGTGGGGATGGGCACTTTTTTGGT
Source organism: Nasua narica (assembly GCA_028533885.1). Classification (NCBI taxonomy): domain Eukaryota; kingdom Metazoa; phylum Chordata; class Mammalia; order Carnivora; family Procyonidae; genus Nasua; species Nasua narica. The sequence goes on from CM052808.1 coordinate 71,477,500, forward strand.
GTGTGTGTCGGTTGGGGGGGTTGGCTAGATTAGGCACAGTTATTATCTAAAGGTTTTCTGCTTTCCTGTACTTCCCCTTTCCTGGTTTTTTGACTAGAGAAAGCAGATTTTAATTTATTTTTAATATTTATGCTTTTATCTGTACTCAGTGATGCTTCTGGGCTTCTGACTTCTTCAGCTCTAAGTGTGGAGTGTATGAGGCATATAGAAAGCCCAGGGAACTATCCACCGTGGTGTTTTGTGGTTATCCATTTTACAAACCAGGACTTTTCAACTTGCAGAGTGTTTATATATTACTATGTTATAGATTATTTATATATGTGTTATATGCATAACATATAAAATACATACTTTTTATCTATTCAGGAAGAATAGGAAGACACATGGCTAGTATATACTTCCTTGTGTGGAATCTAAAATGGCAATTTAATTTTGATATTGTAGAGACTGAATCCTTTTGATTGGGGTTCATTGAGCTTTTGTATCTGTTGGCTCTAATTTTCTACCAGTTTGAAATATTTTCAGGTGGTATTTCAAATATTTTTCTTCCCCTCTCCTGTCTTATTCTCAATTCCAAATATACTTGTTAGACTGATACTTCTCGTAACACCTGAAATCCTGTTTTTTTGGAGTGAGCTCATTGATAGAACATTAAGTATTTTATTTCTGTCTACATTTTTGTATTATTTTCTATTTCTCACATGCATATTTATATATAGGAAATGCACTTGGTTGAAATGAACATATTCTATATACAAAATTTTCTAATGTAAATAGTAAGGAAAATGAGAAGAAAAATGTTAAGTGGCTTTTATCTCAAGATTTATAGTAAAATACATAAAGATCTATCTTTTTCAGGTTAAATAAGAGGCAAACAACAGAGCACAATAGATAACTCAGAAAAAAATTCTCATTATATTTGAAAAGATGTAAGTTTAATGCTAGAAATTATTGTGTGGGAAAATTATTGTTCAGTTATTGTGTAAAAGTAATTGGTTGATTAAGAATAATATGAAGATTGACTTTTGCTTCAGAACTAAATACTTTTGAGATAAATAATATTTAATTATGATTATAAAAAAACAGGAGATTCTTGCAATGTCTTGAAATGTGAAGGGACTTCTTAAACATAAAAACAACAAGAGAAATCAAGAAGGAAAATTGGTAATTTTTCCAAGAAAAATTAAAATTGTCTTACTTGAGAAACATACCAAAATGAAATTTATATTTAAGTTACATAGTGAGATTAAATGCCTATAACAATCATAACAAAAAAGAAAAAAGAATATCCCTGTTAATCAGTAGCTTCTAAAAGGCATGAGGAAAACCTACACATATAGTGTATAGTAAATGAATAAATAATAAATATAAAAATGGCTGGTTGATCTAAAAAATGTTAAACTTCAATTTTTAAAGAATAATTTTTGACTTTCTTTTTATTGGTTATACAGAATGTGCATGCAGTTTTATCATCTCTTTGGGACCTAGTTCAGCAATTTTTATATCATTTGACCTAGTTATACAACTTTATTCAAGGTATATTATAGCATAGTTATTAAGAAAACTCACTTTGGGGAGAGACTTTCACCATCTGGCTCTATGACATTGCGTAAGTTATTTTTCTGGTTTTGTTATCTATAGGGTAGAGATAATTTTACCTACATTATTGACAAATGTTTTACCAAAAAGAAAACATATAGTATTCAACTATTAAATTACATTTCAAACACTACATAATATATATAGCAGGTATTTAAGTATAAAACCTTATGTTCATTAAGTTCCGAATTTATAATAAATATATACGAATGAGTTATATATAGCATACAGGCACCACACACAAACAGATGCATGCATTCACAATACGTTCTGTCTTGTGTGATTAAAGGTCATTGTTATTTTCTCTTTTGTGTCTATTATTACCAAGAATTTCCAAATATTTCCATTTTCCAAAATAGTCCACATGAGCATGTGTTACTTATTGAGTCAGGAAATAATAAAAACAATCAATAAACTTTCCAAAAATTTCTTTGTTCTCATTTTTGTTTATTGTTTAGCAATTATATAGTATGCCAAAACTAAATTGCCTAGTGTTTTTTTTATCATGGGGAGTCCATATTTACTTCTGCCATCTGGAAATGTGGTTTACACCATAGAGAGTAGCAGATCATAATACAATGAACTACCATATGTGACAGAATTCAATTTTGTTCCAAAATGTTGTATAGTAAAAATTTGATTGTACGCAGTATTATACCACCTGCATTGTCACAAAGAGGTATTTCGTAGGTTTTGCAACAATGAAACTGTTCATTGTTTTTCACTTTTTCTTTTCTCATGGATATTAACACTATAATTCATGTATAGTCTGGTTAATTGAACCACCATGCATTAAAATTAGTCTAAGATAATTACTCTTCCCTTCTGCACAAAGGCACAATGTCATTACGTGCAATAGAAATTGTATTCCTTAAAGCAATGCAATTCACTTCAGATTTGACTTTCTATTGTGTAACTGCACTATCACCAGAGGAAATGGAAAACATTTTTTATAGATCTTTGCATATTATCAGATATCAGATTTGGAAAATTGATTGGGAAAAATATTACACACTCTGTCAAAATTTTCAAGTTACATGGTGATTTGTTTATAATTCAGAAAACCTTTATGTACTTTCTCTGTGCTTTAACTATTAAAAATATTTCTTTAGAGTGATTTATTAAATCATTATTTAAGATACAAAGCAGTCTTTTCTGATAGTATAAATTGAATGATCCCTGCCCTTCAAAAGCAGAATTACTTGACTTCTCTTTTCACTATTTCTTTTCTGATGTGAGTTGGTCAGCTTCTCATCATCTCATACACTTGAAAAATACCCTAAGTACCCTAAATACCCTAAGTAGATGATGAAAACCTCATACACCTTGGATCACAGGTATAAATTAGGAGAACTTACCCTAATCCTGATAACAGAAGTTGTTTTTGTTTTGTTTTGTTTTAAATGGAAAACTTAAGGCTTGGAAAGTTGGCATTAAATTCGGTGCAGTAACTTCCAGAAGAGGCTGGTTATTCCCTCAAGTGTAAGTGCACTGTAAGGTGGTCCTCAATTAGAAAAGAAGGAATCAGTGGAGCATATTACCACTGCATCCACTACACGTATTAGGCATTGATTATTAGCAGTTTCAAGAATCAGAATAAGATTAAAATCAGTCTTGAACCCAGACCAAACTCTGGTACTGAGATGTCTTGCTCGGAAAACCTGCTGGCAGTAAATACAACTATTGTTATTTGTAACTGATCTTTCTTTACATTTTGGGTATTTTTTGGCTAGTTTACCTCACTCTTTTTTCATCTCTTGATTAGGTCGTCTTTATCAGGATTCTAGTGTGCTGGTGTCAGAGATATTTCACAAAGAATCACATTATTTCTTAACATAATAAGACAATATGTTCTGGGAAGACATACTCCTCTCCATTATCTTTTTTTCATTTTGTGATCCATTTCTCTTTGAAAGATGCTACTTACAGTGTAAAAAAATCTGGAATTTTACTAAGCAAACTATATAATAAACTGAAATCCAAGCTTAGAAACAAATGTATGTACCTACTAGAAATGTACCTACTAGAAAATAAGGTTTGTTTTTTTTTTTTAAGTTCTTCAGATAGGACAGAAAAATCATCATGAATCAGGCATAAATTTTGGTTCTCCGGGTCTCCTCAGCTCCACATTTTTTCCAGAAGATATTTAGCCTTTTCATTAACATTCACTTTAAGTGTCAAATCTTTATTAACTATATACCTAGGATTTGTCTCTTATTTGCTCTGTAAAATGTTTGCCACCAAATATATAACCTGTTGAGGGGGTCCTGTCCCCCCCATGTGCACATTGCTTCTGCTCACCTCACAGCATCTGCTGTTCGCGTACGGTTAGCAGGTGGACTCTATGTTCTTGACCTATTGCCTTGGGTTAAATATGTGCACTGTTTGATGGCAGGAGTATTTTACACTCTATTTCTTTTAGAAGAATATCTTTCTGAGCAGGTGGGAGTCAAATTTAAGACTAAGTTGTCATTGGAGAGAAATGTGTATATCATACATTGATATTGAGCATTTAGAATAATGTAAAGTGTACAGGAAAACTTAGGTAATGGTTAGTTATTATTTCTCTATTTCCTCAAACAGGATCTAGTTATCTGATTATAATTAATATACAAATCATTTTTAAATAGAAAAATGCCAGCCATCCCTTTATTGGAAACATGAGCTTATAGAATGATTATAATCAGTACATGAAGGGAAAGCACATGCAGACACACACATCCATGTGAGTAGTATGGATATACCACAGTTGGGTTATCGGTTCGTCAGTTGATGGGCATTTGGTTGTTTCCATGTTTTGGCTTTAATGAGTGAGTGACCATAAACATGTCACATAAAGGGCTGTGTGACAGACATGTTTCCTGTATTCTTGTATAAATATTTAAGAATGGGATATCTAGTTTTCGGTAAGTATATTTAATTTTATAAAAATTTCTAATTTTCATTGACGTTATAGGTACTTTTGCATTCTGATTAGTAAAGTATGAGTTTCAGTATCTACAAATCCTTTACCAGCATTTTTAATTGTCTGTTTCTTTTGTTGTGTCTTTAAATTTTTGGACATTCTATTAGTCATGTACTAGTACCTCAGCATGGTTTTGAATTGATTTCCCCTTAATGACTAAATCTTTTGAGTATCTTTTTCTTCTGATTATTTTTCTTTCATATATCTTCTTTAGTGAAGTTATCCAAGCTTATTGGGTGTTATCTTCTTGAATTTTAAGAATTCATGACAGCTTTGTGTTTCCTGCAAAGTTTCCTTCAGGAGTAACTAGTATTTTCACTTTATTAATATTCTCTTTCAAGGAAAGTAAGTTTTAAATTTTTATGAAGTTCAGTTTACCTATCAGAATTTGTAAAGTTATGATTTATAAATCATATTTTTATGCCTTGCGTAATTGTGGCCTAAGCAATAGTCACAAGGGATTTACCCTGTATTGTTTACTATTTTACAAATTTCAGTTGTATACTTAGGCCTGTAATTCATGTTGCAGAGTATGTGTGCTGGTTCAGGATTTCTTTCCTGTAAAACTATCCAGTTATTCCAGAACCATTTGTTGAAAAGACCATACTTCTCTCATTGAGTTTTCTTGGCACTTTGGTCGAAAATCAATTGGCCACATATGTCTGTCTTTATTTCTGGACTCCATACATAGATACACATACCAGCTCTATAGGAATTTCTTCTTTGATCTGTCTAGAAGGTTCACCTTATTGGAAATCAGTCAAATTATTTAATTATATGGGTTTCAGAGTTAGAGGATAATTCATTAAGGGTTTCATGTGACTGTTAAAGAATAAATATGGCTCCAAAAGTATAATTCAACATAATAAAAGTCTATAATTTACTAGAGTTGAGAACATATCCCTTGCACACAGAAGAAAAATTTTAAACGAGTTTTTCCATTGTGTTTTTTTCCATTGACTCAGAATATCATACATAGCAATAGTTAGTGTAAGCAAACAGGGATATTACAAAAAAAAAGTGTGATGTGATACGATTGACTGACAATTCTTTATCTAGGAAAGGATTCTGCCTTGACATTCATTATTAAACTCTTTTCCTAGTATCAGGGGCCTGGTGCTCACTGGGGCTGAAAATCAGTCATATATGAGTTTAGCAAATATATTCAAAATATTATTTGTTCAAAAAAATATTATTTGTTCAGAAAATGATGAAGACTCAAGCTAAATATTCTCCAAAAAAGATACAGAGGTGAGAAGACCCAGAGAGCCATAATTTATGCCTGATAAATTTCTCTCACACCTGAAGAATTTTAAAAAAAATCCTGTTTTCTAGTGGGTAATGTACACATTTGTTTCTAAGCTTAGTTTCCAACTTATTATATGGTTTGCTTAATAAAGTTATGGATTTTTTTTTACAATATAAGTAGCATCTTTCAAAGAGAAATGGATCACAAAATGAAAAATATCATAGGGATGGGTATGCTTTCTAATAACCTGTTGCTCAATCATGTTAAAAAACAATGTGATCACTCTGTGAAATACCTTTGACACCATCACACTATAAAATCTGATAAATGTGACCTAATCAAGAGAAAACAAAAGAGTGAGGTAAACAAACAAAATACCCAGAACATCAGGATAGATGGGTTATGAATGGCAATGACCATATTTATTGCTAGTAGATTTTTCAAGGAAGACAAATTGAGGGGGAAATGATAGCAAAGAGTCGCCCTGGTACATACAGAGGACAAGAACAGCACAGGAGGTGCAAGAGTAGATTAGCAGCACTAATTCTCTGGACACCGCATATGAAGTCATACCAGGCAAAAACAAAGACAATTACCTTTGCCACGTATGGCTAAGTATTTTTGCCAATTCCTCAGCATTGAATGCATGTGACTGATCTGTATTTGCCAAGATTCAGTCACAGCAACTACTTTATCTAGCTTAAACAGAAAGGTTCTTATATAGGCTATTTGTTGGCTGACAGTTTTTGGAGGGGCCAAGAAATCAAAGTTGGTGATACACAGCCAGGACTTACTTGTGTCCAAACTTGGCACAATTATTTTTTAGCAAAAATTATTTGATCCACTGCCTAGCACTAGATACTCAAAAAGCCAGAGGCCAGTATGAGACAGCCGGCATCTCTGCCGAAGAAAAATAATAACCTCCGCAATGAATATGGCTAAGAGAGCTGAGAGCACACGGTCCCTGCGCTACAACTTTCAAATCTTTGGAATTGTGGTGCTATTTGCCCTCATCTTGTGGCAAGACATACTGGGAAATTTCGCTCTGATTCTACCTTGGAATGAGGGCTTCATAAGGTAGAGAAATGCCAAAAGGATGCTGTGGGCTGGCACATTTGACAGATACTAACTATAATATAATTTCTCATTTGTTGCATGTGTTTATGCCTAATCTAGTGTTTGAATAATGTATTGTTCCAACCCTAGATAACAGAGCTTGCTTTCTTAACTAGTTTAAATGTAATCTTCCTGAACTCCAATGTCCTTTGCATATATGACATAGATAAATGGACTTGGTACACATGACCATAATTTTGTCTTCAGATTCAGCCACACATACAGGGAAAAAAAAAATAAACAAAATCCAACAGAGAAAGTACAGTTAAGCTATTTCTATCTAGATGAGTGAATTTTCACTAAAGCAGAATTTTTTCTTGTGGAGGACTTCTATTTGAAAGTAGAAGCAAACAAGTCTTAAGAAGTAGATTCTAGGTGCACGTGGGTGGCTCAGTGGGTTAAAGCCTCTGCCTTCAGCTCAGGTCATGATCTCAGGGTCCTGGGATCGAGCCCCGCATCGGGCTCTCTACTCAGCAGGGAGCCTGTTTCGCCCTCTCTCTGCCTACTTGTGATCTCTCTCTCTCTCTCTTTCAAATAAATAAATAAAATCTTTTAAAAAAAAGTAGATTCTGTTGTGTTCTAACTAAAACATGTACACACATTAGGGTATATATATATATACCATAATATTATTAAAAATTATATAACTATCTTATATAATTATAATAATTATATAATACATGTAATATATTAAATATATATTTTTCATATGAAAAGATAATTTGTAGCATTACTACAAATCAACACTGGTAATCAAGCTGCATCTAGAATCTGGAAGGAATATAAATTAAAGTTTTTGGTCAATAGTACTGAACTGGAGAATTGTGGTCTTTAGAGGTCTGTCTTAATGAAACAAGAGATTTCCATTCAAGATGAATGAGAGTGTAAATCCACTTCATTATTTTCTATTGTTTGAGCTCCCCTGTCATTCTTTTTGAGGACCCACAAAATTAGGATCTAATTATCATTATTATTCAATAAGACAATAGTGATGTCTAATTGAAGACCCATATGATTAGAATCTCAGACATCCAGGAAATGTGATGAGCATGTAAACAAAATTAGTAAGAGGTTGTTTATTGTTTGATACTGTTTTTTCATCCTTTCACCAATAACAGTATATATTTCCATTGTACTCACCTTACAAAATGCCAAGCCCTGTTGGTTCCAATCCTTCCTTACCCTGAACCTGGATAAGAGTAGCTGAAAGTAAATGCTGTTGCATGTGCGTTTGCTGTGGTAGGAAACACTATACATCAATCTATTGCTTCATATATTATCTTCATCCTGATGACTATGGGAAGAAAAGAGTTAAGAAAAGGTGTCCTCTCTCCTGGGCACTCAAGAGGCAATGCTGATCTCCGCAAAATCTACCTGTAAATATTGCAATGCGATTTATAGCAACAAAATTATCTGAGGTAGTTCTTACCTAAGAATTTTTTAAAGCAGAGCATACTATTTGTTTATATCGCTTATTGAAAATAAGCCTGGAATGCAGAGATTTATGGGTCAAAGCTGGTGGGAGAATGAAAGTTTGCTTACATAGCCTGTCTACTCGTGTGACTGACACAAGTGCAGAAACCAGGACCTCATTACTAAGACTACTTCCTCTGAGCTTAACTGCCCCATGCACACAATTAGTATCTGTTTCTTTTTCTAAATTCAATACTCACAGGGTGGGAAACATGTCTGTTTTTCCTTTGCTCTGCTTTGTTTTGTTCTTTCGTTTTGCTTTGCTTTTATTTTATTTTTTTTATTTTTATTTATTTTATTTTTATGGAAGGTGTATCTGCTGAGTTTGTGGTGATCTGAGAGACTGATATTGTAAGGCTGCAGTGGGCCTACTTTTTTCTTATATCTTTCACTAACCACTAGGAAAGTTGAACGATGAGTTATGTTTATTACCTGTGTGCGCTCATTTGACAATCTAGCCATCTGTGATACTATACCTACGAAATAACACTACCCCAGACTTTTTCCCTAAATTCTAACCTGCACGTCCAATAGAAGCCTCTGAAATTTAGACTTCTAAAATCTAACTCTTCTACACATTTCAGTATGTTCCTCCCTTAGACTTCCCTATCTCAGGAGCTTTCAACTCCATTTGGTCCATTTGGCCAAGACAAAACTCTAGAGACATCCTTGACTCTTCCCTCTCCAGATCCAAACCTTTTGCAAGGGATTGATTTTACCTGAAAAATAGATCCTATATTATGCTTGCTCCATTTTCTCCATCATAATCTTAGTCCAATCATCATTATCTTTGAACAGATTATAGCAATTGCCTCTTAAGGGACTTCACTTCTATTTTAAAACATAGCCATAAAATCTCTTTTAAGGAAATCAAAGCAGGACATGTTTTTATTCATCAATTCAACTGTTATTTATTAAAATCTCATCAGAAGATTTTATGATGCATTATTGTCATTGACAAGTATTTTACTATTAAACATTCGTGACCAATTGGGACAAACAGTTCTAAGATTATTCTTCCACATTTAATTAAGACTAGGATAGCAGGTATTAATGGTAACAGTCATTGGGCCTTCTGAACTTCCTGGACAGACCAGGTGACCTTGCTGGCCTCTCTAACCTTCTTGCCCACTGCTTTGATGTCACTCACAGCCACTGTCTGTCTCATGTCCTAAAGAGCAAAACAACCAGTCAGAAAATCTCAGCTCATATGGGCTTTCCAGAAACCGTATCAGTGATAGATACAGCATCACCAGATTTCAAGAATTTGGAGCTATCTTCTATCTTCTTTCTAGAAGAGTGATTTTTTTTTCCTTCAGACCACCGAAATTGCAAACAGTGAGCTCTGTGTCAGTCCAGCACAGGTGCATAGCCAGCACTGATCTGGCCCGGGTGGTTCAGAATTTTCTCCTGAGTTGTAAAACCAGGTGCTTCCATTAATGTATCATTTTGCTGGTACTAACCGTATTGCCACAACCAATACCTTTGACAGGCATGTTCTTGACATTGAGGCCCACGTTGTTCTCAGGAAGAACTTCACTGAAAGTTTATGGTACATTTCAAGAACTTTACTTCAGTTGTAATGTTGGAATAAAGATGGTCACCATGCTAGGTTTGAGAAACACTACAATCTCCACTTGGTCCATAGGGATACTACCAATGCTACCAATTTTGTAGATGTCCTGGATGGTCAGGTGCAAGGACTTGTCATTTGGATAAGTTGGTGGCAGGGTACAATCCAGAGCTTCAAGCAGCATGGTTCCACTGGCATTGCTATCTACACAGGTGATATTCCATCCTTTAAGCCAAGGTATATTAGCACTTTGCTGTAGCTTGTTATCACAATTCCAGCCAGAAACTGGCACAAATGCTACTGTGTTGGGGGTGTAGGCTATTTTCTTAATGTAGTGCTGACTTCCTTAATGATTTCCTGTATCTCTTCTGGCTGTAGTGTGATTCAATGGAATATGTTTTGTTAACACCAACAATTAGTTATTTCATACCTAGTGTGTAAGCCAGAAGGACATGCTTACAGGTATGCCCATTCTTGGAGATAACTGCCTCAAATTCATGATGTCACAAATGTTAGGATTTTCTTCTTTTTGAAGGATGAATACCATTCCATTCTATGTATATATCATATTTTTGTAATCCATTTGTCTACCTTTGGACATTTATGTTGTTTTTATATCTTGGCTATTGTGAACAATGTTGCAATAAATATGGCAATATAGTTCTCTCTCCTGATTTCACATTTTTAGGGTATATACCCAAAAAGTAGGGTTGCTGGATCATTGGTAGTTCTATTTTTAATTTTTTCATGAACCTCCGTACTGTTTAGCATAGAAGCTACACCATTTTACATTCCCACCAACAGTGTAGAAGTGTTCCAATTTTTCCAAAATCTCACCTCTAAGTGTTGGTGACGTGTTCTTAAACATGCCATAGCATGAATGAATCATAAAAGCCTTCTGCTAAGTGAAAGAAGTCAATCACAAATAGCCACATATTTCATTTATATGAAATGTTCAGAATACTTAAAAGGTAATACACATAATAGACTAGTTGTTTCCAGGGTCTGATAGATGGGCATGGAGTGATGGGGAATGGCTGGTAAAGGACAAACCAATGAGATTTGTATCTCATTTTTTATTGTAGTCGAACTTAATAAAAAATGATGAGCCTACTGCTTTTTTCTTTTATTTTATAAAATAGAGAATATTTTAAAATTAGTTCAAAACTCTGTATTGAAAATAATTGAAAATAATGTTTATGAATTCAATATCACACAGTACCAGTATTACAAAATTTAAGACTCAAACATATACTGGGGGTTTATGTCTGTAGGCTCAGAGTTTAATCACTCCAAGATTATAATTTAAATAGTTATATTTTCCATTTTTATCTTATTTTTGGGTGCTTTGATGATGTTCAATAAGCTGAAAGAATTTAAGTAGGTCATAAGAACGTCACAATGTTGTTTGCACAGTGGCTTATGATAACATAAAGAATATATTTTTAAGTTTGAATGACAAATATAGTCACTGTGGTACTGATCTATTTTAATAGATATTTTTGAATTTCCACTAAGATTTTAAGAAATACTCTAATAAAAGAGTGAAAACTCAAATTAGCTGAATAATATATTTTTGCCACTACCTTAAAATGAACATTAACAATAAAACAGTGAGTTATTGGGGTTTGATAGTGATACATTTTTTAAACAAACATACAAACAAAAGTGAATCATTCCATTTCTTCCAAGATTTTGCATCAATTTTTAATGAAATTTATATGAGAGAAACCGTTATCACATCCTAATTTCTCAAATAGTTATATGAGTAATTTTTATGCTGTGCTACTTCCTAACTGAAAGAAAAAAAGAAATAAATTGTTTTTTATATAAATCATGTCATTCACCATTCTTTATTTCAAATAACACATTTGATCCAGTGATCTTGTGGTTTTCAAATATGAGATTTACAGTAGGCACATGTTATCACCTTATAATTAAAAAGTACTTATTTGAGAAAATGACACTTATAAACAGAATGTAATATTTGATTAAGAAATAATTCTGCTACTAGAGTTGATTATTAGTGGCTTAGATGCAGAGAGCTTTAATATTTTATAAGCATATGAAAATTTGGGATACTGATTAAAATGTTAAAGTTTTCAGTATTACAAAGTAAATGTAAGTTGGGTAAATATTAGAATGATAAAAAATCTTCTGAATCAAGAGCAAGTGATAAAGGCATATATTTAGTTAAAAATTGACTGGAATGTACTTCAGCTATTATGTGAATGTGGATATAGAGAATAGAGACATGAAAAACATTACCTTTAACTCAGGAAGTTATGTTATTAAAATAATATGTGTGATTGAATTTAATAGCCATATTAATGAGATTTATAATGTTAATAAAAATTAAGACATACATCTTATTGTAATTGTTCTTATCAGAGAAGAGAACTGTGTAATGTGATGGAGTTAATAGAATATAAATATTGAGGACAGAAAGCTGGAATTTTAACTCAACTTTGTATTTACTCCATATTCCTTTCTCATCTCTAGATTCTTTGTTCACACAGTGGAGTTGACTGAAATGCTTAAGAAAGCGTTTAGTACATTTAGTTCATCTGTAGTCTCTTTCAACAGACTCAGATGAAGTATAATGCAAACAAAATATGTCAATTTTTATTGTTGCATGATACTCAAATCAAAAAGCATGGATTTTAAAATATCTTTCAAATTAGATGGATAACCAAGATTATTGGCAAAAATTAATGTGGAGGGGCACCTGGGTGGCACAGTTGGTTAAGTGTCTGACTTTTGATTTCAGCTTGGGTCATTATCTCAAGGTTCTGGGATCAAGCTCTCCATGGGGCTCTGTGCTTAGGGTGGAGTCTACTTAAGATTCACTATCCCTCCCCCTCTGCCTCTCCAGCTCATGCTCTCTCTCTCTCTCAATTAAATAAATAAATAAATAATTTAAAAAATTAATGTGTAAAAAAGTCATCTATTTCTAAGATGAACTGTGTAATCACTACTGACTGTATGATTAATGAGAAATGCTATAACTTTACCTAACTGTCTTTTGGGAAAAATAATACAATATAGGTATAGCTTTTGCCTTAAATTTGAATGTCAAGTGCAGCTTTTTTTTTTCCCCCATGCCATGTGGATTGTCTTTGATTGTCAAAAGATAATTTAGTTGGAAAGATTTATGAGTCTAAGATAGAAGTTTACCTGGTTAGGAATATTTTGGAAACAACTGCCTCATACTTTAAAAAATTACATCATTCAGGAGGACCTGCTTGTAATAGATGAACAATATATTTGAAGCTTTGCATACAATGATCTAGAAACTTTAGTAGGGAAACACTTATATCACTCTTCTGTGTGATATACTTCAATATTTATAGCAACCTCCAGTTATTGATGTTGCAAATTGGTTCTAAAAGTGTCTCTTCACTTTTTCAAATTGATGAAGCACTCAAGCCTCAGGTTCTTGAAAATTATTTGAAGGAAAACTCAGCTCTCATCCATTTTGTCTGCAGGATGAATTAAGGCAATGTTTCCTCTATGTTATGATTGAAAATCCTCTTTGTCGGCTTGTGCTATTATGACTTTGTGAAAAGCCCTCACAGAAGAGTTTTAGGAATTCCTTTGATTTAGTTTTCAAGGATAACTTCTAGAAAAATACTTGGGAAAATTGTAATGTATAATATCTCTTTGCTTACTTCAAAAGAAGTGAGTAGATTATATGGACCATTATCTCTTTATTTCCATTTGTACAGTGATGGAGCTCCTTCCTCCATTTCTAGCTATGAAGACAAAGCACTTTACAAAGCTCGAAATATGAATGCCTAGGGCCTCAACTGTGCCCGATTTTCCACCTTATTGTATTGGCCAGCCAGTGGCAAGCAGCTCGAAACAGATAAGGATTAATATCAAATGAACAAAATAAACAAATAGTAAGAGTTAAATTTACTAAAATTTGTAACATAAGTATTTCTTACCTTAGCTGAATTTTAATGGATATAAATAATTTATTTGAAGATTCAAGTGACATCAAGGATAAGACATAAAGAAAACACCACTCATTTATTTTTTTACAGGGAAGACTCATATGAACGATGAATTTTTTCTTCAATATTGATAGGACACTCTAAGCAAATTTTGTCTAGATGTATTGTATATTCCATCTCTCTTTTCTTGTCTCAAGTCTTGATACTTGCCTTCTCTCTAATTATCCACTCCTATTCCTTAGTTTTTGATTTCTCTGCAGTTCCATTTCTCTTTAAATTCCTCTTCACCTAACATTTTCTATTATCCTTCACATTCATTCAATGGTCCTTTAAATTGCCATCTATTATATAAGCTGGTCAGGAAATTGAGGAAACTTATAATTTTGCAATCTGAAAAAACCTCTGGTCTTGCTGAGTTACATCTGAGATAAGTTTTCTCTTGTTATGTGAGTGAATATAACTTGTCCCTCTTATGAAATTATTTCTCTTAAAAAGAAGTTAATTTTACCTTTGTGCAAGCTAGAATTTTGAAAATGTATTATTTCCCTACCTATAGTGATATATTAGGATATATAAAAAAATAAAGAATATGAATAGAAGGTATATGTTTGTGTATATGTGTATATGATAGTTTATATACACTTGTGGGTATATAAACAAAGTGTCTATTTACAACAACATAGGATCTCTTAGCACACAATATTCAAATATATCATTTAATATTCATTATTAGTTTACCAGCTCTGTATTGTGTTCTATTCAGAGAGATGAGAAATCTTTATGAGTAACTGATGAATAAGTAGAATTTCTCAAAAGAAATACATGGGTTATTTATTGAGAATGGAAGCATAATTAGTGGTTAAATTTGATATTTAGTTCATCAAATACTTTTATTCACAAAATAAAGAATAACTTTTAAAGATATATAAATACAGTTTATTTGTATAATGTATTAAGCACTGTAAAATATGTTCGTTCTTTGTTAAATGTGTACATTGAAATCAACTGAAGAACTGAAACAAAATGAACATTTCATCTTGATTAAATCTAATTTAGTATGAGTTGTCTCAGGTTGATTGCAGGTGTCCCATTTTACAAGACTATCAGGGAGTCTGTTGCATGTCACCAGCCTACTACTATTGGCTCTAAGAAATATCGTGAGCTCAAACATGAAACACCAAGATTCTGTTTTTACTCCTCCACAGACTTGGGGTCTCTTCTATGAAAGAAAACAGTTGTTACATGCCATATGTAATATCACTGCTATTATGAACAAATGCAATATTAGATATGAAAAAAAACCTACAGATGAGCTAGGGAGATACTACATAAATTACACTGTAATCTAAAATTCAAAATGGATATTGTTATATATTCATATTTTATTGTCATTGTGTGTGGAGAATCACACTTGAATGAATGTTATGGACATTTTGATGTTTTGATGTTTACAGTAGACACAAATCCTTTAGCTGATACAGCATGTGATCAATTCAGAATTGATGGCGGCTCTAACCAGGTGGTATGATAGTTGTGTTCAGAAGCACTGAATATCGCATTTTTTTAATATTCTTAAATTTAAATTGAAATTAAGGTAAAAAGATATCCTTGCAAATAAATTATCTCTAACATTATTATTACTTGAAGTCTGTGTGTGACTATAAAAGAAATTAGAATTCCACTAAGAAAACAGTGTCATAACTATATTCTGTACCTGTCAACACCTTTAACTGCTGAGGTCTGCAAAAGCTAAGAAACTAACAACACAACTGTTGAAAACATCAGAAGTTATTTGAAGCTCTGCAAATCATCAGACTGAGTTTTCTTCTAACATATATTTGACCCTGGCTTATGAAATACCTGCCCTTTTCTGACTGTGGAGAATGTGCATTTTGGTCCACTTCTCATGTACACTGTATGAGCTGAATAATCTGACATAAAGTCATATATATATATTGTCATGTAGAAACCTATATTTGCCTCCCCCTAGCACATGGCAATTAGCTCCTGGCAAAGTATTAATGCCTCAAAGTTCAAGTTTGAACATGAATGTGCTGGTTGGGTTAAGATATTATGACCTGGTATTACACACATTTCACAAAGTGTAGACAATTTTATGGATTAGGTGACAATAAATACATGAATAAAAACATAAATGAAATGTATTTTATGGCTGATGTTACTTTTCAAATATATATACATATATTAGTTAATGGCTTTAAAATTTGATCTCTGGTCGGAATGCAAATATATATTGAAAGTACTAAAGAATACACTTTTTTTTTTGACAATGCCAACACCCACTTCCTTCAAAAGCAAAATTTTCACCAAACACCTCCAACACTGAACATAGAAAAATAAAATAATGTGATTTTTTAAAAAGATTATTATTTATTTGAGAGATAGAGCACAAGCAAGACAACATAAGCAGGGGAGCAGCAGAAGCAGCCTTCCCATTGAGCAGGGAATCCAACATGGGGCTCGATCTCAGGACCCTGAGATCGTGACCTGAGCCAAAGGCAGCTGGTTAACCCACTGAGCCACTCAGGTGTCCCTAGAATAATGTGATTTTTGAAGTACTGAAAACTTTTATACACTTGCATATAATATTATATGGATAAGTCCTTTCAGGACCTAGAAGAATCACTTTCATCATCTATATTTATTAAAACACTCAATAATTAAGACATTTTATTAAGTCACAAATATTTGATAAATAAAAAAGCTACCATTTTGCTTAAGGGAATCTTCTTTACCTAATTTTTCCATCACAGTATCAACTTATGTATGAGTCCTTTGATGTACATAATCTTTTCATATCAAGGGTATTTATCACAAAATATATTAAAAACATACATGTTTTCACAGTATGTTCTCAATAATGAAAAGTTTTAAAAACTGTTTAGAAATAGTAAATTCACTTTTGTACGTATAGTCCTGATAGTTGGTAGCTATCTGTTATTAAAAACCAAATATATGGCATGAACTTTTGGAAATAAATAAGAGATACCCTTTCTTTCTTTTTTTTTTTTATTAACATATAATGTGTTATTTGCCCCAGGGTACATGTCTGTGAATCATCAGGCTTACACATTTCACAGCACTCACCATAGCACATACCCTCTGCAATGTCCATAACCCTCCCCTCCCCCCAGCTCCCAGGCACCCTTAGTTTGTTTCGTGAGTTTAGGAGTCTCTTATGGTTTGAGAGATACCCTTTCTAATACTATTTCATAGTCTCTAAATTTGGTTAAATCATCTTTTGATTTTATTGAAAAGTGAGAAATAGGAAGAACTCAATACACATGGAGAAACATCTAAAAATATAAATCTGGATATCTAGAATCTAGTTATATTTCCATATCTCTGTATCAATTATCTATTTTATTTTGTATTTAAACTTTGGCTCTGATATTTTTGTGACCTGCAGCAGATTTTCAAGACTCTGAAAGTAGCAAGATGTTTAAATAATAAAGTCGTCTTCATAATAGTATGATAATGGGGATTACCTGAATAATCTGTAAATGGCTAAGTACAGTGAATGGAGTCTGGTTATTGCTTATTAGAATGAACTATTTAGTGCTTGCTTCAGCAGCACATATACTAGAATGAACTATTTTAATATTAATATTAATTATTGACATATTATTTCACTTTCAAGCTTAGATGTTTTTGTCTAATCATTGACTAATTTTAATAGACTCAGAAAATTATATTTCCGTTCTTTCATTATTTCAACATTGTAATTTCCAAGTGTGAATTTCACATTTTATCTAGTCTTATCCAGTCTTTTATCTAGTCTTATTAACTAAAAGTGTTAAAATATATGTAATTTTAAGACATCTCTGGGATATAGTACTGTTTCTGTTAATCTTACTGAGCAAAAACAAAAAATGTCATCTTTAAATAATATGCTCTCACTAATCTTAAGGGAAAAAATAACAATTTGTAAATAGTGTTTTTCAAAAATAGTAATTGCTTTTCAAAACATGCCAAATATCAATTAATTGTATATTGCCTTGATTTCTTTGGAGAAATGTGTGCTTTTATAATATAGGTACTTTTTTTCTTTGTAATGTCTACCATTGTTTTACCTGAATCTATTGCTGTATATAATGCCATCAACTTCAAATTTTTCTAACTTTTCATCTCTGAAATCAATGTTCATTTTAAAAAATACCATCGCCTGATGGTAGAAACAATTCAAAAGTACAAAATCCTATGCCAAATTCTGCAATAATTTATGATGTGAAAGTATAATTACTATATTACCCAGAATGAAATGCTCTGTGCTTAGTTTTATAATGTTTAAGATCTATATATTTATAGGTATGATTATATTATATAAATGATTTTTTTTCACAAGTATGTATAATACTAAACAATATACTGACTTTCTGTCATGGTTTGATGACACATACAGCAATTTTCCCATAATACTTGAAACCATATTTTCATTTATGTGGAAGGAAAAAATTTGTATATACTCAGAAAACTGTAAACCAAAAATACTGTTTTCAAGATAAATATATACTTATAAGCAGGGAAAGAATAAAAGACACACTTAGGGAGTAAAATATATCTTAAGAAACTCATTTTTCTTGCTCCTACCTTATATTTCTCCATAGTTACTTTAGAATAGTAATCATAAATATGAATAAACACTTTATTAATGCTTTCTTTAATTATTTATTTTACAAACTTTTTCTTCTCACCTTTTATATCCATTATTTCTCCCATTTCTTACCTGTTTCTGGGCTTTCTTTCTTCTTTTCTCTGCATCTTAAAGTGTGATTCATTGTATTTTGAGGGCAAATTTGTTTTTGCAGCAATATATCTCCAGTTTCATAATTAAAATAAATTGAAAGTTTAGCATATTATGTTAAAATTTCCTCTATAGTTATTTTACATAAAATTCCTAGTAATATTTGCATGATATTGAAAGGGTGTTGTTACTAAGACACTGTTCAGAAATTCAGTTAAAAACTTTTAATCATTCAGGGCGCCTGGGTTGCTCAGTTGGTTGAGCAACTGCCTTTGGCTCAGGTCATGATCCTTGATTTCCGGGATTGAGTCCCACATCGGGCTCCCAGCTCCACGGGGAGTCTGCTTCTTCCTCTAACCTTCTCTCCTCTCATGCTCTCTCTCACTTTCTCTGTCTCTCAAATAAATAAATAAAATCTTAAAAAAAAAAACCAAACTTTTAATCATTCAGTTTCATTTTGTCAGTTTCTGGAAAAATCGAATGCATAGGGATCAGGAAAAAGTGATCATTTTGGACTTTATTTGGATACTGGTATTTTATTATTCTGCTAAGGGTACCAAAACAAAATACTACAGAATAGCTGCCTTAAACAACAGAAATTTATTTTCTCACAGTTATGGAGGTTGGAAATCCCAGACCAAGGTGTCCATAGCTTTGGTTTCTTCAGAGTTCTTTCTCCTTCTCTTGATGATGGCTCTTTTCTCCCAGTATTCTCACGTGTTTTAGGTGTTGTCTTTGCTCTAATCTGCGCTTCTTATAAAACCAGTCATACTGAGTTAGCCTCTATCCATTTGACCTCCTCTTACTTTAATACCTGTTTAAAGGCCTTATCTTCAAGGGGGTTAGGACTTCAACAAATGGATTTTGAAGGGAAATAATTCAGCCATTTACATTCATAAATATAAAGAGGTATTACCCAAACTTTAGCTACTATGATATTAAGTCTGTATTAATTATTTAAAACTGTGGTATCAGATAGTAGAAAACATATCTTAATAATAGTAATCATCTCTTAAGGTTATAGATTGTGGTTTGTTCTCTAATTTGTCATTGACTTCTATCAGTTTTTCTGACGTATGTCAAATGTTCAATAAATGATAGTTGAATGTATGACTGAGGGGTAGAACATGAATGAATGAATGAAGGTATGAATTAATGAATCATTGCGAGCCAACAAATAAAAAATACAGAAGTTGCATGAATTTTAGAATGCTATTACAATAAGTGAACTGATAAGTATACTTATGATGTAATAATAAATCTATCAATGAATATTAGGAGTATTTTAACCTTTCTACTAATAAAAGCCTGGTTCAAATGTATTCCCTTCAGGAATCTAAGTCAGTCCTGCTCTGAATATTGTAATATTACTGCACTAACTCAGCACTTGTGAATTGAGCTTGAGCCATATGTTTGCTCACATCTGTTGGTATGCTACTTAAAGAAATACTGAAATCTAAATGTAGTTATGTTTTGTCTGTGCAAATTAATTTGTATGATCATCAAGGCCAGAGGCTGCACTTTTTATTTCCCCCATATAACACCTAAATAGGTTTTCTATACACAGTGGTAACCCAATAAATTTTGTGCTAACTAATGCATCACCCATTCATGAGCCCCCAGCTGATATTTTTTGTCTTTTCCTGCCTGCAAGTTGAAGTGTACATTTCAATTAGACCTCCACTTACTGAAAAGACAGATTTGTCACAGAAACCAGAGTAAGCAATTTGTCATGTGGTTTTCATGAAGCCATAAAACAGTGTTTCAAACCCAAAGTGATATCTGGGGATTACTATGCCATATCCTGAAATTCATAAAATGAAATATACGTATGCATAACAGATGAAGTGCATTTCAGAAATGAAAATGATTGCAGTACACAGAGTTCGTAAATCAATTTGTGAAGCACTTCAGGATGAAAGGTACTATACAATAAATATAGGTTGTGCAAGGATGCATATTGTGCAAGGATAAATACAATCTTCTCTCCTTAGAAGTGTTTTAACCCCGCGACAATCTCCAAGACAAATTTTAAAACCTTTTCCTTTGATGTAATGTGAACACATTTTTGAAAGGAAGTAATTCTTGGTATGACAAGACAGCGATTTCCTCCAGACTTTTGTTTCTAGTTTCACATCACATAACTATGATTAGACTGAACTAGTCTTCTTATTCCCAGAGTTTCTTCTTATCAAGTACGGATTTTTATTTTCTGACCTGTAATTTAGACCCCTGTGGTTGACCTTACCTCAACAAGTATTTTTTTTTAGATTTATTTATTTATTTGATATATATAGAGAGATTACAAGTAGGCAGAGAGACAGGCAGAGAGATAGAGGAGGAAGCAGGCTCCCCGCTGAGCAGAGAGCCCGATGCGGGGCTCGATCCCAGAACCCTGAGATCATGACCGAGCCGAAGGCAGAGGCTTTAACCCACTGAGCCACCCGGGCGCCCCTCAACAAGTATTTTTTATCATCGCTGTTACACGGGTAAAGAAGGCAAATAGAATTATTAGTATTTATATATTTATTTTATACATATATATACTATATATGCGATTATGTATTCACACATATATATACATCAAAATCTAAAAATTGAAAGTATCTCTTATGTTTAGAATGAACAGTTTACATTTAAAAGTTCAAACATTTCTTAGCAATGATTTATCCAGAAATTGGCTATAAAATATTTTCATAAAGAAGTACTGGGTGATATAATGTGTAATAGTTCAAGTAGTTACATAATGCTTACTCAGTAAAATGTTCTATTAGAGTATTTAGAAATTACTAATAAAATATATACATCCAAGATAGTGTAAACTATATTTGTACCTGTTATTTTTTTCTAATGAAATGACCAAATATTTATAAAATCAACATGAAAATGCAATGACACCTTTATACACACTGATTTGATAACCATTTTAATATTTTGCTGTAATTTTCCCTGAACCACTTGTTGGTCATCAGAATATCCATGGAAAATAAATGAGCATAAGTGAATCACCAGGATATTAGGAAAGATTCTCAAAACCAGACCTGACAACTGAAAAATAATTTTCAGCATTGTTCAGTGCCCAGTGAATAAGTTGACTGTCCCTGATTATCCCCCAAATATATTTTTTCTTTTTTCTTTTTTTTATTTTCAGGCAGGCTTCAATCAAACAAAACACTTTACATTTTATTATCTATTAAGCTTTATACAAAATTCAATATACATTCATGCTAAAAACTCTCAACAAAGCAGTAATAGAAGGAAATTTTCTCAGTCTTACAAAATGCACCTGCAAAATATCTACAGCTAACACCATACTTAGTTATGATAAAACACTTTCCACCTAAAATCTGGAAAAAAATGACCTCTATCACCACTCCTATGCAACATTGTAATGGAATGCCTTGCTTGTACAATAAATAATACATAAACAAGTGGAGTGCACATTAGAAAGAAAAATGACACAATCCTTATTAGAAAATGACATGATTGCCCAAATAGAAAGTGCCAAAGAATCTCCAAAACAACAATAACAAACTCCTAGGACACAAAAGTGAGTTTAGGTCCTCAGAAAAAAGTTGATATAAAGCATTCAATCATATACTAATAAGTCATTAATAAACAATTGGAATCAAATATAAAAATACAATAGAACAAAAAAATGAAAGTTATTTAAAAATCTAATAAATTTGATGCAAGATCTGTTTGCAGAAACTAAAAATATTGAAAGAAATAAAATATCTAAAGTGGAGAGATGAGCCATTTTCAATGATAGGAAGATTTGATATTTTTGATATTTTAATATTTTCAGTTTTCCCAATTTTAATGCCATCCTATTCAAAATGCTAGCAAGATTTTTGTATAGATGAACAACTTGATTGATATTTGAATGTTAAAATATCATTCAGTTGCTGGTCTAAAAAGTATCATCCAATTGCTCATCCAAATCCCATTTTGTTATGATGTGTTATCCTTTTAGATTATAAACTATGTTGTTTTTTTTCTGTATTTTTGAAGTGGAAATATAGGTTATTAATTTTAGACCTTATTTTCAAATATAAATTTGTAATGGTACTCATTTCTTCCAAAGGAACAGTTTTATCTCCTTTCCAGTGATCTAATATGTGTATATATTTAATATTTTAAATATTATTCGGTGAAATATATCCTTTGTGACTTATCTTTTACCTCTGGATAATACAGAAATGTGTTGTATAATTTCAATATATTTGTAGTTTTTATGGATGTATTTTTGTTATCAATTTGTAATTTAATTTTGATGTGGTCAAAGGTAATGCTCTGTAACTAATCCTTTTAAAATAAGTGAGACTTCTTTAATTGTCCATCCAGAATATGACCAATCTATGGGAATTTAGAATATAAAGTAGAAAAAATATATATATTTTTTGAAGTAGAATTAAAAAACATATCAAGTGGTCTTGGTGATTAATAATATAATAATACCTAATAATTATAATTACTAATTATAATTATATCTTCCACATATATATTATTTTTGTTTAGTTGTTATGAGATGCTCAAATCTCCTATTTAGACTATGTAATTTTCTATTGCTCTTTTTAATATTATCAATTTTTCTTTATGTATTTTGATACATTATTATTTATTTATGACTATAATGCTCTACTGATAGTGCATGTCTTTCTTATTTTTGGTAATTGCCTTGATGTCTGTTATAATTGGTATTAATATGGTCACCTTGACTTTGTCATGCTTATGGTTTACATATTGTACTTTTTTTCTGTATATTTAATTTAAACCCAATTGTATATTTATATTTAAAGTGTATTTTTAGTAGAAAGCTCTAGTTGGATCTTGTTTATTTTCCCAGGCTGATTACCTTTGCTCTTTGAGTACTTAGCCCATTAACATTTAGTGTAATTGTTAATATTGTTAGATCATTCTATTATTTTAGTGTTTATTTCCTGCCAGTACACATTTTTGTTTATTTCTTTGTTTTCCCTTTCCTGTATTCTTTTGGACTACTGTTTTAGAATTCGACTTATAATCATTAACTGGACTTTCCAGTTATGCTTCTTATCATTAAATTTTTAGTAGCTGCTGTAGAGATTACAATATACATAGTTAAATGTCCACCGTGAATTCAAAGTCAGTATTCTACTCTTTCACTTAAACATAGGAAAACCTTCCATCTTATATGTGTTTTTACTCAATGCACCCAAGCTTTATAATTATAAAATGTATTACTTCTATATACATTGTAAGCAGACAAATCAATATTATTATTTTTGCCTTAAAGAGTAATAATGCATTTTAATCAAGTTAGAGGAAGATATATTTTATATTTATTGCATATTTGCCATTTCTAATATTTATTAATTTTTAGAAATCTGAGTAACCTTTGGTATTATTTTCCTTCAGCGTAAAGAATATTCTAGGGGCACCTGGGTGGCTCAGTTGGTTGAGTGATTGCCTTTGGCTCGGGTCATGATCCCAGGGATCAAGTCCCACATCGGGCTCCCAGCTCCACGGGGAGTCTGCTTCTCCCTCTGACCTTCTCCCCTCTCATGCTCTCTCTCGCTCTATCTCAAATAAATAAATATAATCTTAAAAAAAAAAAAGAATATTCTTTGGCATATTTTTTAATGCAAGTCTGATATTGGAAAACTGACTTTCTGTTATCTGAATATTTATTCAAATCTGAATATATTTATTATACCTTCATTTTGAGAGATATTCATCTTGGGTGTATGGATATATAATTATGGATTGATTTTGTTTGTTTGTTTGACATCTGGTTTTGGTGTTTTGTTTATTTGGTTTTTGCATTTTAAGTATGATGTGCCAATCAATTCTCACTTACAGTGTTTCTGATGAGCAGTCCCTGGCCTAAGACATTCTTTTCTGCCAGTGTTTAATGGATTGCTTTTCTCTGGCTGCCTTCAAAGTTATCTATTTTTGGTTTACAACAGTTTTACCTCATGTGTCCATGTGTGACTTTCTCCATATTTCTTATATTTGTATTTAATTGATCTTTTTTACTCGTAAATTTACATATTTCATATAATTTTTAATATTACTAAACACACCTGAAGCTAGGTTTGTGGGGTTTTTTTACATTTTTTAAAATCTTAGGTGCTATGTTTTCAGTTTATTTGTTGTTTTGTTTTATGTTTTCTATTTTTGTGGTAAGATTTTTTAAATATCTTAAACATACTGTCTTATATTTCCAACATCTAAGTGGTCTCAGGTCTGTTCACTGTTAACTGATATTTTTTTTTCCTTGTGTAATGGTCAAATTATTCTTGTTCTTTTTACTTTTAATAATTTTGGATTGCTTCCTGGATATTGTGAACAATATCTTGTGGGTATCTGGTTTTTGTCATACTATTCTAAAGAGTGTTTTTGCTTTGTCTTAGCAGGTAAGTTAGCTTGATGTGATTCTAACTAGAAACTGACACACCTGCAATGGGTTGCAGCACAATTCTTTATTTAATCAGCCTCCTGTTGTCCCAGGAATGTATAGTTCAGGGACCATACCAAGACTTGGTCGAAATTTATACATCATATATGGAGCTGCCTTTACTCTGGATTTCTCCTTTATGGATTTGCCTCTCACTCTTCTGTGACTCTTGTGCCTTGAATTTCTTTCCTTAGACTTTCCAGTGAGAAAGAGAGAGTCTTCCAATCCATTTACTTTCTCACATCATGAATACAGATGATCTATAGATAAAGCCACACACACACACACACACACACACTCACTCACTCACACAAAAAAATACCTTAAACTTTCCTCCTTTAGCAGTTTTGTTTTGTTTTTAATCTCAAGTCCTTTTCAAATCTCCTTATTTTTATATTCCCTTTAGGGATTTCAGACATTTTAAGAAGTATTTCCTCTACTCCATAGTTGTTTTTCATCTGTTTTTAGGTCAGGTTGTAGAAGCTTATTTCTTTATACCCAAATTGCAACTCAAACAATAATGTCTTAAATCAGATAGCCATCAAAGGGCTCTTTATTGATAGTACAAACTGTGGTAGCCTGAGTCATGACAGAGCAGGTGTTTAGAAACTTTCTTCCCTTCTTTGACCAAGTTTTTGTTCAAAGGAGTGCAGCTGAAACTGTAACCAAAGGAGGTATTATGCTTCCAGAAAAATCTCAAGGAAAATTGTTGCAAGCAACAGTAGTAGCTCTTGGATTGGGCTCTAAAGGAAAGGGTGGGGAGAGTCAGCCAGTTTGTATGAAAGTTGAAGATAAAGTTCTCCCAAAATATAGAGGTACCAAAATAGTTCTAGATACAAGGATTATTTCTTATTTAGAGATGAATATATATTTAGAAAATATGTAGACTGAAATCATTATTAAAATGGCATGAAGTGAAGCTGCCCGTTCCATTGAAGTTGTGAAATCTTTCATCATGTAAGTAACTTCATGTCTTTCTTTTATAATGAATTAATGGTATCCAAACAAACAAACAAACAAACAAAAAGGACTCTTTATCATCACTTTGTAATAACAGTTTCAAACTCCAGTAATTTTTCAAAACTAACAATGTGATCATTGCCAAGAAAAAATATATACATATATTTTTTAAAAAGACTCATCAGTTTTTGGGAAAACACTCAGGAGAGAACATTGGACAAGATAATATCTCCTATGTATTGTGATTTAAAAAGCAATGTGTCCATTGTATACTTAGAAACTCAGAACTTTTTCCTGAAGTTTGCCATCAGTTAAAAAGTAAAAGTCTTCTATGACTAGTTACTAAAGATGGTTAAGATAGTTGATTAGCTTAATTTTAATTAATTTTGAATGGCAGCATATATTAAGATTACTCCCTACAAACTACTTAGCTTCAACTTTCAATCTACTTTAGAAGTACCTGGAAATGAGAGAAAAAAAATGTACACATTCACATACCACTGCCTTTTAACATGTGCTCGGCACACATATGGTGATCGCCCACCCGGTGAAGACACATGTTCATCATGAGAGCTGTAGTGATGAATGAGACTGCAAAGATTTCTCTTCAGATTGTGTAGTGCGGTGTTGTCTAGAATGCAGATTATTACAAAACACACAGTAATTTCATCATCATGTTGCTGTAAATAGAAAAATACAAAATGCTTCATGTGTACATGTGTGAGAAGTAGACTCACACTCCTACTGACTCTGACTCAGTAGGAGGGAGGTAGTCAAGAATAGCTGCCCTGAAATAAATTACAGTGCAGATAACATTTTTACTAATTTGGGTGTTACTCATTGAACACATAAAATCATTGTTGAAAATCTGTAGGTGTTCATAACATAGTGAACACAGTGATTAGATGCTGGAATAAATGAGGTTTTTCCTTGATACAATAATATTGATTTGCAGTGAGAGAATGGAAGACACGCAAAGCTGATAAGAGATCAGGTAAATTATGGAAAGCAAACGTCATAACCTGGAAGCTCATGCTACCAATTCAGATTTCTCCTTAATAAAATTGAAAAGTCACCTATAGATTTCAGGCCTGTTAAAATTTGCATTTGCAAAGATCTCATTTGTTGAAGTATGTATTGGAAGGATGTAAGGATAGATACAGAGGGAAAAAATGAAACTATTGTGGTATTCCAGGAGAAACTAGGGTGTTGCTACTACAGGAGGAGGAAAATGGACAGTTTCAAGAAAAATATATAGAGTAAAATTAAGATTTTGGATGTCGTTACCCATTTGAAGGGAGCGGGCAGTAAGAGGAAAAAAGATAAGAAAGCATATTCTTTTGTATGACTGGATTTTACAACCATGTGTATTGATGCTACTTAGTATAATAAGTAATGCTGGAGTAGGACCACATCTGGGGTTCATTATGGACCTTTTGAATTTAAGGTGTCTGCATAACATTCAAGAGATTTGAGTCCTCACATTCTATATATTGGGAGAACAGACACAAAGCATAATCTAACACCATTGGGATATAGATAAGTGATGATTACTACTGAAAGACTACTAAACTAGTGTCTGTAATGTGCCACTTCCATTACAAAATAGGGAGGACTCAGTGTACTCTGAGACATAACATTAAGTTTAGAATTTGTTCCAGATCTTGCGGAAAGGCTGAATGTGTTTAATGTTTGTTTACTATTCTTTTACAACTAATTGCTATTATTGATACCACAATATATTCCTTGGTTAGGGATAAATCCAAGTAAGTGTCAAATAGTGTAAAAATTATCCTTTACCTCCCAAGTTTTTTCTCATTTATCAGAATTTTAAGTCACTGTAACAGAACTACCAAAATATTAATCCAACAACAATAAAACTTGAAAAGCAAAAGAATTAAAATAGGAAATGTTGAATCCCAGTGCCTGTTTTTTTTACCAAATATACATATGATTACTTTAAGGACAAGGTTAATGTGATAATGCAAAGATGAAAAAAGTATGTGGAATGCTTTATGAATATCTAAAGAGAGCCATTACCTCTATCTGAAGTGATTATGGAAATATCAGGAATGAGGTAGCATTTAAAATAGCTCATGAAAAATTAGTAAGACTCCTATAAATAGAAATAGAGATGAAGAAAAACACCAGGCAGGGACTCAATAACCAGAACTGTGGTGCAAAGTAGAGGAAGATAATGATTTTTGTACAGTACATATCCCATTCTGAGTGTAACTGTGTAGGGAGAGGCATAAGAAAAACGTAGATACTATACTTATTCCTGAGTACGGAAGACCATGCAAGCTAGGCTGAAGAGTTGTGGCCATTGTACCAAGTTGTGTTTGGTTTGGAAAGCACTTTTTACAAGTGTCTGATAAGGGAATGGGGGTTCCACAGAAATGTGGGAGAAACTGTGAC
This sequence comes from Nasua narica, assembly GCA_028533885.1. Classification (NCBI taxonomy): domain Eukaryota; kingdom Metazoa; phylum Chordata; class Mammalia; order Carnivora; family Procyonidae; genus Nasua; species Nasua narica. The sequence continues at coordinate 71,506,019 of CM052808.1, forward strand.
AGAAATTTGCCAAGTGTAGGTAAGGTTTTCAGAGAACTACCACTAACATTCCAACCCCAAACATCAGCGCAGGTGGAAAAGCTAGAGAGTACAGGAGAGGTATGGGTCCATACGGGAACCAGTAGGGACAGTAAAAGTGGAATATGTGGATATTCCACATAAGTGAAATGTGGAATATGTGAAAAATCCACAAAAGTGGAATTTTGTGAAATCAGTCTTCACTGTGACAGGAGCTCACAGACCATCGAATGGAGAGCTGTGTGTAACTTCCAAGGCCATTCGAGAATACTTCCTCTTCTTCATTTCTACCTTACACACTGCATGTGAGCTTCTCTCCTTGGCAAACAACAGGAGAATAGGATTTTGAAAAACATATTTACCAATCATATGCAGGGTGCTCATGTCACATTGACAAAAATCAGGCAGTATTAATTATGTCCTGGTTTGTAGTTCTCCCTCAAACCAGTCATACTATGAATGAGACACTTTTGAAGGTTATATGCATCAGAGCAAAATAAATAAGCAAAGCTTTTGAGTAGTTAATGTGGTGGCACATTTCAGTATTATTTGGAATGTGGAGAACATAGAGTAAGAAATAATTTTCACTTTTAAAGAAGGGGGAAAGGTAAAAGGGGATAAAATAGAAAAATTGGAATAAAGTAGTCAAAGACCTCTACTAGGAAATGTTGGAAATATGTATCACATATACTTTTTCTTTCACATCCTATTTCTTTTTTTTTACATCCTATTTCTTATCAGATGTTTCATTTCTGTCAAGTTTATAAGAACTATTGGCTATTGAACTATTTATGTTATCAGTACAAGTTTCTGAATGTGTTTGGGATATAACTTGTTGTAGCAGTCATCAATACTGTTTAACAAATATTTATAGGTCTATTTTCCAGCCTAATGGAAATTTGCCAAGTGTAGGTAGAGTTTTCAGAGAACTGGAAAAAATGAACTCCCCAGCACTCTTCAGAGTTTGTGGTAATCATGGGAATTGCTTTGGTCAATGTCATGTAAAGAAAAATGGGCTTCTTACATGCCAGAACTTGAAGAACCAGAGTCCCATATTCTCTGCCCACTGCTGTGGTGATGCAGGAAATCTGTGATACCACTTATCAGAGTACTTTGTTCACCCACAAAGGACAATGTAACATGAGCAAAAGAAAAACTTATTTTTTGCTATGTTACTAAGATTAGGCAGTTTGTTTGAGTCTACCGTGAAAGTGAGCCTATCCCAGCTAACACAGTGATGTTGAAAGCACATGGCCATTAGAAAGGACAAACGTGAATTTATACCTTCCTCCATACATTTTCATGTGTGTGACTATAGGAAATTGTGTATACTCTCTGAGTCTGTTTTCTAAGAAATGTTATTATTGGAGATAATGTACACAAAATATCAAATGTAGAGACATTCAATAAATTGTATCTGTTATTATTCGAATTTGGTCTATAGTATAGCACTGAACTCATTCATCCAACAAAATTGGTTAGTATGTAGGAGAAAAGGATCATGCGAGGAATAGGAACATACATCTATGAATAGTGATATAGTCTTTAAAAATCTGAAACAAATCTAAGGAAAGAAAAAGAAAAGATCTATTGTTTCCCTGGAAATTTCCTTTTCCAAAAACAAAGGTTAGCATTCTCTTCATTCATACTCACTTTTCAAGTAAAGCATGGAAATTAAATAAAACAAAGTATAATAACTGTTTTCTCTACTAAAGTTGATATCAGTGTCCAGGGTGAGCAACACTTCATGAATAACACATTGAATTATTAGCATATCAAAGAAGATTTCCTTCTGCTGTATTTCACCAACTGTCTGAGGTCTTTGATTTGAACTAAGCGACATTTGGGCATGCTGTTACTTCACAAAGGATTAGCTAATGTACAGAACCTAATCTCCTACCATTTGGGACATTTTGTATTAATTCAGATACTTAGAAAACAAGTGCATAAGTGAATGCTTTGCAAGAAATGCTGAAGCTCCAATCTGCTTCTTTCATCCTTAAAATAAGGACTTTTATTATGGGCCACTTTAGATGAGGGATTTTTTTTTTTTTTGTCACAAACAATTTCATGGTTAAATACACATTTTGTTCAAAATTACATGGAAAATCAAGAAGGAGAGACACAGTCCATGTAGGAAATTCTACCCAAAAAATAACACTGGGAAACATGGGCCTAAGTCACTAATGCCCAAAGAAGTATTCATTTGTTCAGACAACAGACTGCTTTCCAACATCTGGGGTTATGCAGATGTACAGGATACTGTATTTCCTCATCATTGTCTCATATTCTCTTTAGATATGACAGGTAAATAATTTACTAAAACACTATTGGACATTTTGGCTGAGGCAGGTGGCATAGGACGTGGTGCTTAGACAAAAAGGCAGATTGAGTTGTGTAAAGACGGTTTCACAGATACTTTAACCTTTAGGCGGGATCTTACATTCAGGCAGGAAAAAAAAAACTGATGAAAAAAGTGATGTGAGAGAGAAAAGTGGGGAGAGAGAGGAGTGCATTTTGGGGCAAAGGAGAAGCATATGAAATGCATACTTATGTAAAGAAGAAAACATAGGATATGCTGAAAATTGCAAAATATATATTTTAGTTGGAAAGTTAGGTGCATTTATTTGAATCAGATATTAGAAAACAAAAACTCTAATTGGAGGGAGGGCCTGACCAAAATGTATCTTGTATGCATTGCCAAAAATGGACTTTTAAATTCTGTGGGCAATGAGGTAACAATAAAATTTTCCAAGTGTTAAAAATGAGATTAGATAGGAATTTTAGAAAGATCATCTTGTATGAAAGTTAACAAGATTATATGTGGCATTATGTAATAACTGAAGTCATTTCTATAGTCTCCAGAAGAAACACTAACATTTAAAATCTTCTGATCAATAAATGCAACCATTTCTATTTTAATTAAATTTCATAATTTATCTATGAATAATTGTTTATTGCAAAGAGATTGGTATACCTAAAACCTAATATTGAGTATTTTCAGTGACAATAACTTGTAAAAGGGCTTTCCAATTCCTAGAATCTGAAAGGAAACATGATACACAATGAATAAATGTTTGAAATCAGGCTAACATCAAATGGACATATAATACGAAAAACTGTTAACCTAGAACATAAATTCTGGATAAATTTTTTAAATAGTTAAGATTTCATTAGAATCACTGAGTTGAAATATAGTATTTATATACTACACAGTAATTTATTTTAATATATCATTTTAAAAAATTATCAAAATAGAAATGTTCTGTATCTTACTCAGAATTGTGTTAACATGAGTGTAAAATACAAATCCCTTAAGTTGTATACTTTAGATTTGAATATTTTGTTTCGTATAAGCCACATGTGAACAAACATAGAAAAATTCCATGAAGAAAATAATAACTGCAAAGAAGTATTAAAAAAAAACAGTGGGGATGTCTGGGTGGTTCGGTTGGTTAAGCGGCTGCCTTCGGCTCAGGTCATGATTCCAAGGTCCTGGGATCGAGTCCCACATCAGGCTACTTGCTTGGCAGGGAGCCTCCTTCTCCCTCTGCCTCTGCCTGCCACTGTACCTGCTTGTGCTCTCTCTCTCTCTCTGACAAATAAATAAATAAAATCTTAAAAAAAATAACTTAAAAGAACAGTGGAATAAATCTGTATATGGTAAAGAACTCTCACCTATTAACCCAGTAACACATAAACTTTGTAATAATTATCTTTTTAAATCTTTCTTTCCTATATTTTACACACACATAGTTCAAAAAAGTACATTAGTAGTAATCTGGTCCTTGTTAAAAAAAAAACAGGAAAAAATATAAGGAAGTAGAGATTGAGTCTTCCATATTTGATGGATAAAACTCTGTCCCTTGCATATGTGGAATACACTTGAATGAAAGAAATTAAAAGAAGAAAGAAGAGAGAGGAAGAATAACATAATTAAAGGAACATGTATGATTGAGTTATACAATGTAAGAGAGAAAAGGGAAAAATGATATAGCACAAGGCTGAAAGTAGAAAAGGTAAGACTATAGAGAAGAACACTGACATGATGATAGTGTAGTTAGGAATTAAACAAGACGGCACTTAGCAAGTGTAGGACTTGGGGTGGAGGAAGGAGGGAGGAAGGAAGGGAGAGGGATAAGCAGACAGAGAGGGAGAAAGAGGGAAGGAGCTCTTTATTCAGTGGAAAAAGGGCTTCATGTAAGTATTTTGACAAGCAGAATATATGATGCTGTTCCAACTTAATGAGACTAATTTAATGCAAGTGATTGCCACAGCCAATTAGAAGTGGGAATTAAACTAGGATTGTTTTTTTTTTAATGACCATTAGCAAGGAGATAAGAAAGTGACATAAACTCTATCCATTCCTTCACATCCTGCACAGTCTATATGTGAGATAGGTTATAAACTAGCATATTGAAGGTCTTTTATGTTTAATTTATGTGAAAGAATAAGTAGAAGATGAGCTCTCTCAAAGCATGTAATTCATCACAGAATAATAAAAATGAGCATCATTATAGTGACAATAAAAACGACACTAATAAGAAGACCATTTACTGCATGATGGCTACATGTCCCCAGGACTCTTCTAAATACTGTTATGTATTTTTACATTTAATCTTCAAAATAATCCTTTTAGTTGGAAGCACAGAGCCATTGTTTCTAGTGCCTGCATTACCTCCCCTTGAAGCTACACCGAGCAGTTCCATGGGAGCCTTGAGTCACCCTGATAGTTTCTGCCTTTAACACAGACTAACTGTGTCTCAGCTTAGTGGGATTTAAATAACAAGGGTGGCAAATAGAGCAGGTAAAGGTCCAGCTTCCCATTCCACAAATGGATGATTCTAGGAGGCACAGGCAACTTCCTTTTTTTCTTCCTTCCCTCCCTCCCTCCCTCCCTTCTACTCTCTCCCTCCCATGCAAGTTGCTTATGAAGAAGTCTTATGAAGTGAAACACACTCTGCTTATAACATTTTCTACTGGTCGTTTTCTATACCTTACTTCACTCTCCTTACTCCTTCACATGCTTCCTATGATCTCCTAAATAAAACTTCTGAGCAAAATCCTCTAAGATTTTTTTGGGAGGATACTCAAATTTGGACATAACTATTATCCAATTTTACATGTAGAGAATACAAGGTTCAGACAGATGAAGTGATTTACCACAGTTTGCCCCATTGAAGAGTGGCAAATGAAATACACCTTTTTTTTTGTATCAAAAGTAGATTTCATTTTATTTTTGTTATTTTTTATTATTATGTTCAATTAGCCAGCATATATTACATAATTAGTTTTTGATGTAGTGTTCAATGATTCATTAGTTGCGTACAACACCCAGTGCTCATTACCGCATGTGCCCTCCTTACTACCCATCGCTGAGTTACCCCATTCTCCCACCCCCCTCCCTCTGTAACCCGCAGTTTGGTTCCCAGAGTCCAGAGTCTCTCATGGTTTGTTACCGCTCTGATTTCTTCCCATTCAGCTTTCCCTCCTTTCCCCTGTGGTCCTACACACTATTCCCTATGTTCCACATATAACGTACACTCTTTGATAGCATTCCAGAACTCAGGAAAGCCAGGGAGAGGCATAGAACAACAGGTGCAGTGAATGCAGAAGTAGAGACTTCTATTCCCATTGGCTTCTCAGGGTGAGAAATGACTGGGGGACACTGAATCTAACTGAAGTTCGAGGCCACCACAGATGGCAGTGTACCCTTAGAAAACTCACTGAGGGGTTGTTTATCAATGTTTATCTCAGGTGAGGTTTTAGTAGAAAAGATTCTCTGTGAATGTACACATGATAAAAACATTATGAGAGCTGATATTTGAACCCAGATTTTTTTTGTAATAATCTATGCTCTCAATCAATGAGCACACTTACTCTCTTTACTAGAAAGACTAGGACTTTTACATTCTATAAATTCTATAAACTGCCACATATACAACTGCGTAAACTCCCCTCAACAAGTTGTTATCAAAAAGAGTTATATAGTAAAACACAGCATTTTGCAAAACTATGTAAGACAGGTGTTTTGGTGCATTTATTGTCGAATATTCAAGAACCCCAAAATATTTTACACAGTTCATAGTGCAACTATTCCCGTCCAGTGATATGGCTTTGACACCACTAAACATAGCTTATTTTTTAGTAAAATCTTTGTCTTCTAAGAAGTTTTCAATAACAGTTACCATTATGTAAATAAACCTTAACAAGGTAACTTTTGTTTGTAAAGTTTATTCAATACAAAGGCTGTATAAAGTCTCTGGTTAAAAGAGCCTGTAATCACTTTATGAAATACTGTGCAAGAGAAAGCTTCTGAAACCAACAGTTCCTGTTCATTTAATTACAGTTCTGTTAATTTAATCACCTCAGTAGGGGACGTGTTACTTGGTGGGTGATATTTCTTTCACACCATGAGATGCACATCCACAGTGCTTGTCTCTATTAACTTAATGAAGAAATTACAATTAGAAAAAGAGCGATGCATTGAACATTTATTTGAACACAGGGAGAAAAGTAATGGGAAGCAAGCATGTGTGATGAGAACCTATTGTCTGTGTAAACCTTTCTGGATTACAAAATCAGCAGCTGGTCTTTCATATTGTTCAAGGGCTTTTTTAAAGTCTTTAGCATTCTGTGCACATAAGCAGAAATCAATGCCTAAAAGATTTTAAAAATATCTATGCACGAATGCACTGTTACTTTGAGAGTTTTAAAAGGATATAGAATATACATATGAAAAACAACTTTCCACATTCCTTTGTTTTTACAAAAAGTAGTTGAGACTATGTTTAATGAATGAGTGACATCTGCCTAATTCCATTGTGCTTTGATTTTTTTTTTCTCTTTGGGGAAAAAAACCCAAATCTAGTGTGTTCTTTCAAATGAGAAAAGTTGTATGTTTATTCTTTGTAGCAGCCATTCTGCAATACATCCCCAAAGGCAAATTTGCAATAATATCCAGATGTTAGTCAAACTCTACCCTAAAGTGTTCGTGCTAAACAATTGCATCAAAGCAGAACAGGGAAAAATACTAATTTTGGTTTTTATGACAACTTTTAGAATACAAGTAATTTATATTAGCAAACAGGAAGAGCTAACTTACACAATTAGAGTAGATCAATTTGAATTAGGGGTAAGATGCAAGGTACTTAACAGGACAGATAGAGCCCACTGCAGACTGACCCCAACATATTCCTTCAGAGTAATCCTTGGGTTTAATAATCCACTGATTAATCCTGTGGCTTCTAGTTGCCTGAATGCTCCTTCATTACTCTCTATATTGCCCTCCAGATTCTTTTCTGGAACATCCTTTCCTCCCTTCTTAGTCTAAATAATTACAACTTATTTTCAAGAGTCAAATCGGGGAACATCTCCTCCAGAAAACATCCAAGAGCCCTGTGCTGGGCTCACTTCTCTGTTCTTTATTTCTACCACAGCCTTGGCATGCCTCTATTATGGATCTAAAACTGTGAATACAATGTCATTAAATGTTTTATTTTTCCATATTGTAAGTTCTTAGAAGGCAAGGATGGAGACTTTGTCAGCATTTTATAAAGAGTCAAATAAACTATGCTGAACCTTGGTATATGAAAGGCAGACCTTACTTTATTTACAATAAAAGCATTTTATGTGAGGAAATTAGTCCAAGTTTGCATGGATTTCGGGAAATTGCCTAAACTACAAGCATCTAGGTTCTACTTGAATATTTTCAGTGTTAGAGAACTTACAGAGGATAATACAGTGTTTTTTTGTTTGTTTGTTTTAGTTTTTATATATTTATTTGTTAGAGAGACAGAGAGAGACAACCAGTAGGCAGAGAGAAAGGCAGAGAGAGGGGAAAGCAGGCTCCCCGCCGAGCAGAGAGCCAGATGTGGGGTTCAATCCCAGGACCCTGAGATCACGACCGGAGCCAAGGGCAGAGGCTTTAACCCAATGAGCCACCCAGGTGCCCCTGTTTTTTACATATTTTTATTTTAGAACCATTTTAAATTTCCAGAAAAATTGTGAAGCTAGTACGGAGACTTCCCACATACCCAACATTAAGTATCTCCCACTATGAATATCTTACATTAATAGACTACAGATGTTACAATTAATGAAATAATATTGTTACAATACTACTAGAAAAGTCCATAGTTTTTGAGTTTTGTTTTTGTTTTTAACTCATTTGTTAATACCCTAATGTCCGTTTGCTGTTCCAGGATCTTATATAGACTACTACATAACACCTAGTTGTCATGGCTCCTTTTGTTCCTCTTGGCGATGACAGTTTTCAGACTTTCCTTCTTTTTGATGACCTTAGTTTTGAGGAGTACTGGTAAGACATTTTGTAGAATGTCCCTCAATTGGGATTTGTTTGACATTTATCTTATGGTTGGAAAAGGATTATGTGGTTTTTGAAGGAAGACTATAGAAGTAAATGTCATTTTCATCACATCATATCAAGCCTACCTTCTATTGACATGACATATCACTGTTCTTGTTAATCTTGATCACTGGGCTCAGTGGAATTTGTCACACTTCTCCACAGTAAAGTTATTCTTTCTCTCCCCCCCGCCCCACCATACACTGTTCGGTGGAAGGAAGTTGCCAAGTGCAGGTAAACTTACGGAGTCAGGAATTATATCCAAACTCTTTGAAATATGCATTTTTTTGGAGTTCTGTGTGGGAAATTTTTCTAATGTCCTTCATTTACTCATTTATTCAATTGTTAATTTATATCAATATGAACTCCTAGATATTTATTTTATGCTTTGGGTTATAACACAATGCCCCTTTATTATTTTGTTCTCAAAGTGTTTCATCACCGGCACGTTCCACTTGTCTCATTTGTTTCTTTGGCTTATCCCCACCATTGTGTGTATCTGTGTTTAATACTTCTTTACTCCTTGGCACTCCAAGTTGCTCCAGGCTCATCTTGTATATTCCTTGGCCCTGTCCTAGATCATCAGTTTTTAAAAGAAGCCCTTCTTTCTTTTCTGGAGGAGTGGTATTAGAAACCAAGATGCGTGTGTTTGACGTGTTCACTGCTACTGGGGTGGGCTCTCTCGATGACAGAGGAAGAGAATACACGTTTGATAACTCATGTAGAAAACATGTTTATTAATATTTCCCTATGCAACCATGTACATCAATATTAAGTTAGAAGTGAGTCATAGTGATGTGAGATTGATCCGTGAACATATGAATTATTCCAGCCTCTGGCACTTATGTGTAAATTCCCCTCTAGCAATGAGAAATACAGCCCTGGCCTTCCATTCATTTTACTGATGATTATATTCTAGTATTCTTGCATAGCAGTATCAAAATTATTAACCTCCCATGAGAAAAAACAAAACAAAACAAAACAAAATGAAAAAACTTTACCGGCTGAAGTATAATGCTTATATTCCATCTCTTTGCCTTTAATTTTATAGACTCCACACATTTCCAAAGTTCCTTAGATCAGTTCTTCTCCCACTCCCTGCTACCCAGTAGGTGAGACTGTGTCATGTATTTGTAACAATACAGTTGGATTATTTTGTCATATTCTGAATTCCATTCTGGAATCCCCTATTCCTAGATGAATTTTGAGAAATTATATATCAAGTTCCACTCTTTGCATTGTAAATTCCTATGGGTTTTGAAAAATATGTTCTGTCATGTCTGAGAGAATTGTTTCTTTAAAATTCCCCATTTCTTACTGATGGCTGAGTAATAGCCCCTTCTGTATGTATGCCACCTCTTCTCTATCCATTCATCAGTGGACATCTGTCCCCAACCATCTTTCCATGGTTTGGCTGTTGTGGACATCACTGCTATAACATTGGGTGCATGTGCCCCTTAGAATCACTATTTTTGTATCCTTTGAATAAATACCCAGTAGTGCAGTTGCTGGGCCATAGGGTAGTTCTATTTTTAACATTTTGAGGAATCTCCATAGTGTTTTCCAGATTGGCTTCACTAGTTTCCATCCCTACCAATAGTGTGAGAGGGTTCCCCTTTTTCTGCATCCTGCCAACTTCTGTTGTTTCCTGAGTTGTTAATTTTAGCCATTCTGACTGATGTGAGGTGGTATTTCATTGTGGTTTTCATTCATATCTCCCTGATGATGATGAGTGATGTTGAGCATTTTTTCATGTGTCTGTTAGCCATTTGTATGAAATCTTGCTATTTACAATGATGTGGATGGAACTGGAGAGTATTATGCTAAGCGAAGTAGTTCAGTCAGAGAAAGACAAATACCATGTGATTTTACCCATATGTGGAATTTAAGACACAAAACTGATAGATGTAGGGGAAGGGGAAAAATAAAATAAGATAAGAACAGAGGGAGACAAACCATAGAGATTCTTAACGATAGAGAACAAACAGGGTTGCTACAGGGGGAGGGGTGAGAGACTGGTGTAACTGGGTGATGAGCATTAAGGAGGGCACTGGATGTAATGAGCACTGGGTTTTACAACAGATGAATCATTAAATTCTACCCCGAAATTAATAATATACTGTATGTTTACTAACTCAAATTTAAATACAATCCTAAAGTAATAAATAAGTAAATAAATAAATAAAAATTAAAAAATAATAAAATTCCCTGTTTTACCTATTTAAACCCCAGTCCAACCCTTGGCTATCACTGTTTTTCTAGGATCTATAGTTTTCTGTTTACAGAATATAACTGGAATTAGCTGATTTGTAGCCTTTACAGGCTGGCTTATTTTACTTAACTATAGGCATTTAATATTCACCCATATAGTTTCATAGCTTGATAACTCATATTTATAACTGAATGATAATTCATTGTACAATAAAAACGATATCTAACATACAATAAAAATACATTATACAAATGTGCTAGTTTGTTAATTCACTTACTGAAAAACATCTTGATTGCTTTCAGGTTTTGTTGATTATAAACAAATCTATAAACTTCTGGGTATAGCTCTTTGTGTGAATATAAATTTAAAAATTGGCTAGGTAAATACATGGGAGTAGAGTTGCTGGATCATATAAAAAATTAATTTTTTAATTTGTAGGAAACTGCAAGATATTTTCCAAAGTTGTGGTGCCATTTACAGTAACAATGAAAGAGATTTCTCTTGTTTTGCCATTGATATTGTGAGGTATTTGGATATCAACCCCTATAATAATTGTTTAATGGTATCTCTTGTTTTAATTTGAATTTCTCTCATGACAAATAATATTTAATATAATTGCCTTGCTATTTGTCATCTATATCCTCTCTGCTGAGGTGTTTGCTCCAATTTTGTTCATTTTAATTTTTAAAAAATTTACTTTAAAATGTTTTAGTATATTTTCGCTAAATGTTTTTATTCAGATATGTCTTTTGCAAATTTATTTTTCAACCTGTAATTTGTCTTTAATAGCATTATTTTCAGAGCAAGGGATTTTACTTACTAAACTTTATTACTTAATAAAGTATATAATTTAATATTATTTTGTTTTTAAATTTTGTATTTTTATAAAATATATTTTATTTTAATTAATTTTGATATTTAATACATATTCATATTTATTTATAAGACATTTATTTCATTTATTAATATCTATATATTTTATATAATAGAGTGTGTATACAATAACTGTATATAGTTATTAACAAAATATTTAATATTTAATAAACTGTATAAATATCAATCTATCTTTCACATTCTGCTCATTTGATGTTGTATCACCCTACCTGAAATTTTACAGTTTTTTTACATGTTTCTTTTAGAAAATTTATAATTGTGCATTTTATGATTGGGTCTTTGATCCATTTTGAGTTATTTTAAAAAGTATAATGTCTGTGTGCATATTCATTTTTTTCACGCATAGATGTTCAATTTTTCACCACCATTTGTTGAAAAGAATATCCATTATCCATTGAATTGTGGTGGAGAAAACTCTGGGTATATTCTACAATACTAGTATTCCACAAAATTCTACAATATTGCCCCCTCCCTGCCAAAGACATAGGGGATTTTCTCTTATTTTATTTGCATGAAACTGTGGAGTTCATGGAAGAAAGCCCCACAAAACTGTAGGAGTCCTTCTAAGATTGTGGCCATCAGTATTTTCTTATTTCCATCTTGATCCACAAAATTACTATTTAACTATCTACCAGTAGGGCTCCTGCAATTTCTGTTCCAGGCAAACACATCTCCTTATGACTCTCTGGATTCCTCTCTCTAGATTTCGGGGTGGTGGTTTATCATGCTAAAGTGGTTTTCTGATACAGTCAACAAGTTACTGATTTTCAATTTGTTCAGCTTTTTTTCTTTTTGGAAGGGCGGGAGTGACAACTTCTAAGCTTTCTACATTTCACGGTGGAAACCAGTTGTCCACATTTAATTAGTGAGGATTGAATTTTCTTAGTTGGTTTTTATATTAAACTGAAGATAATCTCTCTTAAATGCCATCATTGACTGAACAAAAAATCCTTCGACTCAGAATCAAGACAATTCCTTTCCTACATAAACTCTTTCAAATATTTAGAGATGTTTCTCCCTCATCCCACCCCCTACATCAAAGTTATTATTCCTACAGTTGTTCAGGATTTATGTTTCTATTTGTCTTTATTCTGTCCAGTAGTGTATTGGAGTTGGCTAGAATGAATTTGGCAGAGCAGACTGTTAAATTTTCAGAAATTGGGAGGAGCTAATTTTTAAACACAGCCATTATTAAAAATTAATATAAACTTAAAATTGAATAAATTATATTGAAATAAAAGCTAATAAATACGCAAGACTCACTTCTTAATTGCTTTGCTGCATTTTAATGTTATTCACATATTTTCAGTCTGCATAATAGAATACTATCAAGTGGTGCACTAATGTGCCTTTTTTCTGAACTTTGCATTCACTAACATCCATTGGGTATCTGGAAATCAACCAGAGTGTCTGTGTATACACCCAGAAATAGACAAACACTACAAATCAGGCTTGATTTATTGTTTGCTAATTATCTACACCTAAAATGTAATAGAAAAATGTTAAGAAGCTGTGTTTAATTAAGCTTAAACTTTAAAATTTGTGTATCTATAGCTGTTTTATTACAAATAGCATAATTAAGAAAATATTATCCCAATGTTGAAAGTTGTTCACATAATTAACAAACATCTGTATTTATTTTTCATTTTCGTATTATTCCTTAGTATAAAGGAAATGCCAAACAACATTCATGTCACTACTATACCTGTTGATCAACTGCAATTCTTTCTTTGACTCAGGAGTAAGTGTTCAGCAAAAAATGAATGAAAGTATTCTTTGGGAACCAAATGGTTTATGAATTTATAATAAAGCACAATAAACTTTTTATTATCACTTGTAAATTTTATAATATACTCCCTTTACATTAGTAAAATTTGTAAAAAACAATATGTATGTAGATATATATACATACTCTTCTCATCAGGGAGACAATTAATTATGTATTTACACACCTCTAGTTCTATCCCTGTACCATACGTTCACTCCATTTAAGTGTCTTTATTTATATGAGATCTAACAAGAATAGTGAAACAATTAGTACACCTATTACTGCTAAATAAGCAATTAAAATTTTATGAAATATAAACCCTCTGAAGAAAGTTTTAAAATAAATTCACTGGATGAAGGAGTCCATTAGATTTATTTTTCAGAAAGCTTTATTCGTATGTTTATGTTCTATCTCTCTGTCTCTCCCTCCCTGTTTCTCATACACAGATGATACAGAATTGGCATGATACACTCAGGGGGACCCCCTCTTAACTGTAAAGAGATAAAATGCACTTTTAGCTTTTTTGGTAGAATAGTTTAAATGATTCCCGAAAGTTTAATTTTCAGTGTTTTACAGAAGTTCAAATAGAGTGACTAGACCTCTAAGTGTAACCTATAACTTCTTGATAAATATCTGGAAAGAGGTATAATTTAAAAATATGATATAATTTATCTTAGGACAGATATCCTTTAATTTTAATTATTTTTAGGACCCACTTGGTTTAGCAAAGATGAAATTTCCATTAAATATTTAATCTATTTAAAATTCAGTTTTAGATTTTTAAAATTTAGATTTATCTCATTTCCTTAACATCAATCTCAGTCCAACCAAATAGCCATAACCTTCTGGGTCATAACTGTCCTAAAGCGACATGGGGGATTTGTCCCCCACTTGTTTGGGCTGCTTTAAACAAAATACTGTAGTCAAGATGGCTTATAAACAATGGGGATTGATTTCTTACAGTTCTGGAGACTGGAAGTTCAAGAACACTCTTCCAGGCTACAGACTACAGACCTTTTACTATGTTCTCACATAGTACAAGGATGAGGGAACTTTCCGGAACTCTTTTGTCAGGCACTAATCTCACTCATGAGGGTCACTCCCTTGACTGAGCACCTCCCAAAGGCCCCACCACCTAATGCCATTATCTTTGGAGGTTATGATTTCAACATAGGAACTTTGGGAGGAGGATACAAACATTCAGACCATAACAAGATTGAAACTTGCTTTTAGCTCAGTGGGTTCTGGCCTTAGGCTCAGTTGCTGTGTCTTGGACCTAGTGGTGGGTAGGGAGGAGATGGTGAGCTCAATATTTCAGTATGGCTGTATATGTCTGCCCTTGGAGTCCTGTTGATAGTAGCCTTAGTTAGGTGCTATATAAGACAAATTTAATAGATTTGATCCCAGCCTCCACTGGTCAGATCATCGAGAGTGATTGATGACATACTCATGTTAAAATTCAAGTTCTTTCAAGAACCTGTCAGACCAAGGGATGGATTTTTAGAAGGAACAATCTGCCATGGGTCTTGAATGTCCCTGCATTTTCTTTCTTTCTGGGCATGCCAAGTACGCGGTTCCGACTGTTCCTTGTCCATCCATTCTTCAGAGTTTTATTTGCATTATATAAAGAGCATGCTTCATTATATAACGAGTGTGCTAATGGATCACTATAAAAGTGTTGGATTTCCCAAGCTCATAATTCCCTATATGTAATATTAATCCACTGTATTCATAGCATTTTTCTGTGTTTTTCTGCATAGCATTCGTGGGACTTGAGGAGCGATGGATCATGAGAAAATGACTCAAGATAAAACTCTTGGTGTCTGCTGTGTCACAGTTTTTTTTTATTATTATTATTATGTTCAGTTAGTCATTATAGTATATCATTAGTTTTTGATGTAGTGTTCAGTGATTCATTAGTTGCATGTAACACCCAGTGCTCATCACAACATGTGCCCTCCTTGACACCCATCACCTAGCCCCCCATCACCCACCCCTCGCTCCTCTGAAAACCTCAATTTGTTTCCCAGAGTCCAGAGTCTCTCATGATTTGTCTCCCTCATTGTGTTACAATTAATAAAATCCTTTGTTTCTGGCCCCAAAGCATTTAATCTTCTGCCAGTATCCACAATAGAATAACAAGCTAACTTGCAGACTACAAGCAAGAGTCTTAAATACTTTCCTTCTGAGACTTTTCATTCAAATGAGGAGACACGTAAGACTATTTCAGATAGTCACAAGTGTCGTATGCATAAGAGAATAATGTCATAGAATATCATCAGAAGGGCATCCCAGACACTGTATCATAGGAGGATCTTTTCTGAGAAATTTATATTTAATTTGAAATTTAATGTTGAGAAAGAGTTCTTTAAGACATATTCTAGGGGAATGTCACTGGAGGAAGAGGGAATAGCATGGATAATACTTAAGGTAAGAAGAGTTTGAAATCCTTGCAGAATAGAAAGAAAGATCACGATCAGGGTGAACAAATAGGACAGCAGTATTATCCAATGTTTATTTTCAAAAAAGCACCTTGCCTGCTATGCAGGAAATGAATCACTCTGGACTTAGAAGGCAGCTGTTTTGGAAGAATTGGTTGAAAGATCTTTGCGTTGCTCGATGGTAGTTACAGTTCAACCAGAAAGAAATGTCTGGAATATGATGTGTTTTGGTGGTAGAGCTAAGAGTGTTGATAAATGAATATTTATCAACCATTTAATAAATCATTTATCATTTAATAAATCATTTATCAATGACAAGTCATTGATAAATGAATTGAATGTATTGTGAAGAAAAGAGAGAAATTGATGATTAGCCTGGGATCATTAGCCTAAGTACCTGGTTGAATTTTTATGTAATTTACAGATAGGCAAGACTAGAGGAGCAACAAAAAAATGAATGAATACACAAACAAAAAACAGAAACAGGCCCATAAATACAGAGAATATACTGGTGGTTGTCAGAGGGGAAGGGGTGGGGGGAATGGGCAAGATGGGTGAAGGGGAGTGGGAGATACAGGCTTCCAGTAATAGAATGGTTAAGTCAGGGGAATAAAAGGCCCCGCATAAGGAATAGAGTTAATGATATTGTAGAAGTGTCGTATGGTGACAGATGGTAGGTACACTTGTGAACACAGCGCAATGTATAAACTTGTCAAATCACTAGATTGTACACCTGAAACTAGTGCAACTATACTCAAATAAAAAATAAAAATAAATAAAATTAAAAAGTCACTAAAAAAAATCTTTGACTGTATTTCCGCAACGAAACAGTGCTAAACTTCACAGGCATTCCGGAGCAAGTTTTTAAGTCATTGACACCTTCATCTCAATTTTATAGTTAGACAATCAAAAGAGTCATCATTTCTTTTGTATGAAAGAAGGGACAAGCCAACGGTCCTTTACAAGGACCATTTTCCCAGAGAATATGGAAGAAATTTCCACGCTGTTGCTTTCCTTCTAACCAAGAATGCTGCAAAATACATATTGCTAGCTTTATTTCACTATCAGAGAAAAAGTTTCATAGTCGGACAATGGCTGATGATTTGTACCTTATTCTTCTTTGTTCCAAAACCTCTGTTCTTTTTACTAAACCACTGTGTGTTTGCTGATTTTTATGGATGGTGCACAAAAGTTTCATTGTGCAGAGTACAGATGGAGAAATAATTAATCACAACAATAGAAGCCTGCCCTTGCTTTTAAATGTCATTTTACAGTACGTGTGTTTGTCCTCTTGGATTTTTTTTCCTGCTTTCATATAATCTCAGGTTACATTATAAATGAATAAGATGGATGGTATAACAAAGAATATTATTTTGCCTCCATGTATTCAACATGTGGAGATTGAATTGGAGTTGAGTTTCTTCCCTCATCTAGTTGTCTTTGATTCTTTGAAATTTATAGGGAAGCAGAAGACCTTCTTTGCCATTGTGGTACAGTTCAAATATATGCTGAATAGAGAAGGACACTGTTCAATGCACTTTTCAAGTTGCTTTTTCAGTGAATAAACCAGTGCCATCACTTGCACCCTTTAATCCTATAAATGGCACACTGCCAGCTCTTTTAATCCTCTGTAAAGCCATTGTTTTATCTAGCACTGTTCTTCCCTGTTCTCTGCATCATTATTTGATGCTGAAAATGCTGCAAATCATAGGTGACAACATTTTGGTTATCAACATTAATGATTGAAAACAGATGCTGTATGTGCTCATATTTGTCATTAGAAAACCTTGATACGTTATCTAATGCAGCAGCACATACCCAACTTTACTGAACCAACCAAAAAACCTTTAAGTGTCTTAATAAACACAGTTTTATTAGACTGACAAATGCTTCCATTAGGTGCTGTGTTTCACTTATTACGGTAAATTGTTGCATCAGTGGTATTTTCCCTACAATAAGATATGTGATTGGAAATGGCCAGTATTTCTCCTTTTAGAATTATCCGAATGGATTATATTGGGAACAGGTAAATAAAAACATTTAAAGCATTATGGGGATTAGGGTAGTAGGTAATTGGATGCTTACATCTTGGTTGGAATATTAAATGCTAGAGGTACTGTGGGTCCACTAAATATAAATAAAAGAGCTGACTTC
Source organism: Nasua narica (assembly GCA_028533885.1). Classification (NCBI taxonomy): domain Eukaryota; kingdom Metazoa; phylum Chordata; class Mammalia; order Carnivora; family Procyonidae; genus Nasua; species Nasua narica. The sequence continues at coordinate 71,523,874 of CM052808.1, forward strand.
AGCTAACGACTCACTTTTGAGCATGGATCTTTGACAGTTTTTATTGGTAATTGAAAAAAATGGCAAAGCAATTTTATGACTGTGCTTGGAGGAGAGAGCTCAGTTCATAACAAGAAATCAGCCAGCAAAGCACTTTGCTAGGATCACCCCAAACCCCAAAGCAATAGGGCAATGCATTCCTGAAAGTTTCCTTGTTATTTATTTATTTTTAAACTTCACTGGAAAATGGATATGGATATTTTAAACTTCACTGGAAAATGATTATGGATAGCACATCCATAATCAATCATTTAATAAGTTAAAAAAAAAAGAATAAGGAAGACACACACTAGTGTTTAATCTAAATACTTTAAAACACATCCAACGTCAGATTTACATGAGAAAGAGAGACAGACAGACAAAAAGACAGAGAGAATATTGCCAGAAACAGGACAGGACAAGTGAGTCATTTTATTTGCCCCAAACATAGTTCAAACTGCATGATTATAGATATTACTATGCTGGGAAAAGTTTATATAAATGCTCTGCCCGCAGGGAGAGCAGCTCCCCATTCCCTAAGGGTAAGCTATGTATAGTGACTTCCTTCTAGAGAATAAATAAAAGAAAATGGTATCTTGACCGAGGTGATCAAGGTCAACACCAACAGTCATAAATGACGTTGACAGTATGCACAGTATGATAAAATGTGAAAATAGCATGCTTCCTTTACAGTGTTCCTCTCTAAAACTGATAAGCTTAGTCTAACTATGGGGAAACATCAGACAATTCCTACCAGCAGGACATTCTACAAAAAACTTGACCATTTCTCCCTCTCAAGGTTATCACAAACAAGGACGTCAGAGAAACTGCAAGGGCCAAGAGGAGTCTAAAGATGGACATAATTGCAAAATGTCACAGGGTACCTGGTTGGGATTCTGGAACAGACAAAGGACATTTTCCTTTTTTTCCCTACTTTTCTGTGTTTTCAGGTGTTCCAAAATAAGTAAATAAATGTAGTTAGAAATGCTTCTACCTGTACTTAGAAATTTCTCATTAGGTGTAGATTAATTTCACATTTCATGGAATTGTGTAGTATGGCATGACATTCATATTCAAGAAAAAATTTCTATAGGTTCACTTAGTCTTCTGAACACTATCACTGAAACTGCTGTCACAATCTAAAGATTCAATATTTTCATGTCATATTTTGGGATAATCAACTAGTTGTTATCAAATATATTATGAACATTTGCTATACTTCAAGTTTGCCAAGATATGTGTGTGTGTGTGTGTGTGTGTGTGTGTGTGTGTGTGTGTAAGCAGGGTATTTTCTATTTCTTACTATTTTTTTCCCTAAGAAATGGAAGTTCTTACAGTATCATACAATTGATGCTAATAATTGTTGGCAAAAAGGTCTAGGAAAATATTTGTGTTTAATTAACATGAAACAACCCAGATTGTATTAAAAATATAATAGTGAAAACAGTATATCATGTAGATCAAAGAGTCATTCTGTATTTTTGGAAGAAATGGAACATTGTTAAGGGAAAAATTGGCCAATTAAAGATCCTTTTTAGGTTACAGTAAACTATGTATACGGTCTTTCCTAAATCATCTGAGGATATGCAAAATTTTAAATCGTCTAGGATCAGAATCTCTACCTATCTGTTTTGCTGTTGTATATCTCATGGCCAATGCAATCCTTGATGCATGCACTCCAAGATTATTTGCTGAATGACCAATAGGAAGTCAAAGAAGAAACAGAATTTCCTAGTATAGATGGTAATAACGTATATATTGTGTATGTAATGTTTTATAATTTGCAAGTAACTTTCAGTGTTCATCTCCATTTCAGAGAGATTCAGAAATGGTTATTCTTTTTATTTTGTATGTTTTCTTACTAAGGCTTTATGAAGTGAAATGACTTATGAAATAGGTCAAAGGTGAACTTTTTAAGATTCTGGATTATAAATCTAACTTCTCTTTCTCTATGCCCAAAATTGGCAAATTATTTTTGTAGGACTCAGTTAGCAAATATTTCCAACTTTGGGGCCCAGCAATCTCTGGCAAAAGTGCTCAACTCTGCCATTTTAGCATGCGAGTGGCCATAGACAATGTATAAACAAAGGTACATGGCTGTTTTAATAAAGATTTATTTTAAAAATTAGGCTCTCCAGTTGTAGTTTGCTGACTCTCAATGTACATTATACCACATCTCTAACAATGCTAGGTTTACGTAATGTCTCAAGGATGCAAGGAAATACTTCTTGATTGAAAACTTAGAGGTTAAGGCCAGTTGAAACCAGCAACAAAAATATGTTAAACTGGATTTCAAATGTGAATGAAAATGCCTTCTTGAATTTGTTGGTGTTTTAGTTGTTATTGTTACTTATATAACACAAAGCCCACCTTGTCTTTTCTGAGAGCAGGAAGTGGTTAGATTCCCCAAACTTTTAAGCAGCCAGCTCAGTATACACTGAGTTTATGTGATGTTGCGGGTACTCCCAAGGAAAGGCTGACGCTGCAAGCTGATGATATTTGTGGTGTGCTGACAATATGATTCACTCATTTGAAGTCTGGGAAATGCCTGCCTGCTGTTCTCACCTCCTGTTCAAAGATGCGTAGTGACTTTAAAAAGATAAAATCCAATTGGCACAGCAACTGTAGATTAACCCACAGATTTCCTTTGACCTGGGCTTTTGCTCCTCTCGATCTGTATCTTCCACATTCTATCTGCCTTTCTTTCAGCTTGCAATATCTACTCCCCTAGTGGAAGAAATTGATGTCCTCGTTCTGGGACTTGGTTACCTAACTCAAAGGCATTTTTTGCAATTCAGACAAATTCTTACTTTTTGATAATATTCTGACGTCTAGGCCCAGAGTTCCGTTTACAAGAGTTTTCACATTCCTGTATTGCTTCTGTATTGATGTCTTGGTGATCAGCCCACTAGTTTATTTCAGCATTTTATTTGATAAACTTTATACTTGTTTACCAATTATTAAAATTAATGTGCTCTATTCATCCATCACTTATTTTTGGAAATAAGAATTATCTATGTACCATAAGTTGGCCATCTAAGGAAGCACCCAAACTTGAAATGGAATCTGCAGAGTATGACATGAAGAAGTTAATTCATAATTATGTAGCATGCTTTTCCTGAGATGCCATAGCTTTGTAGCATTTAAAGGCATTTAGAAATTCATACTAGTTAAATCCATGTAGTGGTTCCTTTGCATAGTATAGCAGAAAACTCGTTAACTTGCTTTTATTCTCCAGAATGTATCTTTCACTGATTTTATATCATCGAAATTATATCATCCTCATTTGGTTATCACTTGCTAATCCTAAGCTTGATCAAAAGCAGATCCATTTAGAAACTACACCATAGTAAAAAAAAAAAAAAAAAAAAAAAAGATCCTTGTGTATAGTGACAAGATCTTACAAAATTTCTTCTAGTGTCAATGTGATTAAAAGGTTAAAGGACTATTATATAAAGGGATAGCATTTACATGTTCTATGTATTCTATAACTTCAGCTATACTGTGTGTCTTAAATACTTAATATAACTCTGGTTAGAATTTTAAAAATTGAGAATTCAGCCAACTCAACAGCATAATAAGTTTGTCTCAGTGTGGAAATGAATTCTTAAATTAAAAATTTAACAATTTCCCTGGCAACAGTCGCTGGGGCCAACAGATGCATTTAGCCACCAACTACTAGATGAACACATGTATTCTCCGTTACAAACGTTGGCACATATGGTTTGTTTTTAAAAATAGGGTAATATATGCTTAGTGCCTCTGGATTGTTATGATGGCTGGATCTCAGAATATAGAAAATGGATAGAGAAAAATGATATCATTTTCCATAAACTTTTTCATATATTGTTAAGAAATACTTTAAAGTTAGGTTGCTTTGGGGGGTACCTTCTAAAAAAGCAAAATAAACAAATAGTCTTATAACTAAAAAAACCTCAGAAAATATAATCTCTGAGTAAGGCAATAATTTTAGGATCCTTTGTGAAAAGGACACGAGTGTTTAATCTGCCCTCTTTGAAACGGGGTATAATATTCTTAAGGCTGTATAATCAATACTGTGATGGAAAAAATAAGAATCATTGAACACTACATGACGTAGTGTAGTGATAGAATGAATAAGAATCTCTGAACACTAATGATGCACTACTCTATGTTGGCTAATTGACCATAATAATAAAATAAAAAAAGGAAAGAAAAATAAGCATTCATTTTGAAGAATTAATAAAATCTCTGAGCCCCTTATAGAATCCACAACATCAGAGTTAAAATATAAGACTGGGTTTCTTGTTTCCTTCTTTTCACAGTATTGGATTAGTTACAATGCATTTTTATTTTTCTGGTCTATAGACTTATTTAATTTCAGTTTATTTACAGATTTTTTTTACCATATATTTGGTTTAATAATTCTGTATTTTCTAAGTAGTATATCTGCTTCGAAATCTTCTTAACATTTATCTTATATTTTCCTGATGTTTCAAAACTACTTTAGTTATTTTTTCCTAGATTTTGTATTATTATACTTTGTTGTAAGCCCCCCAAATTTTGGAACTCTTTAAGTTTTTCTGTGATATTTTCAACTGATTTCATTTCAAATTATTTCTTCATTATCTGAAATTCAAATTTGAACTATGAAGACAATCCTGATTCTGGTGACCTGAAGGATAGCTTCCCCCCCTTTAATGACTCAGGGAATAAAAAAACACTAAGCTTCCTTCATAAAATTTAAAATACACTGACACTCCTTAGATCACAGGTGTCTCTAAGAATGATCAGAGTGTTTTTATATTTTTATTCCTTTTCTCATATTTCTCCTTGAAGAAACCAATGACGGTTTCGCTCTGTGTAAATAGTACCAGTTAGGTGGAAGAATTGCATCCTATCAGTCATCCTTTCTTTTCTTTTTTCCTTTTTTCTGGGGTAGCATTCATCACTTACACACTCAGTCATCCTTTCCAAGTCAGATTTCAGTTTGCTTCAAGTTTAAAAATCAGTCATTTTAGAATTTTGTTTTGCCAGATTTTTAAAAAAATATATAGTATCTGAGTATCTTTCATACATTTAATTGAATTTAAAGTAAAGTTAATGGACATTTAAAAGACATTGTGGAAGGTTTATACAAATTACATGCATTTAAAAACACACATCACACACACACACACACACACACACACACATGCATTTCAAAATTGCAGCTTTCAAACTACAAAACCTAACTGGTTATGCCTTTGAGGAGAGCATGACTCAGTTTTTTGTGCGTGTGAAGATTTTTTTGCATATGATACTATGTATTAAGTGTTTGTTAATTATCATACCATATATAATTTCACAATGTGAAATATATTTTCATAGAAATATGCAATATTTATATATAAAACATATATATATATATATTTACTTTTGTAATGAATTGAACAGTGTCAGTTCCATACTAACAACTTGGATAGTTGAAACCTGTCTCTTGGTAACAGAAAACATATTACATCAAAATTTAAAATATGTTAAACTACTAGGTACTTTTTCCATAGATTGAAATCTTACTTTTCAGCTACAAACTCTCCCAACCAACTGTGGCTGTTATTGAAGTATCATGCCACTTAATGCATATATGACTTCATATGTGCATGCATCAGCCTTATGGTTGCAATATTTTTTCTGAAAATATAGTTGCCTGCAGCCAGATAAGGAAATCATTAACACTAAGACTCAACTATTAACTGAAATCATGATTTTATACGATAAGACAATTTAAATATACAGACAAAGCAAAAATTGTTTTTTGTTAAAACACAATGAGTGTATATATTTTAAAAGTTTTTATGGAAAAGAACATGTTCATAGATGTTTTTGTTGTTATTACTATATTGTAATTGGTGTATTATCAGCAGGTTATGTGTAATGCATATTTCTAATTGAAAATGTAAGAAATTAACCAAAACTCTGAACTTTATTTTTAAACTTTCTTTAACTTTGAAGCATACTCCCATTATTCCAATGAGGATAGATTCATATTAACATTCTAGCCATTTTAGTCCTCGTAATGAGCCTAAAATAGCTGCCAGCTTGCAGTGCTGGAATTAATGATAATTAAATGTAACACAAAATGTATTTCCATATTTTGTATTGCTCAGATGATTTCATCTCAGATGTAGTATGATTCTTTTTAGAGATGACTACTGCTATTTAATCTCTTTTTCAATTTTAATTTGAATTTCATATTGTTCCTGACTGTTTAATGAATATTTTGGGAGATGGCCATAGTGTTGTTAATTATACTGGAGACTGAGTATAATTAATTCTTTTGGACCCAAAGTCAGCTAGTTAATCGATTTCTGATGAAACTGGAGATTAAACACAGATAGTTCACCTCTTCCTTCGTTCATTTTAATTCTTCTCTCTTCAATTCAATCAGATTACTTTGGGAAGTCATTGCTGGCAAATCAATTTGTGAAGCTGTTTTGGACGTTATCCAGATGTTAATAGATGGGTGATCTTTTCCATCAAGGTAAAATTAAGAATTTTTAGTTTCAGTTATTGAGAAGTAAAAGCTACCACCATTATTATTGATAATTCATATTTAAGTAATTTGTAATTGCCTATTAATAATTGGCTAATGCAATCATACATACAAAAACTTGTTGGCATGGCACTCCCAATAACCCTAAAATAGTAAAGAGGCAAAGGTTTCTATATTCCCAAATACATTTCCTACTGTATAGTATTTCCAACAATCGAATTAATAACTCATGAGGAAAAAATGATTTCTTAAACAGTTCAATGCTCTTAGTATGGTTTGAGTAACACAGTAACATATATGGCAGTAATTTTCAATGCTATATATAAGGATATATATTTTTCTACTATTAAATGCCTTTAAAGTTAAAAAAAAAGAAAATGAGATCTAGTAAACTGACACCATTCCTATAGTCAAGAAATAAAGCTTTAGGGATCTTCTTCACATTTTTCATATTATTAGAGATAACTTTTAAATGTATTTTGTGAAATGCATATTTGAAACATTTTAATAGAGATATCCTCAAGTAGTATTTATTACAGACACTAAGTTTGATGAATTATTACTAAATCAAATCAGTTTACTTATGCTTGTTTCAGTAAAAGTTAAGATTCTAGCTAATATAGGCATACCACATTTTATTGTGCTTTGATTCATTGTGCTGTGCAGATACTGTGTTTTTTACAAACTGAAAGTTTGTGGCAACCTTACATACAGTAAGTCTATCGGGACCATTTTTCCAACAGCATTTGTTCACTTTCTGTCTCTTATCACATTTTGGTAATTCTCACAATATTTCAGGCTTTTTCATAATTATTTGTTTGGTGATCTGTGATTAGTGATCTTTGATGTTATTATTGTAATTGTTTTGGGGTACCAAGAACTGCACCAGTGTAAGACGGTGAACTCAGTCAATAAATGTGTTGTTTGTTTGGACTGCTCCACTGAGCAGCCTTTCTTCTTTCTACCTTTCCCTGTATCTTCTTATTCCCTGAGACACAAAGGTTAAAATTAGGCCAAACAATAACACTTCAGTGGCCTCTAAGTGTTCAAGTGAAGTGAAGAGTACACATCTCTCATTTTAAATCCAAAGCTAGAAACGATTAAGCTTAGTGAGGAAGTCATGTCAAAAGCTGAGATAGGCAGAAGCTAGGTCTCTTCTGCCAAACAGAAAGTTGTGAGCACAAGGGAAAAATTCTTGAAGGTAATTAAAGGGTTACTCCAGTGAAAAATGATAATAAAGCAAAACAGCCTTATTGATGATATGGAAAAAGTTTTACTTGTCTGGACAGAAGGTCAAACCAGCCACAGCATTCCCTTAACCCAAAATCTAATCCAGAGCTAGGCTCTAACTCTTCACTATATGAAGGCTAAGAGGAGAGGAAGCTGCAGAAGAAAAGTTTGAAACTAGCAGAATTTGGTTCATAAGGTTTAACGAAGGAAGTCCTTTCCATAACATAAAAGTACAAAGTGAAGCAGTAAGTTTTGATGTAGAAGCTGAAGTAAGTTATCCAGAAGGTCTAGCTAAGATAATGAATGAAGGTGGCTACAATAAACAACAGATTTTCAAGCTAGATGAAACAGGTTTATATTGGAAGAAGAAGCCACTGAAGACTTCCATAGCTCGAGAGGAGAAGTCAATGCTTGTCTTCAAAACTTGAAAGGTCAGACTGAGTCTTTTGTAGAGGCTTATGGAACTGATTGATGACTTTCAGTTGAAACTAATGCTCATTTAAAAATCCTAGGGTTTTGAAAATCCTAGGGTCCTTCAGAATTATGTTAATTCTACTCTGACTGTGAACTATAAATGGAAGAGCAATAACTACACTTCAGCTCACAATATGGTTTATAACATATTTTAAGCCTGTTGTTGAGAAATACTGCTCAGAAAAAAAATTCTTTCAAAATATTACTGTTCACTGACAATGCGGCTGGTCACCCAAGTGCTCTGACAGAAATATACAATGAAATTAATGTTGTTCTCCTGTCTGCTGACACATCCATTCTGCAGCCCATGGTCCAAGGGGTAATTTTGACTTTCAAGTCTTTTGGTTTAAGAAGTACACCTTAGTAAGCCTATAGGTGATGTGGATATTGATTTCTCTAATGACTCTTCAAAATGTAAATTGAAACCCTTCTAGAAAGAGCCACCGTTCTAGATGCTGTTAAGAACATTCATGGGCAGGGTGCCTGGATGGCTCAGTGGGTTAAAGCCTCTGCCTTCAGTTCAGGTCCTGATCTCAGGGTCCTGGGATCGAGCCCCGCATTGGGTGCTCTGCTCAGGGGGGAGCCTGCTTCCCTCTCTCTCTCTGCCTGCCTCTCTGACTACTTGTGATCTCTCTTGGTCAAATAAATAAATAAAATCTTTAAAAAAATTCATGGGAAGAGATCAAAATATCAACATTAAGAGAAGTTTGGAAGAAGCTTATTTCAACCTTCATGAGGACTTTGAGGGGTTTAAGACTTCAGTGAAGGAAGTAAATGCAAGTATCTTGGAAATAGCTACAGAAGTAGAATTATAAGTGGAGCCTAAAGATATGACTTGGAATGCTATAATCTCAGGATAAAACGTGAATGCATGAGGAGTTGCTTTGCATGGAACGAATGTGGTTTCTTGAGAAGGAATCTATTCCTGGGGAGGATGGTGTGAAGATTGTTGAAATGACAGCAAAGGACTTAGGATATTATATATAAACTTGGTCAATAAAGCAGAGGCGGAGTTTGAGAGGATTGACACTAGTTTTGAAAGAAGTTCTACTGTGAGTAAAATGCTATCAAACAGAATCACATACTGCAGGGAGATTATTTGTGAAAGGAAGAGTCAATCTTATGTGGCAAATTTTATTCTCTTACTTTAAGAAATTGTCGCAGCCACTCCAGCCTTCATCAACCACCACGCTGATCAAACAGTAGCCATCAAACTGAAGCAATACCTTCCACCAGCAAAAAGATTACAACTTGCTGAAAGCTCAGATGGTGGCTGTTTTTTTAACTAGAGTATGTACACTGTAAAGACACAATGGTATTGTACACTTAATAAACTACAGTATAGTGTAAGCATAACTTTTATATACCCTGGGAAACTGAAAAATTTATTTGACTTTCTTCATTGTGATACTTACTGTATTGCAGTGGTCTAGGACTAAACCTACAATATCTCTGAAGTATGCCTGTGTATTTCACATGCATTAAAAATCAGATTCTTGTGACTAATTCTAATAGCTTTCCACTTATGCCTTATTACATGGAATTCTGGGAAAACCCTGATAACCTCATAATCTAACACTGATTGTGCGAATGCAGTCCTTTTTAATCTGACTACTGAACTTGCAATTGTGTTACTAGACTTTACTGATGAAGATACCATGTTGGCAAGATAACACATAGTTACATTTTAAGAATCTATCAAATTATGTATAGATAGACCATGGGATATCGCTTCCTCTGAATTGAATGATTATAGTTTGAATTTACACAACCACTTCTGAATGAGTAAGCATCTTAATAGAGTTCCTTTTACTTCTTTTAACCTTTCGTTGGTTATCAGCACATGATACCAGGCAGGAAGTTGTTTCATTATTGTAAGAAAGTGACCTATATTCTAGACATCAATGAATTTGAAGAGGAGTCAAACCACGTGATGTGAATTTCATTATTTAAGTATGTATTTTAAAGGCAAAATGACATTACGTTCCTCCCTGTAATGAAGATGTTTTAAGTGCTATTTGATTTGCATAAGCATAATAACATGGCTTAATATGCAAATCTTATCTCTTAATATATATATATTTTTCAACTAACATACTCCATGGTCTCCATGCTTTATTATGTGCATAGTATAATATGATTAAAATAGTTGTGATTATATTCTTGCATAGTTTTTTCAAGTGATTATGCTTGGATCTTTGAGATAGTTTATACTAACATATTAATTCATTTTATGGGACTTAGAAGCATTCACGACCTCCAAATAACACATTATTTTACCCATTCATTAAGCTTGCACTTGTTAATGCATGGCACTGGTTTTGCCTGGGATCTATTATCACACATAGTTAGCATTTTTTTTTTAAAGATTTTATTTATTCATTTAACAGAGAGAGAACACAAGCAGGCAGAGAGGCAGGCAGAGGCAGAGAGAGGAGCAGGCTCCCCACAGAGCAAGGAGCCCGATGCGGGACTCGATCCCAAGACGCTGGGATCATGACCCAAGCCAAAGGCAGCTGCTCAATCAACTGAGCCACTCAGGCGTCCCACATAGTTAGCATTTCTGAGAAACTTTTTAGAATCTTTACTTCTCTTGCCAAATATCAGAAGGAAGATTAAAAATCTTTCTAGTAATTCTAAAAGCAGAGACAGGAAGTTTAGCCAGGAAAATTCCAGTGAGTTATTGAAATATAAGTTTGATGAGATCTGGTAGTTATAATAGCCAGAGTGAAAACAAAATGACCAGTAAGGCTACAAGCCAATTCATGTAAAGATCACAGTTGTGATGAATGAAAATTAATAAAATGTAAGATGATTGACTTTAATATCACTAAGAATTTCTTTCAGCCAAAAGGCTTCCTTTTCACTGGACTTTTAGGGTCAGTCTTTAGGAAAAGGTTACCTGTTAGTTGGAGAATTACAGTGTCTTTGCCTGTGAACTACAAGATTTTTCCTCCCAGCTACCATTCTTAGGTCATAAGAATATAGGGCAGCTGAAAATAAACAATGGTACCTAAAGCTTCTGCTTCGATATGATAAATGTGACAGTTGTTCATAAACCTATTGACCCTGAAGTTTCCTTGGATGTGGGCAACAATATGTTATATTCTCAAACAAAAAGGGGGGTGAGTCGTGGAGAATTACTGTCACCCACAGTGCTCCTATTAATATCTCTGCTTGATAGGTGGGGAAGGAGAAGTAATATATGCTTAGCAGGCACACATCATTCCTAACTAAACCAATACCACATCTCCAGGACATGGTGGACCCTAAATTTGAACCCAGGAAGTTTGACTCGAAAGCCTTTAATTGTAACCACTACATGCTTCTCTTAGTGAGAAACCAACTTTCTAGTCTGTCTGACTTCAGAGTCTGTACTCTTTAGATTCTACAGATAGTTTTGCATAAAATCTATCAATATTGAAGACGTTACCCAGCAGATCCACATCAAAATCATCTACATTCCAATCTGTCTATTCAGCTTGATGTTCTGCCACTTTTCACAACCCTCAAAACTACTTGTATTTTTGAAGAAACTTCATATTAAGATATGAGTATTCTTTCCATACTCCTTATATATCTTTTCCATCTAGTTTCTTGAAATAGTATTTTTTTATTTATTTAACTTTAATTAATTAACATATAGTGGATTAGTTTCAGAGATAGAGTTTAGTGATTCATCAGTTGCTTATAACACCCAGTGCTCATTACACCAAGTGCTTTGCTTAATGCCCATCACCCAGTTACCCCATCCCCCACCCACCTCCCCTCCAGCAACCCTCAGAAGGATAACAAAAAACCTTTGTTTCCTAGAGTTAAGAGTCTTTATGGTTTGTCTCCCTCTCTGAATTCATCAGATTTTATTCTTCCCTCCCTTCCCCTGTGATCCTCTGTCCTGTTTTTAACTCCACATCTGAGTGAAATTGTATGATAATTGTCTTTCTCTGATTGACTTATTTTGCTTAGAATAATACCCCCAGTTCCATCCACTTCATTGCAAATGGTAAGATTTCATTTTTGATGGCTGAGTAATATTCCATTGCTCTTTCCATATTTTGGCTATCATGCACATTGCTGCAATAAACATTGGGGTGCAGCTACCCCTTTGGATCACTATGTTTTTATGCTTGTAGTAAACACCTAGTAGTGAACACCTCGTAGTGCAAGTGGAGTCATAGGGTAGCTCTGTTTTCAACTTTTTGAAGAACGTCCATACCGTTTTCCAGAGTGGCTGCACCAGCCTGCATTCCCACCAGCAGCGTAGGTTTCCCTTTCTCTGCATTCTCACCAACATCTGTTGTGTCCTGACTTGTTAACTTTAGCCATTCTAACTGGTGTGAAGTTGTATCTCATTGTGGTTTTGATTTTTATTTCCCGATGCCAACTGATGTTGAGCATTTTTTCAAGTGTCTGTTGGCCATTTGTATGTCTTCTTTGAAGAAATATCTGTGTTTTCTGCCCATTTCTAGACTGGATTATTTGTTTTGTGGGTGTTGATTTTGATAAGTTCTTTATAGATTTTGGATATTAGCCCTTTATCTAATAAGACATTTGCAAATATCTCCTCACATTCCATAGGTTGTCTTTTGGTTTTGTCAACTGTTTCCTTTTCTGTGCAAAAGCTTTTTATCTTGATGATGTCCCAATAGTTCATTTTTGCTTTTGTTTCCCTTGCCTTTAGAGAGGTGACTAGCAAGAAGTTTCTGTGGCCGAGGTCAAAAAGGTTTCTGACTGTCCAATTTTCCAAACACAGTTTGTTGAAGAGACTGTCTTTTTTCCATTGTATATTCTCTCCTGCTTTGTCAAAGATTAGTTGACCATAGAGTTGAGGGTCCCTTTCTGGGTTTTCTATTCTGTTCCTTGATCTGCGTGTCTATTTTTGTGCTAGTATCATACTCTTTTGGTGATTATAGCTTTGTAATATAGCTTGAAGTCTGGAATTGTGATGCCACCAGCTTTGGTTTTCTTTTTCAACATTCCTTTGGCTATTCAGGATCTTTTCTGGTTCCATACAAACCAGTTTGGTTTGTTCTAGCTCTATGAAAAAAGTTGATGGTATTTTGATAGGGATCGCATTGAATGTGTAGATTGCTTTGGGTAGCATAGGCATTTTAATAATATTTGAAGAAGAAGAAATAGTATTTGTTTTTAAGTGTCTTCTCTGAGTCATATCCTCTATGAAACCTTCTGAGACCACTACAAATTGACAAAATCCCTTCTTTCTCTGTGGTCCTACAGTAATTTAAAAATATCTTATAAAATATTTAATATTATAATAGTTGGTTATAAAAGCGGTTAGTTTAGGATTCAGTGAATTTTTTTTCTTTTAAAATTTATTTATTTGAGAGAGAGAGAGAAGGACTGAGTGGGAGGAGAGTAAAGGAAAAGGAAGAGAGAGAATCCTCAAGCAGACCCCCTGCTAAGCCCAGAACCCCAATGGGGCTCAACCCCAGGTCCTGAGATCATGACCCGAGCTGAAACCAAGAGTGAGCCACTTAACCAACTGAGCCACCCACGAGCCCCACTATTCCATGAATTTCTTAAGATAGTGATGCTATTTTTTGTTTTGTTTTGTTATGTTTTTATTTTAATCCCCACTTACCTAATACATTGCTGGTCAAATAGTTGGAATTAATTTTATATTTGTTGAATGAAAGGGCTCACCTTAAGATAACGTAAATAAGAACTCTGGGTTTATTATCTCATAAATACATGCACTGTTGGCCCAATGAATCTGTATTTGTTTACTGTTTATTCTATGAAAAAATTAAGTGAGATTTCACTGTATATCTTGTCAAAAGGAATGCTCTAGAATCCCATCAAGGTTGCATCTTTGTATAGGGTATCTGTTTTCTAACTTGGTTTGAGTCATTAACTTGACTTCCAATAAATTCTGGTACAGATGACTATGTTATGCATAATAAAAACTGCTTCCATTCATTCAGACTGCTTTTACAGCTAACTTCAATGGTTCCCTGGTAAGCATAATAAGAACATAGTGATTTTAATTGAGGACATTACTAAGGTGTATTGATCCGCATGTGCTAATGTGGGAATTTAAAGGTTAGGAAGCCACAACATTGATACAAAAATGTCAGTATAATGGATTTTCTGTGAGGCACAGGGTCATTTTAAAAAGACAGCCCTGATAACCCAAAATTACCAGGTATAGTCAGTATGCATTGTCCTCCTCCTACTTTATAAAAATATTAGTCTCATTTCATGTTGTTGTTTTATGAGATTGGAAACTAGGATATTGCTATGAGTGAAATCAGACTTTTGGGCACATTGAGGAAGAACATTATTAATTTTATGATTGATGTTTTACAAAAAACCACCCACCAGTTGATAGTAGTCAATATTCAATACAAGTAACATATTCAAGTACACAGGTGCTTACATATCATGAGACACGTTCATCCTTATTTGTGTTAGTTAATGCTGCTAAATGGCTAAACTTGCTTTATTCCCATTCTATTTTTCAAAACAAATGGATTTGAGCTTTTATTTTATTTTTAAAAAATAAGGATGACATCTGTTTAAGGATAGTAAAGATATTCTTCTTTTATGAATAAAGTAATAAAGAATTTGTATAAATTATGTGTGCATTATAAGTAATGCTATTTATGAAGAAATCAGAGGTATACAGGACATAAAACTTCCATTTTTTGTTTGTTTTATTTCAAGATTCCTCCTCTTGCTTTACTTTTCTCCCCACCCCCTTAAGTGGAAATCTTCACAACTCCTAGCACAAACATTGAGTTTCCTTAAACTTTTATTTCCTGCTTTCTACTCTCAAATCCTTAATTTTGGACATTGCATCACACAGCAACATATTATCACAGAATTAAAGCATTACTTCAGCATCTAATTGTTCTTGTGTTTTACTTTTAAAACACAAATGAATAACATTGCTGTAAAAATGCCTATAGTCCTTAATGAGAGATGTGTCCAGTTATCTTATTAATATATATTTAACTTCATCAGAGAAATATTTATTTGGGATCAATATGTATCAGGCATTTAAAAAAAAGAAACAGTCTTTATCCTTAAGTAATTGACAGTCCAGTATAAAAAAATTAAACAGTTGTATATTCTCTTAGAATTGTACATATTTCTATTATGACTGAAAAAATAAGGCAAATTAAGAGATTTTATGATATCTTCTTAATGCAACTCAGACTTGGAAGTCAGAAATTAGATAGAATATAATTCAAGGATTGCTTCAGTCAGCAAACATTTATTTATTATCTGCCCTGTGCCAAACTCCTTGTATGTATGGGGAATAGATAGTTGAGTAAAGCATCCCTCAAATGCTTACATCTATTAGAGAGACATATTTATTAATGGATATTTTCCATTCCATGCAATGAGTTTTTATTAGCATTGGGCACTTAGTTCTAAAGAAACAGAGCATGCTGACATTCAGCTACACCTGCACAAGGTCTCTTGGAGGAAATGATACCTAAATTACAACTTGGGGCAATATATAATCAGCTATGTCACAAATGACATAAAAATATATTTAAAATAAAGTAAGCTATGGACATTCAGTTGTTGCAAATTACACTGCTCATTGGGAATACACTTAGAGATTTTGTAGCTAGGAGTATTTTGGAAGTAGCTCTTGTTCAAAAGATTTCAATAATCAATGTAAGTTTAAAGGATTTCAGGAAAAAAAATAAAGGATTTCAGGAATTAATGCTACCATTTTCACTTTCTATAAATAGTATTTTCATGCAAATCTTCAATGGAATAACACTCAAAGAACTAAATGCAAAGAGAAATTATTTTTCTGTTTAACCTTGTTTTCATACTTTACAGGAAAAAAGCCATCATGCATAAAGATCATATATGTTAATTTAAATTATATGATTACAGAAAAATTTATAAGAATTTAAATTATATGATTATAAAAAATTTTATAAGAACAGTAAAAAGTGTCAAGTACAATAAGGCTATAAAACTATTATTAAACAATTCCTGTCCTTTGTACTATACATCATGGATAATTAGTAGACTGTACTTTTAAATGTGTGTGTGTGTGTGTGTGTGTGTGTGTGTGTGTGTATGTGTGGCAGCAATATTTTCATCCTGAGGTTAGCTTTGTGGAATACGATACTTTAAAATGTAACCTAAATAAATTAATAGAAAAAAAACGAAAGAATTATAAGACCAGTGAAATGAAAAACCAAAAAGTAGAGAAGCTTATAGTCTGGAACAATTTGTACTAAATATTTTTGAAGTATTATTATTTTTACAGTTTTATTGTATCTTTATTATAGAGGGTTATTTTTTTTTAAGATTTTATTTATTTATTTATTTGACAGAGAGAAAGAGATCACAAGTAGGCAGAGAGGCAGGCAGAGAGAGAGGGAGAAGCAGGCTCCCTGCTGAGCTGAGAGCCCGATGCAGGGCTGGATCCCAAGACCCTGAGATCATGACCGGAGCTGAAGGCAGAGGCTTTAACCCACTGAGCCACCCGGGCACCCCTGATAGTGGGTTATTGAATATGCAGAAAACAACCTAAGAAAATTCAGGACAAAAGAAATAAAGCTTCTGATAATAAAAATCAAGTGGAACATTCTGTCTGAAACAAAGTTTCTGTAGATCCATAGAGAAAAAAGGCTGAAGAGTGAATGGACAATATGAGCAAAAACAAACAAAGGAAATATTTCTTATAGTAATAATAATTGTAACATATGAGATCAATTAGGTGGAATACATAAAGAAACTATTGTCATGAGCTAAATGATAGAGGAATAAAAATAACACTTAAGAATGGTAATGGCAAAACAAACTAACAATAAAACACACAGCCAAAGCCCATAATAATGTAAAGTCCTTGATTCAGCATTACACTGGCTCCATAATCCGGGGCTTATGTTTGTTCACTGTGATAGTGCCAGAACATAGTACCTTGACTAGGCCTTCACAAGTACTCAGAGTGCTCACAGAATGACAAAACGGTTATAGAGCAAATACTGAAACTAAAAAATAACCCAATGGATACCTTTATAAAAGAGCAAATGTAATACACATCACAGATTTTAGGAAAGAAAATTTGGTCTAGATTTAACTGTATGCAAGGATAAAAGGAGAAAAAAAGAGATAAAATATTTTCAAGAAAAAAGTCTACACCCCTGGAAGAAAGTGATTGGACTAATATGTTGAGATAATAAGTTGTATTAAAGCAATATCTTTGCCAAATCTATGATGCATGTGTACTGAGGCGCCCAATGAGAAATTTAAGGGTGTTGATTTGGTAAAATGCTTATTAAAGGCAAAGGCTAAGATGAATTCTTGTAATACCCTACATAGTAGTATTGGTAGAACTTTTAAAAATTAGGTTACTTTTGTTACTGGTGTCTTTATAAAAATGATTACATGTTAGGGGCCCTCCGTTCCAAATTTTCACACACATATCTATTTCTCTGCACACTTCTAACATTAGCAAATTTTCTCCATTTTCAAGTATTATGATGACTTGCTTTTGTAATATCCAACTCTGCCAGGCCCTGCTCCACAGAAGTACTCTGTATTCTTAAATTCTTCTTTTTATTAAAACTGTCATTTTTTCCACATAACTCCTATTTCCTTAAATGTTTTATGATTATGCTTACTGATTTATTTCTATGGCATAGCATTTAAGTAACAGTTTTAGCAACTACTTCCTGTTAAAACTTTAATGGAGATAAAATTAACAGCAGGAAAGAGGTTTTGTTGTTTTAGTTTTGTTTTTTCAAGTAGGGCAACAATAAAATCACATACATGTAAAGAGAGGGATTTTGTTGTGATTATTCACTTCCAGTACCTGTATTTAAAAATATAGCTTCAGGGCACCTGGGTGGCTCAGTAGGTTAAGCATCTGCCTTCAGCTCAGTCATGATCCCAGTGTCCTGGAATGGAGTCTCATGTTGGGCTCTTAACTCAGCGGGGAGCCAGCTTCTCCCTCTTCCTGCCATCCCCCTATTTTTACTGTCTGTCTCTGTCAAATAAATAAAATCTTAAAAAAAAAAAAACTTTAAAATATAGCTTCTTATTAAGAAGGGCACTTGTTATGATGAGCACTGGGTGTTTTATGTAAGTGACGAATCACTGAATTCTACTGCTGAAACGAATACTGTATTATATGTTAACTAATTAGAATTTAAATGAAAATTTGAAACAAAACAAACAAACAAACAAAAAACCAAAATGCTCACAATAAAAAATAAAATAAAATACTGCTTTTTCTGGATAGGATTTACCATTCCTAAATAAACACTTACTTGGAAGTTAAATTTTTTGGAAGGTTATCTCATTTCATTTTATGTCAAAAATGTTACTGTCAAAACTAAGATAATTCTTTGAGATTAGTTTCTTCTTATCTTTTCCTTCTTTTTCTTTGTCTTTTATTTTCTGTTAAATAACCAGTGTTGGTTTAAAAATAGCTGTGTAAGAAATAAAAATCAGGGGCGCCTGGGTAGCTCAGTGGTTTAAAGCCTCTGCCTTTAGCTCAGGTCATGATCTCAAGGTTCTGGGTTTGAGCCCCGCATCAGGCTCTCTGCTCAGCTGGGAGCCTACTTCCCCCTCTCCCTCTGCCTGCTCTCTGCCTACTTGTGACTCTCTCTCTGTCAAATAAATAAATAAAATCTTTAAAAAAAAAGAAGTAAAAATCAGTTCTATGAGTCATGTAATAACATGGAATAAGTGTTGTTACTACACTTAATCCAACTAATGCTCACTAAATCCTTCATTTATATACCTATCATGAAGGCATGGTTTGTTATATGTCTGATGAATATATGATTATATTTGAGTGATTCTAATTTGAAATCATATCCAGATTATGAACTGTTTATGCTATATTACTTCTTACTCTTACTTTGATATTATAGGGATATTATAAGAACCTACATGAAATGTACTTAGTTTATGAATCATGTATATTTAGCCATGTTCACAATAATATGTTAGAAATTTCCCATGTTTTCTCAGCATTTTAAAAAATACTCCGTCATAGTAACTATTGAAATGAATTAGGATTTATAATAAAGCAAAAGCCTTCATTTGTTAAGTCAGTAAAGCTGTTATTAATTAGACCAACAATATAGGACACAAACAAACAAAAAAACCCCCAGAAAACATAACACAAAACAAAACAAACTGACGAAATAAGAGAAAAAAATTTAAGGAAGAGAAGAGTTAAAATGTCATGTATTTTTGAAATCATTAGCTAATCAAAAGTAAGACAAAAAAATAGCTTTGTTAACAGAAATGAATTGAAATACTGAATTATTAATTTGGCCCAACAACAGTTACCATTTACTGAGTGTAACTCTCAGCATGCATTTAGACATCTATAATCACTGGAAATCCAGCTTGTAAGGTGAGAAAATGATTATCCATCAGAGAAGAAAACTTCAGTTTATGTGAAATTTCATCTGTTCTTTAATACAGGGGTTTTCTATTCTGTTCTTTCAGGATAGCTGATAACACTCTTTGATTTTTTTTTTAACTAATATTACAGTGATATCAGAACTTTGTGGGAGAGATGGTGCTTTTGTAAAACATTTTAACTGGAATGCTGTTCTGTTGGTCTTCATATTTTTAGTTTACTTGGTACAGAATATCACTTAGGAGACTTTCTGTTGCATGTCAAATGTGCATCATTGTTATCTGGAATAGAGATTACTGATTTGGAAATTATATTTTCTCTTATGTCAGACACTCAAAGATAATTGTAATAGCTATCTATTGACAGTGATAGTTAAAATTCTTAGAGAGTTTGAAAAGTCCGAGCCATTAAGGATAATCTATTAATTGTTTTATAAGTAAAAGTAGACAAATGATGATTTACTAATGTCTATTATCTTTTAAATTGTATTTATCCATTCGCTAACCAATACAAAACTGATTTCAAGATACAAATTACATTCTTTGTCAAAGAGTTTTTATTGGGATTCAAGGCTGTTACATCTACCATTTGTGAAAATTACAAATTGTGAAAGAATGTCTTCTTTCACAAATTATATAGTCTTATCCTGAAGAACAAAATCCACAGCAGCCATTATGGTAAGTGACAGAGCAGTGGCATTTGGTACAGTTTTTCTAAAAGGTTTTATTTTGTTTTGCTACATAGTAAGAATACAGATATATCTAAAAGAGATTTATTTGGGTATTAACAAGATGATATTCAATATATTTTACTGACTGTCTTCTACACAGGTAAATATAGATTTTTTTTGTTACTAAGCATAGTTCTCCCGCTTACTTTCAGAAAAATAGATATCTGAATAATAGTTCTGCAGGCCTTGTTGGTAAAATTCCCTAAGATAAGATTTAACCAGAGAATGATTACATTACCAAATTGACACCAAAATCGAGTTTCCTTACCCTTTCTTTCTTCTCCATTCCTGCATATTTAGGGTGTGCAGAAAGTTTGCATTAAAATACAACTCTACAATGATAAATAAATGGTGCACTGTCAAAACAACTTAATTATAAGTAAAAAGTATTAAATATGTAATCAGCCAAAGTGCTATGGCTTATGTGGAGGGGTGATCTGTCTCCCAGATACATATCCATCCAAACCATCTTTTCCAGTAGATTATTTCAAAAGGTATGCATTCTTATTCCCCTTGGCCAGGTAATATAAATATTGATAAAATAAAAGTTAAGGATTTTATTGCAAATATCTTCAGCAAACCTAAAGGTTACATAGTTGTCCTCCGACTTTATGTGATATAGAAACAAATGTCACTAATTTATAGGAATTTAAACTGCAAAAATAGTTATGAGTTTGATTTTGTAAACTAACTTCTAGAAATTACAAATGCTTTTTACATTTTAAATGTTTCACAAAAACTTCATTTTAAATACTAGTCATTTACTTTGTATCTTCAGATCCCCAAACATTGTGTAGATAAATTCATATGTGTGTAGCTGTGACTGAAAACATAAGCAAATGGTCACCTATGTTACAATGAAGGCCATATTGTGATGACTAAAGCTATGTCATTTGTTTCCTCAAAAGCGTGCACAATGCACCAAGTCCTAAAGTTTTTGCATTACTACATTTTAAATCATGAAACTTATCTACATTTTATCAAGTTTGAAGTATGTCTTCTGTGAATACAAAGGCCACAAGACCAATAATTTTGTTGGTTGAAACTGGAAATTTTATTCCAGAAGAAAGATAAGTGGATACAAAAATATAGTCTTGTTATTTTGATTTGTACCCAGCTACACTGACAATATAAGCAAAAATATTATAATAAAAAGAGTCTCAAATTGAATTATTTAGCATTGAAAAGTCAGTCAGAACCTAGTTTTGATAAATCTAGGTAAAATATAGTTGGCATGATGTATGCATAATGCCCAGGGCTTATTCTAAATATGAAGATTTAAACCCAACTTTTACATGTAGGGATAGATATTAAAATGACACAGAGTAAAAATGATTATGATTGAGCTTTTTAGTAAGACATGAGTCTTACTATGAAATATGAAATATCTATGAAATATCACACCATAGCCTTTTAAACTAAGGATTAACCTTCCATGGGAACTGTTCTGTGGAAAGAAAGAAAATAATAAAAATTTTAGATGCATGTAATGCTGCCTAAAGTCCTGTTTTAATTCACATTATCAGTAACTCTGCAGTCCTTTTTCTTATGGCTAATGTATTCAGTATTTCATAAAATTGGACAAGAAATGCAATTTATCGAACTAGAACTCAATACATCACACACTGTTGAAATAGTATAGTAATTCTGTCATAGAAACATCATTATTATCATTATGCATGATGGCATTTTAGACAACAAAAAATACTGCTTTTGCATGCACAGGTGCAAAGTCCCTTCACTGCAGGTGCAAAGTACTTTCACTGCAGAAAGGTGACATTGAAGAAAGATGCTTTTAGCAATACACTGTTGCTGTGGTGTACTAACAGTTTCAATTACAATTTAAAGTAAAACAGCAAGTCCTTACTTCTTTCTCCATTGTAATTAAGAATCTTCCAAGTAAGTTATTTTGAATAGAAACCATTTTCAGTTTTTGATCTATTTACTCCTTTTTTTGTTAGTAATAATAAGAAAACATGACAAAATGGTACTATTCATAATCTCTTTAGAAAGTACATGGGAAAATTATGTGCTTTCTAGAGAAAATATATGAATATGTCTTAGATAATGTAATTCAACATCATCATTTTCAATAGAGGATAGAGAAAAAAATATCCTCAATGAAGTTATTTCAGGTATTTTACAAACAGTTTAATTTGTTATTAAGTATTCTCGAGCAACCCAAAACTTCACTTTCAGTTGTGAATCTTCAACTTACCAGTCTGCTGTTGATTTAGGTACTCATCTTTTGTAATCACCAAGTACTTCTGTGAAAGTACTGCCAAGAGTTGTCCTATTTTCATTTAACCAAAAATATTAACCAGATGCTTATTCATCGAAAAGCCACTTTAGCGATTAATAATGGTTAATGGAATTACATATGTTCATTGTTTTCCAGTAATCTCAAAAGTGGTAGGTAATACACAGTTATAATTTGTTTCTACATTTATAATTTTATATGTCCAAATTTAAGCCACCAACATATAATTAATTTAAAATTGTATTTAAAAGTACTACACTAAGGTTAACAGTGAGCAAATGGAGAAGAAAGAGATGATTGATGAAAATATTTGAAAATATATCATTAATATTGAACACAGAATCTAAACATTATGTGCTTGTATTTAGAAAAATACAGGATTTAGAAAAATTTTTCACCTTTTATTCTAAGTACTAGAACTCCCAACATGTTATGACCAGTACTTGATTTTTACTAAGATACCTCAAGATAATTTTAAATAAGACACTGTCTAATACAGGCATATTTGACATATAAGACAGGCCAAAGTCATTTCATAACTATTAAGTTTCAAATTAAGAACCAGCTGACCTTTAGAGCAAGGCTCAAACCACTGTCATTTGTGAGATGTGCATATTCCTCTCAATATTTTTCTTAAGTAAGGATATATTATAACTTGATCATTTTTTATCACTTAACTATTTACATTAGAAATTTGACATACTGAATTTGAAGAAATGATTAAAAAGTATTCTGAAACACTTTACTTGCTCAACTATAAGTTAATAAAAATATACCCAATAAAAATATGGATAAAGAATGAAAATAAGCAGATTAAAAGAATGTCAAAATCGGTAGTCTTTAGAAAAATTCATGCTGAAACCACAGGAAGATACTTCTATGTAGCTATTATAAAAGCTAAAAATTAGAATGGTTAAAACATATCAAATGTTTGTGAGGATGTGGCAGGAGGGAAATCCTCAATCATTTTTGGTGAGAATATCAAGTATTTTGGAAAATAATTTTGTGGAGTGCCTGTTTGGCATGGAGTCTGCTTGAGATTCCCTCTCTCTTTGTCCCTCCTCTGCTTGTGTGCACTCTCTGTCTCTAAAATAAATAAATAAAATCTTCAAAAATTTTTAAAAAATATTTTTTTCAATTTCTTAAAAAGAAATTGAACATATTCTTTGTGTGATTCAACCATTCTTCTCCTAGGTGTTACCCAAGAAATTATATATATATATCCATAATGTCTTGTACACAATGTTTCTAATGGTTTTATTTGTAAAAGCCCCAAAGTAAAAATAACATAAATGCCCATTGATAGAAAAAATGGATAAACAATCATGATACATCCATACAATGATGTATTCCTCAACAGTAAATAAAAAAAAAAAACTACCAATACAGACAACATTGATACATATCAGAATAATCATGGGGAGTAAAAGACAGCAGAAAAATAGTTATATAATATACAATCCCACTTACAAATAAATCTAAAATATGCACATAATGACCTGAAGCAAATGTGTAATTTCTGAAATGAGAGGAGGTGTGTGGTAATAGAGCATGATCCAAAGGAGAGGAAAGGAACTTGGGTTGATGTTATGTTCATTATCTCCATGGTAGGGATAATTACTGGGATATACGTGAATCAAAATTTAGCAAATTATACATTTTAAAAATGCAGTTTTGGTATTCATTTATCTCAATAAATTTGCAAAAAGTTTATATAAGCAAAAATGTTATATTACATATAAATCAGATATCAAGTAGGTACTATAGGTGTGGACATTAAGAAACCATGAGCTATCACCAGATGTATCTCATCATTCACGTTTTATTCTGTTTGAGGGCAGGGATGTAGGGGTGGATAGATTTTCAGCACTTTTTTTTTTTTAAGATTTTATTTGTTTTTTTCATGAGAGACAGAGAGAGAGGCAGAGGCAGAGATAGAAGCAGGCTCCTTGCAGAGCAGGGAGCCTGATGCAGGACTCAATCCTAGGACCCTGTGATCATGACCCGAGCCGAAGGCAGACATTTTACCAACTGAGCCACCCAGGCACCCAATTTTCAGCATTTCTGAGTGATCCATTATAATATTGAGGCTTGGGAGTAGTTAATAGAATGCCATCCACTTTCATTTTAATCTCTTTCCTGGAGATAGACACACTGATTGCAATGAGATTTTTACCTCTTACCTCCTGGAAGGGTATTTGTTATTCAAAAGCAATCTCCTAGCTCAACTTGCTCATAATTTAACACAGGAATGGACTATTAAAGTGGAGAAGAAAAGGGCATCTTTTGTCTATACTTCAAATATAGATTGTAACTTTCTTGGAATTTGCATTTTGGGCTATCAATAATATTGGTCTTTAGTATGTTAAAATCTCTAATTAGAATGATCTACTTTTGATGGAATGCATAGTACTACTGATGTGTCATTGTAAATTATTGATAACTGGATTAATAGCTAAAATATGCTTTTCCATTTAAGCTATCATTTATGACATATACAATTAACTACACTAAGAAAAATTTCTTGAGTTGTCATTAGATGTAGACTAAAATTATAGGGGAGAGGTGTCATTTAACAAAAGCATGTTTCCCTTTATGCTGAATATCAAATAACTAATAAACATAAATACTATAAGTTTCAGCCACATTTGATGAACTTGCTATTGTGTCACCTTATTCAGTCATTTTTTTTAAATCTATTTATCCTCTACTACTTACCAGGCACAGTTTTAAGTACCAGAGAAATAAGCAGAAAAAAATGTACTTAGCGTGTTTGGGGAATACACTACAAATACTATATACCTGAAATTCATATTAATCATTTTTATTTTACTTTCTAAATCTGGCAACCCTAGTCTTCTGTTGACATGTGTCATCTGGTTCCTCCTTTGCTATGCCATGGGAGGCTCTAGTAGGTTAGAAGCCTTGCATCTTTCCTCCAGCTTTGATCTATATTTATCTGGATACTTAGACAGTTGCTTTTAGTACTCTCAGCAGCACTAGCCTTAGTGATCCCGTTACAGGTTTCAACCTTGCTCAAACAGCATTACCTCTGCAGTAAGAGAACCCCATTGTCTTTCTCCAACACCTACTGTCCCTGAGTACCCCTCAGAGGATCTACAAATAGCCATGTGGGGATAGCCATGTGGGGATATTTACAAATTTCTAATTACCAGCCTCCACGAGGGCCCTTATTCCAATCTTCTACTATCTAAAAATACCATGTGTTTTCTTTTGTTTCCCCGGCCTTCAGGGAGCTCCTGAGATCTAAAGATATTAAAATCTGAGTTACCTCAGTTTCCTGTTTTTGTCACTTGGCTCTCCAGCCTGTGTGTAAGAAATACCCTGTATTTGAAATATGCAGTGTGATATCCATTTTTCTGTCTTGGCATTAAGGCAGTAAATGGTCACAATAACCAAGCTGAAGATGATGGCTGGGGCCAATGGGAGTAGCAATGAAATGTGTCAATGGGTATAATTCTGGATATTCTACAGCCATTAGGGATTGATGACAGATTAGTTGTAGATCATGAAAGAAAAAAAAAATTGGAAACTATCTCCACTGGTTTTAGCCAGGGGAAGAATTTAGCTGATAGTTAAAGAAGAAGAAGACAAGGGGAGAGGAACAAGTTTGGGAGGAAATATAAAGAATTTAGTTGGTGACAGAATGATTTTTAGCCATTATTAGTAATCTCAATTGATAGGCATATTAGGAACTCCAGCATTTTACAGAAAATGTCTATGTTCTATTTATATGTTTGAGAAGAAATTAGCTTTTATTTTGAATTAAAAAATGAGACTGACAAGCTGACCAGAAGAGTGTATAGAAAAAATAGGAGAGTTTCAAGGTTCAAGTGCTGACAATCCAGCATTTAGAAGTTGGGATGAGGAAGAGTCAGTAGAGGAGAGACTTGGGAAGGAGCAGCCAAAAAGGTGGATGGGAAAGCAGAAGACTGCAGTTATCAAGAAGGGAGTGATATATGGAAACTAATGCCACTGATTGGTCAAAGAAAATGGCATCTGAGAAGGAGCTATTAGATCGCATAATTGGGTAACATTGTTGTCCACGATGACAGCTTTTTCAGTGTAGTGATGGAAGTTAAATTCTTTTAGGACATAGACTCAGTAGAGAATGTGAAAAGAGATATGGGAACACAGAATGGAGTTAACCATTATAATAATCATTGCTTGGAAGAGGATAAAACAGTAGTAGCTAGAGGGGAGAATAGGATCAAGAGATAATGGCATGATTTTATGCTCGTGGTCATGATTTGGTAGAGGTAAGATTTGATGCTGGACAGAGAGAACGATTACTGGAACAATTATTTGAGTAAATAAGAAGGGACAACGCTACACTGGAGTGGAGACAGGCAAAAAAAGCAATAAAGAAGATAAGTTAGAGGCTCAGATCTGGCCAAGCAGCTAGACATGCTGGTGGGAACTCTCTAGAGTCTGTTGATTATTTCCGTTTCTCAGTCATCCACCGAGAGTGAGCATCGAGAAAATGGTATTACAGTTTTATAGACAAAGTACATGTACAAAATATTGGTCTAGAAGAGAAAGATAATAAATAAGACTAATTAAATATAGTATAGTTATTTGGAATCAATGAAATCCCACTTAGTATTATTGGTCATATAATTAAAGTGAGACCTAAAATTATTTTTATAGCTCTCTCCAGAAATTTCTTATTAGGCTAATGTAGCTGCACAGGTTTAAGCACAGGTAAAAACAGAGAGATACATTAAACTAGATTTGTGATTTTTCTACATCAGTATGGGAAATCCAGGGAGAGATAAAGGAATTGTTGCTGTATATAACTGGTAATTATAATAACTTACCAGGAGAGTCAGCTGGCTAAGGAAGGAATTGAGGATATGGGAAACAGTGACTAACTTTGCAGATATGGTTGCAAATATGAATAGATTGTAAATCCCAGTGGGTTTAAATGCTTTTAGGTGTTGGGAGTTCAATAGGAAGTAATCTGGGATTATAGAAGGTAGAGAACACAGAGAGATTATAATTATTGGTAATATCAAATTCTAGGGTATGGAATCATAGAAATGTTTGCCTAAAATTATGTGGGGACAGATTGTAAGTAGATAGAAGGTCAAGAAATAAAATGCCAGGGGATTTAGAGTCATCTGTGTGAAATTGAAATTACAAAGAATTTTAACAGAACTCTTAGAAATAAACAACAGTCTGTCAAGACCGAAAACATTTAAGAAATGATTCACAGTAACCATCCAATCACATTTGACTACAAAGAGAATAACTAGATGGTGATACAATTTGACAAGAGATTTGACAGTAGGCATAAAAAAATGGGGTACAATGATGTCTCAGAGCTGCACTGTGGAGCAAAGAAGACATCTTTCTACCACTTCCATTGCTATGTAGTGAAAGATTTTAGAATATGGAAAGAGGTGAGAGATGGAGTCACAAATAGTAATGTAGAGAGTTCTGTGGAAACTAGAATTTGCATATGAGGGGTGCTCAGGAAGTCCTGTTTCTGTGGTGAATACCACGAGAACAGTGGTGCAGAAGGTGACATGAACGGTCAGTATTGGGCAGAATGAAGGTGTAGGGTGTGTTTTCTCAGGAGTGTTAAGATTCTACTTCCACTTAAATTTTCCTGTTTTAAACCACAATCAATATTTTAGCTATGTTAGATAGTAAATGAAATCCTGCTCTTGCACAATTCACCCATGTATTTGCTTCCAATTTTATTTTTTATTTTTGATGGAGGTCATTAGACCTAAAGATGGTGATTATATGCTGAGCACAAGTGTTATTTGTTGCATTCCCGTATTTAGTCTTCATGCCTTTGGCTATAGTGAGATAAAATATTTTTCATTTTTTAATGGCCATTTATATTTTTTCTTATGAATTGTTTTTTTCTTTAAATCTTACATGGTAAGAATCTCATATTTTCTTAGTAAGTCTATTGTTAAAAACGCTCCTTAACTTGTTTCCCTTTTCCTTTTATAAATTAACATATTCTATCCACTATTTCATCTTGAAATGTTTTTCTCCTGCTTCCTTCCACACTAGAATCTTATTCTTTTTTTCTCTTCTTTTATCTTCCTGCACTGTTGTTCTTTTTACTCACTGACTCTGTCGTTCCCCTGCCCC
This sequence comes from Nasua narica, assembly GCA_028533885.1. Classification (NCBI taxonomy): domain Eukaryota; kingdom Metazoa; phylum Chordata; class Mammalia; order Carnivora; family Procyonidae; genus Nasua; species Nasua narica. The sequence goes on from CM052808.1 coordinate 71,552,615, forward strand.
CTTCTTTCTCTCCCAATATTTTACCTGTGTGTCTTCCATTATTATTCATTATCTACCACAGAAAAACTTATGTAGCTTATACAGTAAACCTACTGTTTTTTAAACATTTTTATATTTATTTGAGAGAGAAATAGCACAAGTGGGGATGGGGGCAGAGGGAGTACAATAAGCTTACTCTTTTTTCTTTTAAACTTACTCTTGATTAAGCCATATATAAGGAAAATAATTCTAAAGCCATTAAAAAAAATATAGTACAATGCTTAAGTGGTGAAAAGGGGAGTTACTTCTTGTAGGAAAGCTAAGGAATACCTTATGAAGGAGATGCCATTTAAGAAAAGAATAAGTAGAATTTAATCAAATGGAACCTGATAAAAGACAATTTATAAACAAAGAACAATACAGGGGTGCCTGGGTGGCTCCTTCAGTTCAGGATCACGAGCTGAAGTCAGGTCATAATTTCAAATTCCTGAGATTAGGCTCGTGACTGACTCCATGCTTGCTTGGGATTCTCTCTCCTCTCTAAAAAAATATAAAATAAAGTAAAATAAAGAACAATATAAATATATATGTGTAGAAGTATTATATATTTGCATTTGTGTATACAATATTTATGAAAAGTTGAGATAGCATTATCTAGTCATTCTATCAATCACTTTTCAAACTCATTGATGAATGCTTTCCTTTTAGTGTTTTATTATTTCTATACATTAGGCAAAATGAAGGTATAGCAGACTAAAATGATTCATCTAGATTAACAAAGAGACTTGGTACAGCAGCTAGTTTGAACAGTCTGTGTTTTTATTTTTTGACCTCTCTTCTATTATACCCACAATGATGACGTTGAACAAGCAACAAATTTAAAAATTTGAACTTAATGCACAAGTATGATATCTTCTGCTGAGATACTGGCTTCAGAGCTAATACAGACTACATTATTAATACTAATCTTTAAAGTCACGTTGGACCATGATTTACATAAGAGCATGAAGGATGCTTTACACATTTCTAATGAATCCTATGCTCTAAAGTATTCAGGTTTCTTTAATATATTAATAGAAATGAGGCAAAAGTGAGAAAATCCTCACTTTTTGATCAACTAATACGGGTTATAAGTAACCTAAACCCTTCAATCTCTATTTCTTATTGTCCATTTAAATAACATCATTTTCTTCTTAGACAATTAAAATCGGGAAATTAACTTTTACTTATGCATTCATATTAGGATATCTAGTAGGAATGCTGAAATATTTTTATTAAGTTTTTTACATTTTAATTCCAGTATAGTTAACATTACAGTGTTATATTAGCTTCAGTTATACAATATAGTGATTTAATAATTCTATACATTACTCAGTGCTTATCATGATAAGTGTACTTTATAAGCCCCATCACCTATTTCATCCATCCCATCACCCACTTCCCCTCTGGCAACCATCATTTTGTTCTCTATAGTTAAGAGTTTGTTTCTCAGTTTGTCTCTCTCACTTTCTTTTTTTACTTTGTTTCCTAAATTCCACATATGAGTGAAATCATATATGTATTTTTCTTTCTCTGACTGACTTACTCCACTTAGCCGTGTATACTCTCTGGCTCCATCCATGTTGTTGCAAATGGCAAGATTCCATTCCTTTTTATGGCTGAATAATAGGAATGATGAAATATTAACACTTCCTGCATATTAAGTTTTATTTTAATAGCTATATTTCAAAAACTCATGTTTAGGAATAAAATGATTCCTGTACAATAAAAAATTTATATTATGTTGCATGGATTGCAACATAATATGGATTTATGATAATTTTTGATGAATTATCTTAAATATCACTATTCTTTAATAACATTGATATTTTATCAATATGACATATCCCACAGCACATGAAGATGAATTTCTTATATTTTTAATTTTAGCATTTTTGTAGAAGCATCTGAATTCATTTGTGCTATTAGAATTTTATAGAACTCAAATTGAAAGATTAGCAACCTGTTACTGATGATTATATATTATAAAATGACATTATTATTTCTTAATTTTTAAATCAAACGACAAAAATATATAGAAAAAAGTTATTTAGTACATTTTCCTTTGGAACCATTCAATCTAATGAAATTATTGATGGAAAGGTATAATTTTAGAGACAGGTTATTTGGAGATAATCATTTCTCAAATTCTACAAAATAGCGCAGAGAGAAGATCTGAATCTGGTTATTTAATAAATGTATAGACTACCTAAAATAAGCCACCCCTCCTTCTCAACAAAAAGGTGTTTTAAAAAGAAAGACCAAAATTTTAATTTGAATATGTATTTACCCAAATATATTGGGAAAGGCTTAATAAATCTGACTTTTCTTTAGAAGAAATCTGAATATTTTCTTGAATCATCAGAATTAAAGTAACACTTTGCATAACTGATATGTGTGATTGTGAAATTCAACCTAACTACCTAATATTTCAGTAACACTACAAATATGGGAAAGTTATTTGAGTGTTTTTTTATTGGTTTTATGCAAATGACAAGAATATCCCTGATATTAAATTTCATGAAGTAGTAATTAGGTTTAGTAATAATACAGAAGAAAACATCCTCCTTGGACTCTGAATGTGAATTTATGTGAAAATGTGAATTTAAGACCAAATCAAAGCATTATAAAACAATCAAAAACAAACAAAAACCTCCCTACCATTTCCTTAGGTGAAAAAAACAATCCATCAATAAAGAAAATAAAGGAAATTGTTGATCTACTTTATTTTAGATTCTAAGTAAAGAACTAGCTTCTTTCCCCTTAGATTCTAATTTTTTAAAATTATATTGAAAATGTATGTGATGGTAAATTTTGTGTGTCAACTTGACTGAGCTAAGGGATACCCAGATATCTGATTAAAAAGTTATTTCTGGGTTTATTCTGGTGGATTTTTATAGAAGAGATTATTAGCATTCTAATCATTAGACTGAGTAAGGATCTCCCTCCTCAATGTAGATCATCAAATGTACATCATCAAATCTGGTAAGCATCAGAATAGAACAAAGAGGCGGTCACTTTCTTCCTTAGCTGGGATGTCCATGTTCTGCCCCTGAACATTGAAGCTCCTGGTTCTTGGGCCTTTCCAATCCTGGGCTTCTACAAGAATTCTCCCCCCAAACTCACATAGTGATGTATTCACATGGTATTACATGTTTTATTTTATATATTTATATATATATATATTATATATAATATATATTATATTAATTTATTATAATAAATAATAAATTATAAATAATTTATAATTTATTTATAATAATAATAAATAATAAAATATAATAATATTTTAATTATTATATGATTATATAATTAAAATTATAATTAATTATATTTAATAATTCTAATTATAATATATAATGTATTATAATACATTATATATTATATATTTATATATATACATATAAAATACATGTAATTTGTAAAAGAAAGATAATTTAATGGCAAAAAGTTAGACCAATTTTGAATTCTAATTTGCCATCTGTCATACTTCCTTGATTTTTTTAAAGCTTTTATTTATTTATTTGACAAAGAGAAGGAGATCACAAGTAGGCAGAGAGACAGGCAGAGAGAGAGGGGGAAGCAGGCTTCCTGCTGAGCAGAGAGCCTGATGCGGGGCTCAATCCCAGGACCCTGAGATCATGAGCCGAGCCGAAGGCAGAGGCTTTAACCCACTGAACAACCAAGCGCCCCTACTTCCTTGATTGTTATGTGTCATTGTGGATTTTGGGGACACAGGTAATGGAAGGCTAAAATAGGGAAACATTGGGCTTATTTTCACTTTATTACATGTTTACATAAAATACCCTATCATATATGCTCTTTCCCCTCTTTTGTATTTCTTCATTGTTCATGTAATTGCTGACATGCAATACTTTTATGTGCATATTTGTTTCTCTATCCAAGAAAAAAAACCCTCTGTATTGTTTTTCTACTTCTGTAATAGCAATGTATAGAATAATGTCTGAAAGTAGTAGGTACTGCATGAATATATGTTAAATAAGTGGAACAGTAATTAAAGTTTCTAGTATCTCATATGCTGTGGTATGATAAATATAAAAGCTAAATATACACCTTCAGTTACTCCTTTCTAAAATTATATTTCAATGAATTTCTCAGAACGTTTGGATTAGGGAAGTGTTTCACATCCATACACCTAGAAATGCACATAGCTGAATTGCATGATGTAATAATGGGCCACTTGCTGGTTAATTTTTTGATGCCATATGGAATTACTTTTTGGAAACAAATTCAGTGCTCGCTTCGGCAGCACATATACTAAAAATTGGAAACAAATTCAAATATATTACCAATGGAAAGTTCATAAGTTTGATTAATTTTATCTAAAACTATTTTTAATATCAATTTTTTTGTCGTTTCTATAAAAAACACTATCAGAATAAGTAGCAAAGCTAGCCTTTTGACTTTTTTTATGGTGTTTAATTAACAAAATAACATTACATTATTTTCAGGTATATAACATAATGACTTGAGATTTGTGTGTGTTGTAAAATGATCACTACAATGAGTCTAGTTAACATATGTCACCATACATAATTTTTTTCTTATAATGAGACCTTTTAAGCTCTGGTTTCTTAGCAACTTTCAAATATTTAATACATTATTTTTAATGTCACCATTTAGTACATTCTATTCCATAGTCTACCAAAAATAATGTCATTATTTTTAATGTCACTATGCAGTATATTCTATTCTCATGACTTATTTTATAACTAGAAGTTTTCATTATATGGCACTCTTTACCCATTCCACTTTCTCCCACAACCCTGTCTTTGACAACCACCAGTCTGTTCTCTGTATCTATGAGCTTGTTTGTCTTTTAGATTCCATATATAAATAAGATCATACAGTATTTGTTTTTCTCTGTGTTGTTGTATTGTTCTACTTAACATAATACCTGCAAGTTCCATCTAACCTGTCACAAATGGCAAGATTTCCCTCTTTTTTATGATTGAAGTATATCTATCTGTCTATCTCACATTTTCTTTATCCATTCATCCATCAATGGACAATTGGGTTGTTTCCAAAACTTGGCTGTTGAAAATAATGCTGTAACGAGCATGAGGGTACATATATTTTTTGTTGTTTTCAATTACTGTTTTCATTTTCCTCAGATAAGTACTTAGAAGTGGAATTGCTGAATCATATGGTAGCTCTATTTTTAATTTTGTGAAGAAACTCCATGCTGTTTTCCACAGTGGCTATACCAATTTACATTCTAACAGTGCACCAGGGTTCACTTTTCTCCATATCCTTGCTAACATTTGTTATTTCTTGTCTTTTTATTAGTAGCCATTCTAACAAGTATGAGGTGATATCTCATTGTGGTTTTGATTTGTGTTTCTCTGATGATTAGTGAAGTTGAACATCTTTCGTGTACCTCTTGGCCATTTGTAAGTCTTCTTTGGAAAAATGTTGATTCAAATCCCCTGCCTATTTTTTTTAATATTTTATTTATTTGACAGAGGGAGTGAGAGAGTACAAGCAAGGGGAGCAGCAGAAGGAGAGGGAGAGGCAGGTTCCCCGCTGAGCAGGGAGCCCGATGTGGGGCTCAATCCCAGGACTCAAGGATCATGACCTGTTCAAAGGCAGACGCTTAACCATCTGAGCCACCCAGGTGCCCCTCCTGCCCATGTTTTAATGAGATTTTTTTCCATTCGGTTGTTTGAGTTCTTTATATATTTTGTATGCCAACCTCATCAGATACATGATTTGCAAATATTTGCTGTCATTTGGTAGGTTTGTCAAAAGGTAGGTCTCTTTTCATTTTGTTGATGGTTTCCTTTGCTATGCAAAAGCTTTTTAGTTTGATGTAGTCCTATGTGTTTATTTTTATTGCTTTTTTTTGCTGTCAATTCCAAAAATCATTGTGAAGACCAATGTCACATAGCCTACTCCTGTGTGTATATATATATATATATTTTTTTTTCCTTTGAGGATATTTTGGTTTCAATCTTACATTTAAGTCTTTGACCCACTTTGAGTTAATTTTTGTGTGTGGTATAAGATACAGGTTCAGTTTCAGTCCCTTGTATGTAGTTGTCCAGTTGTCCCAACACCATTTATTGGAGAGACAATCCTTTTCTCATGGTATATTCTTGGCTCTTTCATCATAAGTTAATTCAACATATATGTGTGGGTTCATTTCTGTTCTCTCTATTCCTTTCCATTATTCTATGTGTTTTTATGCCAATTCTATACTGGTTTTTCTGTTGTTGTAACTGTTTTTGTAAATAAGATTTTATTGGAATACTGCCATGCTCATTCACTTATGTTTTAAATGGGGGTACTTTCGTGCTACTCTCTGAGTCATTATAGAAATTCTTTGTTGGTCCTTGATCTTGAGTTCAATATTGTTATTTTACATGTGGGAACACAAAGGCCCAGAAAGGAGAAGGGATTTGCCTAAGGCAAAGCCGCGTTAGTATCCCAGAGATTTGACCCCATCCCCATGACTGTTTTTTCCACTGTTTTTTGAGTTTTTTTTTTTAAATTTAAATGCAATTAATTAACAAATAATATGTTATTGGTTTCTGAGGTAGAGGTCGGTGATTCATCAATCTTATATAACACCCGGTGTTCATTATAACACATGCCCTCCTTAATGTTTATCACCCACTTACCTCATGTCCCCACCCACCTCCCTTCCAGCAACCCTCAGTTTGTTTCCTAGAATTAAGAGTCTCTTATAGTTTGTCTCCCTCTCTGGTTTCATCTTGTTTCATTTTTTCCAGTCTTTCCCTATGATCCTCTCCTTTGTTTCTTAAATTCCACATGTTAGTGAGGTCTTAAGATAATTGTCTTTCTCTGGTTGACTTATTTTGCTTACCATAATACCTTCTAGTTCCATCCACATCATTACAAATGGCAATATTTCATTTTTTATGGCTGAGTTTATACACACACACACACACACACACACACACACACACATACACCACATCTTCTTTATCCATTCATGTTGATGGATAGATATCTGGGCCCTTTCCATAGTTTGGCTATTATGGACATTGCTGCTATAAACACTGGGGTGCAGGTGCTCCTTCGGATCCCTACATTTGTATCTTTGGGGTAAATACCAAGTAGTGCAATTGCTGGGTCATAGGATAGCTCTATTTTCAACTTTTTGAAACACCTCTATACTGTTTTCCAGAGCAGCTGCACCAGCCTGCATTTCTACCAATATTGTAGGAAGGTTCTCCTTTCTCTGCATTCACACCAACACGTGTTGTTTCCTGACTTATTAATTTTAGCCGTTCTTACTGGTGTGAGGTTGTATCTCATTGTGGCTTCTTTGATTTGTATTTCCTTGATGCCGAGTGATGTGGAACATTTTTTCAAGTGTCTGTTGGCCATTTGTATGTCTTCTTTGGGGAAATGTCTGTTCATGTATTCTGTCCATTTCTTG
>CM052808.1:71560561-71695327 GCA_028533885.1 Nasua narica
CATCATCACCATCATCACCATCATCATCACCATCATCACCATCATCATCATCATCATCATCATCATGACAATCCATATGCTTCCAATCAGCTCATTTTTTTTCTCACTCTAAGTACATAGCATTTTTCTGAGTCCAAATCAGAGCTTAGTTATTTTTTCTTTTGTGAAATTAATATATAAAGGATCCAAGTAACAGATGAAACATAGCTTTACTTTTCTTTCCCTGGTTTTCAAAGGCTGGGGATCATAAAATAAACATTTCCAATTACAGCAGCAGCTCTTGCCCAAGAGATATAAAAACTGACACCATGTTTCTGGGCAACAGATTCTAATAAACTGAAGCTGATAAAGACCATGGACTTTAGGCAACCTCAGGATGTCAAACTCTTACTGCACTTAATTAAGACACTTTCTTACCTAGTGAACAAAGGGACTTGTTTTAACCAACTGTGTAGACACAGGACTATATCTTATCCCATGTGCTATTTTTCAATGCTTAATTAGCTTAGTATTATGAATTTCCCTTTCTAGCACTTAGAAACTCCTAAATTCCCCCCACTTGGTAATTATGCAGTGACTTTCTTCTCTTTTTTAAAGACAAAAAGTTTTGATTTTCAAAAATATTATTATTTGAAAGAGTAATTTCAAAAGTTCTTTTCAGACAATTTCTTATTCCCTTTGAGGAAAAAATCCCTTTACCCAAACATGATAAAAGAATAGCTCACTGTAGGGAGTGGAGTTTAAGGTAATAGACGGCCAAAGAATGATGGAGACAAGCAGGAGTTTCAGATGGCCTGAAATCTTACCACCCTGTGCCTTCAAGAATATTCATGCATGGCAATACAAAACCAAAGGAGGGCTATAATCAATGGAACTTCAACGAGGGTCCAGAATCAGAAGCTTTAACAGGAAAAATACATCTTCCAAAAAAGCTTAACAATAGAAAAAAATATTTCCTTTTTAAAAAATTATTTGCCTAGGGGCACGTGGTTGGCTCAGTTGGTTAAGCAATCCACTCAGTTTCTACTCATGCCATGATCTCGTGGGATGGGATCCCATGAGATGCTACTAAATTTGTGGGATCCAGTGGTCTAGCTCCTTACTCAGCAGGGAGTCCGTATGAGAGGCTCTCTCCTCTGTCCCTTCACCCACTCACTCTCTCAATAAATAAATCTTAAAGAACATAATTTGTCTAATTACTATTACATATTAGACATAACATTTTAATAGTCAAATGATACTTGTATAAACTAACAAATACAAAATGTATGTTTATGGCCAATCTTGTTTTCCAAAGCATTTAAAACTGATTGCATACTTAGTAAATTAAGCTTTTTGCAAGTCCAGTTCTTTATGTGTTGCAAATATTAGATTCTCTTAAACATTTTAAATCCTCTTAAAGTTAGGCAAAAACACAATGATTATGCTTAGCCCCCTTGAAAATGCAACGACAATGTTTGTTAAATACAGAATTATCACCATGATTTTCCTTTTTCTATAATCGTGTAGCTTAATTTTTTTTTCATTCTCAGCTCTAATTCCAACACCTCTGACTTCATAAGCTTCAGCAACTGTCCAGGTTATTTTGTTATATCAGGAGTCAATGCTTTCAGATACTTTCTGTTCTCAATTGAAATGACTTTGTTCTCTTATATTTTTTTATAAATTGTCCAGTTTTTAGGAAAAAATCTCGAACACATCTTTAGTACAACTGAGTGATAAACTTAGCATAAGTCTAAAGATGCAGTTAGAAGAATAATCCTTTTTTCTTTAAAGATTTATATATTTATTTTAGAGGGAGGGGTGGAGAGAGTGGTGAGGAGGGTCAAAGGGAGAGGTAGAGACAGAATCTCAAGCAGACTTCCCAATGAGCACAGAGCACAACACTGGGCTCGACTTAGGGCTCAATCTCAGAACCCTGAGATCATCACCAGAACGGAAATCAAGAGTCCAATGCTTAACAACTAAGCCGCCCAGGTAACCTAGAAGAATTATCCTTCTTAAATAAGTGTGAATGAACTAAGTTACCTGAATGTATAATTGCACTAGTAAATTTTATTTTCTATCTTTATTACTGAATATCCTATCTGCCTTTCTTTTGTTGTTTTAATGCATTAGCAGAATCATTATTATCCTGTATCAAGCAGATGGAGGATTAGTCTAGCTATAGCTTCCTTATATCACTGAAAGTATGGCATTGCCATGTCCATCACCACTTCCCCTGCAGGGTATCCCTTGGTAGTTTTTGTCTAGGAGACAGAATTATAAAGACAAAGGTGAGGCGGATCTCTTTTGTCAAGGCGGGACTGGAACAGCACAGTTTTCTGCTACTAAAATTGCCTTTACTCTTGTGGGGCATCCTAATTGAAGTGGACATATATCCAGAGATGCCATGACTCTAATGGCCTAATAGAAACTACTGTACTACCAGAAATTATCCAGAGTAACAGAATCCAAAACTAGTACCTTATAAAAAAGCAGTGTGTGAATAAGCAAATAAATAAATGCACAAATAAAATATATGCCTACATATCCAAAGAGTACTTCTTCACCCACCCTCCCTCCCAGATATCTAGAACATATGCCTAAGAAGTATACTCATGTTCATATTGCATGGTATTGTGTGTTAGAGTGTGACTGTCTCAACCCAGAAAGAGAGAATGACTATGAATGTAGCAGTTGGCCATATACATTTCATGGGAGATATTATCTAAAACAATGAGTTTTTAAAAAACCACGCAGATGGGCCTTTCCATGGCAACCATCACATAGGGGATCCCCCACCTTGCCAAGGATGTTGCTAATGGAAGATAAGGAAAGAGGAAGAAAAAGAAAGTAACCCTGGGAGCTCCCAGCTAGTAGGTGCATACCAAGCTGGACCAAGTTGTTTTTTATGGAAAACAGGTAAGTTCATAAAACACTAACATCAGAGATCATCCTGTGACTTCACTAGAGTGAAATAAAAACAAAACCATTTCACCATGACAGGATAATATGCATAAGAAAAAGGGAAGGAAGGAAGGAAGGAAGGAAGGAAGGAAGGAAGGAAGGAAGGAAGGAAGGAAGGAAGGAAGGAAGGAAGGAAGGGAGAAAAGGAGACCCATATCCTGTACTTATCAAATACAAACAAGCCCCATCCTTTCAGATCAAAGCTCATTATAGATCACTGCCTAGTTGAATGTAGATGCAGATAATTGAGAACTATAGAGAACATAAACCATGTACCATACAAGAAACAGAAAGGATAGGGGGACATCCTAGTTTCAGTTTCTTAATTTTGAGAATGAAAATATAGTATTAAAAAACTTTTTAATATGTTACCAGAGCCATAATTATATAGTGAGTAAAGAAAATTTTATACTAAAAAAATAAAGCAGAATAGGACAATAAATAAAAACACATCTATATATCCATTTGTATTCTATAAACTGGATTATGTACATAACTCTTGGATATTTCAGGGTAATTTAGTTGATCAGATCATTTAAATTAAAATGGATTTTAAGATATTAGAATAGGAAAATAATGAAAATGTGCACCTAGCACTGTCAGTTTCTGAAATCTAGCTAAGACCAAAATACATTTAAAATGTATGAATTATTCATAATAATGTGAAATAACACTTCTTACAGATTACTAGAATACTAAATTTTTACAGCGTGAAGCATGATTTTTCTCTCTAATGCAATAATCTTTTAAAATCATAGCTATTGTTAAATAAAAATCTTAATACATATGACATTTCTGCAGATTGCTGTGTTTATTTTAAAACTGAGCTGCTGCCAAATGAAATATTTCAGCTCAATTTACATTTCTATTGTGGCTGCTTTTACCACTCACCCATGGCTTTCAGATGGCAAACATAATTCTCAGTGTGAAGAGAGACACTCACTTCTGTTTTCCCTAAACAACAGGAAAACTCATTATGTGTTTTATTTTGAGAAGGGTATCATACTTTTGAGGCACACATTATTTGTATGGCCTCAAGTTTTGAGAGCTAAGAAGTGAACACATATATATAATAATTATATATAATTATGTATTATGTATTATGTATTATATAAAAGTAAATGCTGTTTTACTCAAGAAATATTATTTTGGAAACGTGTTCAAAACCACTGAGTTCCTCAGTTCTTGATTGTATGTGACTGAGATAGATTGTAGTTAACCTAAACCAGATAATAGATTATACTGGGTGATACACAATTAAAGGGAAGGTTGAAGAAGCAGGCTCAGGGTGAGGACAGCAACCATGGACATGAGGGCCCAGAAAGGCAGTGAAGTTATATTTCATGACCAGTCTGGTGAGAGTTATGGTGCTGCCACTACCCAGACCCAGGTTGGTAGCTGGTGCCACTGGACCTCTCATGAATGAATGATTCCTTGTGTCTGGCCTTTTTGCCACTTGCTCTTCTTTGAAATTCCTCGGTGAAGCCATCTGTATTCATTTTCTAGGGCTGTCATAACAAATTATTCCAAATTGCTGGCTAAAACAATAGCTATTCATTTTCTCACGGTTCTAGGAACCAGAAATCCAAAGTCAAGGTGCTGGCAGTGCCACCCTTTCCTCAAAAGATACTAGTGAAGAATCCTTCCTTGCCTCTTCCAGCTTCGAGTAGCTCAGGCATATCTTGGGGCTACATGTGGCTATTTAGAGTTAGTTTTAAATTGACATAAAATGGAAAGCTATTAAGTCAGTCCCTTCATTGCAATAACTGTATTTCTTTTTTTTTAATTAATTGAGGTATAATTAACATACAGCATTATATCACTTTCAGGGTGTACAACAATAATTCAATATTTGCATATATTATGTATATGCATATATTGTGGTGACAATAAGTCTACTTACCAACTGTCACCATTTTTTTTAAATTTTTAATTTGAGAACTTTTAGGGTTTACTGTCTTATGTCAAGAGCTCATAAGCCACAGGTGGCTCCTGGCTGCTGTATGCAGCCCTATGCAGGCCTGTCATCACACAAAGTTCTCTTGGACAGCCCTGCTCTAGAACATTCGTGGGGGGGAGGGGAGGGTTTCATCTTGCTGCGCATTAAACAATAAAAGTCCGTACAAGTACCTATTACTTGTAGAGTCAACTCAATATTTATTTTTCAACATCAGCAGGATAGTTGTTTATTCCACATTTAGATATGATTTTGCTACCAGCTGTGCCTCAGTCACTTCCACCATTCGTGGGCTTACCTATGGCCTTCTCCACCCTCATGGTTGGCTGTACGTGAAAAATTAAAGAACTTACTCCACAGACAAATTATTAGGCAGTGGCTGTTCAGATGTTTCTCATCTTTATATGCATGCCACAATGTAAAACCAGGTCACCTTCTCTAGGGAGAAATCACCTATGAAATCTAGGTTATAATCAATATATATGCTGACTTCCAGGCTGCTGTGCATGCTTTGAATTCACCTCCCCTTTAGGCTGCTATTTCTCTCAAAGCCAACCAACATGGTTTCTGCAAGTCAGGCAAGGTGTTGCACTTCAATTAATTATACCCAGTTACCTTCTTGCAAAACACATGCTTCCCAAAACTACGGCTTTATACTACCAACCTAGGAATTGCAATGCAAAAAAATTTCATTGAAATTTATTCTAAATTAGAAGCTGAAATAGTCCCCAGACAAAAAAGCTTCCTCCAGACATTACGATAATATTTTTTTTCTTTTTAAAGTTTTTCCTATTTTTATTAATTATTTTTAATTTCCAACAATATATTGTTTTTTCACAGCAGGCTACTCTTCTCCAATTAGGCATGTTCTCAGATGTCTCAGATGAGATTATTTATACTTAAAATATTCCTTCTATTTTCTGTGTCAGTTTTGTTTTTCATATGCATGGTTAGGATTTATAGATTTATTTCCTAAATTTATCCTTTATTGTTCTCTAATGTTTGGTAAAATTTTAAATTTACTGCTCAAATTTGAGAATAAATGACTATATTAATAATATTTGGTGATTTAATTTCCTCATCCCATGCAAGAAAATTATTTCTACCCCTGGGTCATCAGTAAATTTAGAATTCTGATGATTAAACCCTTATCCTGATAATGTTATGGGGAAGGATTTGTTGGATAACTTTCCCTTCAACATGCACCAATGATTTTTCTATCCTATAATGGTTCTTACCTTTCCCCAGAAAGCTATGTTACCTGTGGAAAATTCCAGTACTTCAGATCCAATGAAGTCTCACTTTTTAAAAAACTTTTCTAATTCAGGGAATGAGTGGTATTTATGATATTATCTTGAGACAAACTGCAGAACCCCTAGTTCTGCATTAGGTAACATGTGGAGACATCATTCTGTTTGCTTTGTTTTCCTAAATGAATCACCAGCTAGATATCTCACAGCATTCTCCTTTGCAGCTCTTGTCCTCAATTTACAGAATATTTTGGGTTATTTCTTTTTTTTGAAAAGCCACTTTATTGGAGATTATCTGTTTTTGCTTTTCTGGATATTCTTCAACTCAGTTTACTTACACCATCAGTCTGACCTATCTTGCTTTATATATTGCACATCTTCATCACAGTGTTCATCTGTCCCCAGTTCTACTTAAGATCTTTCAATATCGACATACATTCATCATTGTTGTTTTACCTTTGTTCTCTTAAATACTGCATTTCTTTCATTTTGAAAGAGTAGAAGAGAACATGGTATGTTCTACTCCTGCCATTAATGCAGCATTTAATTTTTTTTAAAAGATTTTATTCATTTACTTGACAGAGTGAGAGAGATCACAAGTAGGCAGAGAGGCAGGCAGAGAGAGAGAGGGAAGCAGGCTCCCCGCTGAGCAGAGAGCCCGATGTGGGGTTCGATCCCAGGACTCTGAGATCATGACCTGAGCCGAAGGCAGAGGCTTTAACCCACTGAGCCACCCAGGTGCCCCATAATTTAATTTTTTTAAAGCAATAATTGGGGTACCTGGTGGCTCAGTGGGTTAAAGTCTCTGCCTTCGGCTCAGGTCATAATCTCAGGGTCCTGGGATTGAGCCCCACATCTGGCTCTCCGTTTGGCAGGGAGCCTGCTTCCCCCTCTCTCTCTCTCTGCCTGCCTCTCTGCCTACTTGTGATCTCTCTCTCTCTCTCTCTCTGTCAAATAAATAAATAAAATATTTAAAAAATTAAAATTAAAAAAATAAAAAAGCAGTAATTATATGGAATTTTTTTTCCTCTGGTGAATTCCATGGTTAATATTAGAAAAAAATTGTGATATTTCAGCAGTGCTCTCTTCCCATTTAATATCAACAAGTGTATTTTAGGAAATACATATGTCATGGTAGATAATTTTCTAGTGTGAAGTTTCAAAGTAGTTTAAGTTTGAAATACTGCATCAGGGTTCAGTTATTACATGCAAATATAAAAGTAAGTTTGAATGGTTGTGAGTATTTTCTTTCACTATTATTAAAAGGATTGCCTGGAAATATATTTTATTTTTATTTATTATTTTTTTTAAGTAGGCTCCACGCCCAACATGGAGCTTGAACACAACCCTGAGATCAAGAGCCATGTGCTCCCTTGACTGAGCCAGTTAGCTGAACTGCCTGGAAGTATTTTTAAGGAAAAACAATACTAATATGTCTATTATTCCCAGACTTGAAAAGCCACCTTCCATAATAAGAACTGTTTCACCCAACATACATTTCTCCTCAGTTCACTCAAATTGTATCTACTTTAAACTTCAGACATCTTAGAGTGGACACGGAATACTTCTGGGTAAGCAGTAGTGGGCTTGTTAGTAGAGGTACCTAATTTCTCTAATTAAAAACTAGAGGACTCAGCAACTGTAGTGTACCTCCAGTACATGCTCACTGATTAATAGCTGCATATAGTTTACACATAGGCCAAAATAATGAAAATGGGATTTCTGTGAAAGACACACTAACGTAACATATATTAATGATGTAAGTTGGAAGTTAAACAAATAGTTTTTGTCTTTTTTGTGTTGTAGAATAGATCTAGGTGAAACATAAGTATGCATGTATTTTTGCAAGGTGGGGAAAATGTATCATGAAATGAAAAATAAATAAATAAATAAACAAGTCATGTAATTTAAGTGGCTTAATATCACTAGATGATCAGTTTTGCTGTAAATGTGTTGAGTATTTCAATATTAAATCAAATGATGCACATCTAGTTCTTACAAAATATCTAGAAAAAGGAGTTATATAGTGTGTCTTTTTATGATAAATGTGTAACAGTGTTTTTTCCTGATAGTAAGGTGTAGTGTCCTGATTTTGTCTATTAAATCCTTAAAAGATGGAGAAGAATTTATAAACTATGACTAAATTATTTACTGACAAAATATGCCCTTACATTACTCATTTAGGTTAAGAACAAACAAAAATACGAAGCAGATATTTTGTCAGAACATTTGTTGGGTCATATTTATCATATTGCTATAAATAGTAATTTTTGTTAAACTTGAAGTATTGGTTGAGTGATTGCTTAAAAAGAATCTTGAAGGAGCAAACATTTTAAATAGTGGAAAATTAAATGAGATAACTACTAATCCATTTCCAAATTAAAGTTTTGTGATTGCACATTGTGGATCATGTACCAATATATATATACGATCTGATTCATACCAAGCAGAACTCATCTATATGCATTATTTAAGTAGTACTTGGAAAATATCTGCTAGAGGAAAAATTGCAAATTTCACTATACTTAAGTGTTTATATATTTTTCCATTAAATGAAATAAGGAAGCAAATAAAAATAAAATCACTTTATATGTAAGGATGAATATCTGGAAATGAATTTCACAAAGAAAGTTACAAATTAAATTCATCTCCTTTTTTATTGCTGTTTTAAAGGAGTATGTGGCAAATATTTTTGTTTTTCTCAACTGAAAGAGTTTTCTCTAGTTTGACTTAAATAAATGTATTGTGTCACATCAGGTGACCATCTAAGTTCAGATATCTTAGTGAGTAATAATAAAGGAATATTGCTACTTAATAAGAAATTTTGTCTGAAATATACAGCAACACACTGACAGTAACATTGATATACCCTAGTAAAAGATTTTTATCTTTTTTCATTTTCATAAAAATCTCATTTAAAAAAAATTTTAATAAAAAGAATGATTAGAAAATACTGCAGCAAATGAATTGCCCTAAAATAGAGTCTAACAATACCCCAACAGCCTAAAATATTCAAAAACTATTTACTGTGAGCAGCTAGCTGTAGGAGGAGCCTGAGATATTTCTCATAAGGAGGTATTTTAAACCTCTATGGTAGCAAGTATTATAAAAAAATAAGTTTCAGAAATTTATGAAATATCACCTCAGTGTTCCTTGTCAACTTTCAATCTTGTTTCATTTGAATTAAGTGTAGAATTAGATAAAGTTGGGGTTTTCAATATGCAATGCCATCCACATTATTTATATAAAATGCCAACAATTAGCATATTTTTGGTGGCTTATAAAATTGGTGTATCAAGGAAAATATTAATTATCGCTAATAAACATGTAAAACTACCCAATGTTGTTGCCTATATATTTAACATTTCATGTAAAATTAATAAATCATTTTTTCTGTGTAAACAAAAACCTCCACAAAGTATGTATATGATAGTATTACTAGAAAGAGGTGTGTCCCTTACTCACTAATTCATTTGTTTATTCAGCTCAAATAATGTAGTAAAACCCTTACATGTATCAAGATCCATGCCTCTTACTGGGGTTCAAAACATTTGAAAAGCACAATCACGACCACAACAAAGGTAGAATTTTGTAGCGGAATACTGATTCTGAGAGAATGGAAAACTTAGAAATCTAAAAATATTCACCTGCTCCCCCATCTGCTGGTGGATAAATTGCATTAAAGACTATGTTCTGTGATTTTGAGATTCAAGGAAATGAAAGAGAAATCATGAAAGGAACTGCTTCCTACACACACCTACATACACACACACACAAAAGAAATGTAAACGAATAGTAGGTGAAAGAAAAATCCACGGTTATTGGTAAAAGAAAGCAACTGATTTGGAGAATTATCATGGGGCAAAAATCTAAAGACCAGCGCTGAGACTGCACTTGGGAAACTGATCTTGAGACACTTATTGAAGATAACAACTCCTATAGAGGAAACTCCCAGACTCAAAGGGTAGGCAAGCAACAAAAGTCCAATGTGCAAATTTAAAAACGAATTTAAGGACAAAGAGATTAGAAAGAACCGAAGAGAAATAGTATGGGAGAAAGAAATGGATGACAATTTTTAGAATTGAAGATGACATGATTCCAAAGATCCACAAGGCACAAGTTTTTTGAATTAAAATACACTAAATGTACAACTAGACACATTTCATGAACAGGCAAACATTGAAGGCAAAACTTTAAAGCCTAAAAGCCACCAGAGGAAAAGAAAACAGAAAGTCAAAACGTTTAGAAAGATAGTCCAAGAAATATTAAAGGCAGAAGATGGTAATATAATATCTTAATGTGCTGTATAGATACCTTCTCTGAATTGCACACCCAGAAAAACTATCTTTCTACTCAAACATGAAAATATACATAGAAACAAAAACTGTGTTTAACCCCGATACATCGATGCTAATGCAATAAGAAGTACAATGCAGGAAAATTGGGGAAATAATTGCAGAAGGAAAGTCTGGGCAATAAGTAGTAAAATAATTCTAAAGCAAGTAATTAAGAATGTAATTTTAAAGAGACTCATGATATAAATTTTTAATTAAATAAAAAGACTCATCCTGATGATTAGAGGCTTGCATTTGAAGGGCTTTTTAAAAGATCTTTTGGCTCTCTTCTACTCCCAGTTTGACAGAGAGCTTCATCTTCTGGTGCAGCACCAGCTGCATTGCGGAGACACAATGATGAAGGTCAGAGTAAATGGATTTGGCCGTATTGGGCGACTGCTCACCAAGGCTGCTATTAACTCCAGCAAAGTGGATATTGTCACCATCAATGACCCCTTCATTGACCTCGCTACATGATCTACATATTCCAGTAGGAGTCCACCCACAACTATTTCATTACCACAGTCATGAGTGAGAACGAGAAACTTGTCATAATGAAAGCCCATCCCCATCTTCCAGGAGCAAGATACGCCAGCATCAAATGGGGTGATGCTGATGCTGAGTGGAGTCCACTGGAGTCTTCAACATCATGGAGAAAGCTGGGGCTCACTTTAGGGGCGGGGCCAAGAGGATCATCATCTTTGCCCCTTCTGCTGATGCCCCCATGTTTGTGATGGGTGTGAATCATGAGAAGTGTGACAACTCCCTCAAGATTACCAGCAATGCCTCCTGCACCACTAACGGCTTGGGCCCTTTGGCCATGGTCATCTGTGACAACTTTGGTATGGTAGAGGGACTCATCACCAAAGTCCAAGCCATCACTGCCACCCAGAAGCCTGTGGATGGCCTAGGAAGCTGTGACACTATTGCTGAGGGGCTTCCCAGGACATCATTGCTGCTTCTACTGGTGCTGCCAGGGCTGTAGGCAAAATTATCCCTGAGCTGAATGGGGAGCCAGCCGGCTGGCAAAACTTTCTGTCTCCCCACCCCCAATGTGTCAGTTGTGGATCTGAACTGCTGCCTTGAGAAAACCACCAAATATGATGACATTAAGAAGGTGATAAAACAGGCATTGGAAGGTCCCCTCAAGGGCATGCTAGACTACACTGACAACCAGGTTGTCGCCTGCTAATTCAACAGTAACACCCATTCGTCCACCTTCAATGCTGGGGCTGGTGTTGCTCTCCATGACCACTGTGTCAAGTTCATATCCTGGTATGACAATGAATTTGGCTATAGCAACCAGGTGGTGGACCTTATGGTCCACATA
Organism: Nasua narica; assembly: GCA_028533885.1. NCBI lineage: Eukaryota > Metazoa > Chordata > Mammalia > Carnivora > Procyonidae > Nasua > Nasua narica. The sequence continues at coordinate 71,572,382 of CM052808.1, forward strand.
GCTTCCAAGGAGTAAGAGCCTCTGAACCACCAGCCCCAGTGAGAATAAGAGAGAGGCCCTCAGCTGCTGGGGAGTCCTAACCCTAACTCATCCCACAACACACCGAGAATCTCCTGATCTCTACCCGGTTTCCATCCCAGACTCCCTGAAGAAGAGGCTTGAGGAGCCCTACCTTGTCATGTACCTTCAATAAAGTATACTTCATATAAAGCATATAAAGTATACTGTATCCAGCAGAAAAAAAAATTAAAAAACAAAAAAAAAGATCTTTTGACCTGATCAGGAATTGGTGAAAATTCTTAAATTGCTTGTTTGAAATGATACTTACTTTCCTTCGGTGCCTGGTAACATTACCATACAATAGAAGAGTGTAAAGATGTTATCAAGTAGAATTTACAAATCCTAACATGTGGAAATTGGAATCCTTTGAAGATGTTACAGTAGATATTAAATCTGAATAGAATTCCCAGTTATCCTTTTGTAACATGTTTTATAGTAAGATTATTGAATGATGATATGTACAAAGTAACCTCTTGGTAAATGTTAGCTATCCTCATTTTCATCCTTAGTATTTTCACCAACAGACTTACATTCTCTTGGATAATACAGATAAGCAAGCAGGAAACCAAAATAGAGTAAAATCGAGATTAACGTCTCATAAAACCATGGAATAATATAGGATTGATGAATAAAATTTCATGAATGAAATTTCATGAATGAAATAAAATTTCAAGGAAACAGGAAAATCTTTGTGGAGGAAATTATGTATAAGCCAAGATGTGAGGTCAAAAAGTGAGAGAATCTATGCATTCTTGATTCTCCTAGTGATCATCATAGCTGGTATAACCATCAATTTTATGTGTCAGTGAGACCTGCTTTGGGGTGCCCAGATTAAGCATTATTTCTGGGACTGTCTATGACAATGTTTTCTGGATGAGATTAGGATTTGAATTAGTGGACTTAGTAATGTAGAATGCCATCCCCAACATGGGTGGACCTCAACTAATCTGTTGAAGGCTCAACTATAACAAAAGATTAAGGAGAAATCCACCTCTCTTTTCCTGCCTCACTGACTGATCTGGGATTTGCCTTTCATCTTCTCCAGTCCTTAGGATGGGATTTATGTCACTGACTCTCCTGGTCATTTATTATGAGAAAATTTTTCATAATAAATCCCTCTCTCTCTCTCTCTTCCTTTCAATAGGTAGATAGATAGATAGATAGATAGATAGATAGATAGATAGATAGTCTTTTTCTCCAGAGAATCCTGATTAATGTAGTTGATCATAGGTTCTTAATGTAGGTCAGAGTTTTCCAGTGGAACATTAGTAATTGCAGGCCAATCTAAATATTGTATGGGTGTTTAGCTATAAGTAGTTAATAGATGTATGTATTTTTCTATACACACATCTTGGTTTTTTTTATACATACCTTGTTTTATTTCACATCTTAGTCATACAAAAATAAATAAGTAAAAAGTATATCCTATAGAACAAAAGTAATTCTTTGCCTTTGAGATGATTAATTTCAGTTTATTTACCTACTATAAGGTAATCCCTATAGGCTTAAAATCTTGGTGAAATTTCTATTTAATATACATTTTAAAAATCAGGGGGAAGTTTATGGGCATCATAGTGCTAGTTCTTGGTAGTAATGAATCCTATTACATTTATGACTGTGTTATCATATCAGTTAATGCGTTTTCTGTGCAATGATGCAGTTCCACCCCCTACATCCATCAGCAAAAATGAATCATTTTTCAAGGTCTCTGCATGAATACTAAATAAATCATAGAAAATATGCAGAATCAAAATGTGGGAGATAAATCCATGTTAATCATCACTTGACTTATACTGCTGTTCAACATTTTTATTTTGACAACTACACTTTCTTACACTGTAATATACAAGTACCTATCTTTCCAGAGTTAAACTCATTTCTATTTGAATCAGCCCTAATTCATCAATTGAAATCACCAAATAAGATATAGAATATTTTTAGAGGGAAATGGGGAATATGATAGGACTTCCATAATCTTTCCCCATACATTATGTGTTACTATTTAAAGTCTATATAACTATTATTTTGGATACAGTTCTGTGCCTTGTCAACCCATATGTTGCCAAGTACTAATTTTTTTTATCAAGATTGTTTTTCTACATTTGGTTTCTTTCCGACTATATCATTATGATGTTAATTACTGGTGTCAACATATAATTTCCATTTATCCCAGAAACAGATGAACAATGTTGAATAAAAAAAAAAAGAGGTGTGTGGGAAAAGATCATTTACACTAGGAGAATCTCCAGGTGATATTATCCCACAGATAATTTTCCATAATATCTTTCTTGTGTTCTTTTTTTCTCCCAAACATCTTTTGACAAAGTATTGACCTTGCTATCACAAATATTTAACGTATAGCTTGGGAACAAATCTCCCTGAGCATCCTTCTGTCTGAAGCATCTATTACAAGTTTCTTGTGATTATTTTAAATACTTCAACTAGAAAGCCCACTTTTAGTGAAAACCATAAATTTTGTGACCATAGAAAATCTATTAAAGAGGTTTACTGAAATAACATGATGATATTAATAGGTCTTATTTCATTTATCATTTTTGCCTTACATGATAGTTCAATTCCAAAAGCAAAATAGTAATAAAATGAATCGACGTGTTATTTATGGTAATATATAGGAGATATTTGCTCAGGGATGACACTACTAAGAGTTTTTTTTCATACACCTATAGTCTTAATTCTCACACAAACCTATGAATTGTATGTAATTATCAATCCGATTTTCTAGATGAGAAAATACACAGAGAAATCTGTTGCACAAGTTCACACACATAGCACATGTTGCAGGAAGGGTAGATTTACCCCTGCACAGTTGGGCAGAGATGTTTTCATATCTGTCCCCTTCTCTTGATTCCTATCAAGAGACTTCATGAAATTATAGGATATTTTTTCTTAACATGATTCCATGGCCTATTTTTAAATTAAAATGTTTACATTATAGGCAAGAAAAGTAAACTAGCAGCCCATCATTGTAAAAATATGTCAATAAAATTTTGGAAATAATGTAGCAATAAAACACTTTATTACTACATTATTGTAGTAATAAATGTAAGTAATAAAACACTTCGGGAAAGTTTAGTAGTTATAACATTTATAAAGATCTTTATTTTCTTTGATATTTGCATAACTTCTTGATTTGGAATATTGATGGGCTTTTGCAGTGGGAATTAGTTATCAGTTATTATTCATTTCTTATGAACTCTGATCCCGTATATAGTCCCTAAGTAGCCATTAGATCATTATCACCTTCCTACCAGTATCCAGTTTCCCTCTCATTCATTGTTAGAGTCAAGGTTGGGAAAAACTGGAGATTCATTCTAATTAATTATATTTTGGTCTTTCCTATTTTTAATTTTTTGTATTAACAGTAATCTGTGGGAGTGCATGCAAACTGCACTACAGGCATTAACATATTTTCATATCAAAATGAACTTTATTTTTTATTAATGGAAATTTTTAAGAAATGTAGAATTGTCATATGGGTTTAAATGTGGTTGTCTAAAAAGACATGTTATTAAAACTGCAAAATTTAATTTATTTTTTCATTCAATTATTATGCTATCTATAAAACATGCTATGTGTATTTGATATTTAAGTAAAATCTTCTAGGAGAGCCTGGGTGACTCAGTCAGTTAAGACTCCAACTCCTGGTCTCAGCTCAGGTCATCTCAGGGTCTTGAGATTGAACCTTGTGTTGAACACTATGTTCAGCATGGAATCTGCTTGAGATTCTCTCTCTCCCTCTGCCTCTGCTCTTCTCCCTGCTTGCACACGCATTCTCTTTCAAAATAAATTTCAAAAATCTTTTAAAAAAATCCTCTAAGTGATATGTCTTTTACAAATCCTCTTCAACACACATAAGAATAAAGGGAATTTATAATAATCATGAGGTAGAATGTTATCTTAGAATAATTATATATAAAAAAATCACAATATTGCAAAAGTTAGTGAATTTTGCAAATTCAAAATGGGACCCATGCAATATAGTCCCATCACAACTTTACATTGACTTTTAAAGAAATTATGTTTGCCTTTTAGAAGTCGTGGAAAGATGAGATATTTGTGACTTAAACCAAGTTTAATTATAAATTTGTAAATGTTTCCTTTACTTTTCTTAATGAGTATATTATTTCTTTAGTATATTATTATTACTCCTCATTCAAATGTGCAACATACCTTTGAATGGATAGATATAATGTTTTATATTGCATACTATGTTCAGTAGCTTTAACTACAAGATCTGTAGGTAATAACAATGTATGTTACTCAAATCTATAATTAGTTATGGTACATAAAAATTCAATAGGATTATAATAATCATAACAAATGTGTCCTATCATACAACTTTTTCCTCAAATTTCAAAGCATTGTAGAGTTTTCAAGTAGCAGTAAAAATGTGATTTTATTTAGTCTTTACCTGAGTAAAATAAATTCCATTCAACTAGGAAAAATACTATCTTAATATAACAATAAATGCACCTATGTGATTTTTAAGAAATGTAGTGATACTTTAAGTGAAATAAAATAGTCTATTGAAGAAATAAATAAAATAAAAAGCACTAATACCATTAGATATATTCCAAAGTTTAATGTAGAAGTTAGTTTACTTTACATTAGAGAATAAAGATGTATGTGTAGAAAAAAATATTTTTCTTTAATAAATTATATTAATCCTTTCTCAAATCAAATGGTCATACATGCTTGAACCTATTTCTGGATTTTTTACATTAAGTATAGAAACACATGGTCACATCTGGCCTGTAACCTGTTTTTTTATGACCCACAGATTAACAATGTTTTTTCACTTTTAAAAGTGATAGTAAACAAACAAAAATAATAACAAAGGAATATGCAAAGAATATTTGGCTGCAAAACTAAAAATAGTTACTCTGTTGTACTATACAGAAATGTTTGCCACTCTCAAGCCACATTTTTTTGGAAAATCTACATGTCCTCTATCTCAACAATAGCACTCTCTCATAATTACTGTAGAATTAAGGTAAGTATAGAAATTTGATAGTGTAATTTCTCTAACTTTGATCCATTTTTTCAAAATTATTTTGGTTAGTCTGGTTTATTTTGTGTAATATGTAAATTATATAATCTGCTTATGCATTTATAAATAAAATGCCTGCCATAAGTTCAAATGGGCTTAGTTTAAACTGTAGCTCAATGTTCAGGGAATCTGTATTTTAACAGTGTTGAGTCTTCTGGACCATTAACACTGTATAACTTTCCATGAATTTAGATAATGTTTGGTTTCTCTCACTATGATTTTGTAGTACTTCCTGTAGAAGTCTTTTGCAAGTGTTGTTGAATTTATCCCAAATTTTTTAAATTGGGATAATTTATTTCTTTAATAGACTTTGGTTTTTAAAAGTGGTTTTAGATACAGAGCAAAATTGCATGGAAAATATAGAGAGTTCCCATATACCACTGCCCCCACAAACATGCATGGCCTCCTGGACTATCAAGTTACAGTACCCAAATGATAAATCTGTTACAATTGATGAACTTATATTGACCCATCATCATCCCAACTCCACAGCTTACATTATAGTTCATTGCTGGTATTGTACATTCTATTCTATTCTATAGGTTTTGAAAACTATATAATGTAAGTATAAATGACATGTACCCACCATTATAATATCTCACGAGAAGATTCACTGATGTAAATATTCTTTGTTATCCACCTATTCATCCCTTCCTTCCCCCTAACCTCTGGCAGCCGCCGATCTTTTACAGTCTCTATAGTTTGCCTTTCCTGGATTACCATGTAGTTGGAATTACACCGTATGTAGCTCTATAGATTGGCTTCTTACACTTATTAATATGCACTTAAGTTTCCTCCATGTCTTTTCATGGCTTGATAGCTCATACATATTTTTAAATACTGAATAAGATTCCATTGTCTGGATGGACCACAGTTACCCAGTCACTTATTGAAGAACTTCTTGGTGGCTTTTGTATGGAAATGTTTTCAACATTTAATTTGGGTAAAAACCAAGGAACATAATTGCTGGATAATATGGTTAGGCATATGTTTAGATTTGTAAGAATTTGGCAAACTGCCTTCCAGAGTGGTTGTGCTATTTCCTATTCCTATCAGCAATGAATGACCTTTCTTGTCCGTCAACATACCAGGTGGTGTTCGGTGTTCCAGTGGTTTAATTTTGGCCATTCTAACAGGTATATAGTTGTTTCTCATTGTTGCTTTAATTTATAAAATCCTTAATGACAGTTGCTATTGAGCATCTTTTCATATGCTTTTTTCTTTCATCTCTGTATTTCTTTTATTAACATATAATGTATTATTTGCCCCAGAGTACATGTCTGTGAATCATCAGGCTTACACATTTCACAGCATTTGCCATAGCACATACCCTCCCCAATGTCCATATCCTTACCCAACACGTCCCAGCAACCCTTAGTTTGTTTTGTGAGTTTAGGAGTCTCTTATGGTTTGTGGTGAGGTTCTTTAGAACTTATGCCCATTTTTTAATCTGTTTTTTCACTTTCTTACTCTTGACTTTTGAGGATTTTTGTATATCTTAGATAGCTGTCCTTTAACAGCCAATGTCTTTTGCAGATAGTTTTTCCCGTTGTGTGGCTATCTTCTCATTCTTTTGGTTCCTATTTGGAACATTAATTTTTAATTTTAAGGAAGTCCAACTTATTATTTTTCATGGATCATGCCTTTGCTGTATCAAAAAAGTCATCACTGAATCCAAAGTCATGGAGAATTTATCCAAAGCTATCCTCTAGGAGATTTAGAGTGTTGTATTTTACATATAGTCTATGATTTATTTTAAATTAATTTTTTTGGAGTGTGTAGGGTCTGTGTTATTGGTGACTAATATCATTAATGACATTAGTGACAAAGGACTGATGGGGCAAAGGTGACAGTGAGTTAAGGAGATACTCAGGAAGTGAATGTTTGAAGGAGCAGTGAAGTCACTCATTCACGAAGATTTAATCTATAGGGGAGAGGTAAATTGGACAATAGTAGGGGGAACAACGAGGTCAGGAGAAAGGTGTTTCATGTGCTTTTGTCTGTGTTTATAAAATACAATAAATTTTTTTAAGATTTTACTTATTTATTTGACAGAGAGAGAGAGGTCACAAGTAGGCAGGGAGGCAAGCAGAGAGAGAAGGAGAAGCAGGCTCCCCACCGTGCTGAGACCCCAATGTGGGGCTCAATCTCAGGACCCTGAAATCATTACCTGAGCTGAAGGCAGAGGCTTTAACCCACTGAGCCACCCAGGTGCTCCTATAATACAATATTTTAACTGTGTTTAATATTAGTGAGAAGAGTACAATAAAAAGAAAAGCTGATTTTTAAAAGCTGTTTTATTTCCATAAAGTAAATTATCTTGGATTGGGGAGAGAAGGTGGATCCAAAAAGCAAGACACTAGGAGAACTACCTTTATTCTTGAGGGAATTCTTGTCTGTTAGCATCTGATAGCAAAGGCATCCATTAAGATGATTTTTTAGAGTTGTCGGCATACTGTTGAGGGAAATTCTTCCTGATTTTTTTTCTTTTTTTTTTAAATTTTTTTGGTTGGTGAAGTAGAGATTACGTTTACCTATTTAAAATTATGAATAAGTAACAATGCCAATGATTTAAAAAAAAAAAGGAGAAGATAGGAAACCAGCAATTAGGGGCACCTGGGTGGCTCAGTGGATTAAAGCCTCTGCCTGTGTCTCAGGTCATGATCTCAGGGTCCTGCCAGCCTCATCAAACGCTTTGCTCAGCAGGGAGCCTGCTCTCCCCTCTCTCTCTGCCTGCCTCTCTGCCTACTTGTGATCTCTCTCTCTCTCTGTCAAATAAAAAAAAAAAAAAGGGAAAACAGAAATTAGAAAGGAAAAAATTTCCAGGCACTAATGAGGACTCAGTTAAATGTGATAAAGGGACCCAATCTGATAAGTTGTTTTGTTTTGTTTTTCCAGTAAGCTTCATCAGTCTTTGAGTTGCTATGAGAAAGCTAACTGGATAGATTGATCCAGCGTTAAGGTGTTCCTAGCATGAGACAATTGAGTGTGATCATCCCGTTCAATAACAAAATGGAAGTTCACACAGCATGCAGTTGATGTGGTAAGGAGAAATAAAGACTAGAGACACTGGGGGTTCTGTCTTAGGCTCAAGAACATCCCTGGAACTACACCTGAGTGAACCAGGCAAGAATGGGTTGGTGTAAACCAAAGGACCAAAAATAAACATACATATGAATTTTAACCAAGAAATGAAATAAAGAGCAAAATGCGGCACAAGATCAACTAAGAATATGTTACTATAGACCAGAATAAGATCAGAAGATAAGGAAATGAATTACTCATGTATAAATTAAATATAACACAGGGAGAAGAAACCGTTTAAGATTTAACCATAAACCAAATAAAAGGGGAAATGGGGTGGGAGGAAGCCACCATTTTGTTCTTACCTATTTTTGCCAGGTAGCTCACGGACTAAAAGACTGATTTCATTGCTCTGGGCTGAGTGGCTGAACTAAAATATAGTTTAGGGAGTTCAAGGAGGAGGTTGTATTTTTGCAACCATACAATCATAAAGTGTGGACTAAAGTGATCATCATGGGAATAACAGTGCACTTTCTTTTTTTAAAAGAACTTGTTTATAAGAATTAACTGACATCCTATTAACCACCAAACTGATACAGACAATAAAGAAGTGTTAAGATTAAACAAGATGGTGGGGGGATAGGTGAAACAGGTGATGGGGATTAAAGAGTACACTTATTATGATGAGCACTGATTTATGTATAGAATTGCTCAATCACTATATCGTACACCTGAAACTAATATAACATTGTATGTTAACTATACTGGAATAAAATTAAAAACTTAATAAAAATAAAAACATAAAATTTTAAAGTGATTGCCTTAGAAATCCCTGGTATTACTGAGAGCATAAAAGGATTTAGGAAAGAAAATTTTTCAATATTTAAACTTGACAGGTTTCCACCATTGTGTTCATAGACATTGTTTCTTCATGTAGAAAACAGTTCCAGTGGATCTTGTGAAGTTTAAATAAGATATAAGTGAGGTAACGTGTAGGACAGAAGACACATGGACCTGATTTGCCACTAGAATCCCATATCCTGGGACAGTTTTTAATAGACTCTAGATATTCAGTAAATGTTTGATGAATAAATAAAAAATAAAAAAATAAAGATCAATGCTGAATTTTGCAGAAGAACAAAAGAACAAAAACATGAAAAAGGCCATTGGACTGGACACACGTGCATAAGATCAAATTTTTTTATTACAAAACAGCTTCTTGCATGTCTCAGAGTGTTTCCATAATATTTCTTTAAAAGGAAATTAGGACAACAAAAAGAAGAAAAATAACTCATGCAGAATAAAATTGGTATTAGTTGAAAAAATTCTCGAAAACAGATGCTCATATTACTTTATGGAATAGCTTTCTATAGTGCATTAACATTTGATGTATTTCTGAAATGAAGCACGCCCATTTGTAAGTCTTTATTCATCAATGTTCCCAGTGAGAAGTTCAGAAAAAAATGCTGACATAAAAATGATAATAAACTTAATTTGCAATTATATCCTTCTATTTACATTGTCAAAAAATCAAATCTTTCTCTGGGCAAAATGTATTCTATCTTAATATTTTGCATAACTTTAAAAGCTCATTTTGGTTTATTTTCACAGTAATGATCTGTCTATTTATTCTTCACCCTAATAAATATGCCTAATAGTCAATTAAAAAGTTATTCAAGGGTGGATGGAGTTACTTTCTAACTTGGTGACAAATGGCCATCCTAGCACATCCTAAAGCTGTTTTTGCAGTAACTTTATTCCTATACCACAGTCCCATTCCTGGTTTCTCAAAAGTGTCCTGTGTCTTTTGCTTTCCTAGTACAATAATTTAAATCAATTTTAGGTTGCAATTAAAACTTTTACTCTCGTGTTACAGACTTAAGTTTACAATATCAACATCATAAAGACAAGTGTCTTCTAGGCACTGAGATATATCCATGAAAGCTGCTCCTTAAAGCAATGACATGTTTTATATGGATTTGTGGTATAATTAATAAACTTCTCATAGATATAGACAATTAAAATGGCTTGCTTAGTGTGCACTTTTAATCACTCACAAAGAAAAGAAATCTGTGCTGCTAGGTTTAATCAAAGTTTCCCTATTCACTACTACTTCCACACACATGAAACTAGCCATTTTTATTATCTCATTTTATTTAAATTCAATTAATTAACATATAGTGTATCATTAGTTTCAGATGTAAAGTTCTGTTATTCATCTGCATATAACACCCAGTGCTCATTACATCACATGCCCTCCTTAATGCCCATTACTGAGTTACCTTATCCCCCGCCCCCAATTTGTTCCCTATAGTTTGAAATGCTCCTGACTCCAGAACATTCCAGGATGCTTAACACTTCCCCTGTCTTTGCTTATATGATCCCTGTTGCTTGGCACTTGGACCACTCTCCACCTTTATGGTTAATCAGTTCTAAAAGCAGCACTCTATTAATGTGTCTTGTTTCCTCCTAGCAGAATTGATTATGCACTTCTTAATGCCTTATCCTGTGTATGAATCTATAATGATACCCATAACACTTTACCTTATTAATTTATTTTTGGCTCTGCTTAACTTTTTGTAGCTAAAAGCTTCTTGACATCAAGGACTGTGTCTCCTATGTGTTTGTATTCCTATCATATGTCTCAGGGCATATTACTTGGTAGGAAGTTAATGAGTATTAAATGAATGAAGGAAGGAAGGAACAAAGAAGGAGAAGAAGGAAGGAAAGAAGAAAGGGAGGGAGAAAGGGAGGAAAGGAGGGAGGGAGGGAGGAAGGGAGGAAGGAAGGAAGGAAGGAAGGAAGGAAGGAAGGAAGGAAGGAAAGAAGGAAGGGATGGATTCATGTATTCGTTAACAGATTTCCTGAAGGTATCATCAGTTATTTACCCAAGTTTAGAGTAAATTTCCAAGCTATGATATAGAATTGTTACCTTTCAATACTGAGCCCTTTATTAGCTTAAAACTTCATATGTTTTGTATTTGCTTCATTAATGTCGATTTGTGTAATTTGCTTCTTGTTGTTTAGTCCAGGTTCGGTGTAGGTCTGGCTGAAATAACTTCTCCTTTCTGGGTCATCACTCTCCTCATATTAGAGGAGAGCAAGAGTTGGAAAAACCATATAATAGTTCTAATGCTCTTGATGAAAGTTAACATCTGTCGATCTCACTGTGATACCATTCATCAAAGGAAGTCACATGGAAAATCCAGTACATGAGTCAGAACACAATCCTCTAGTAGGTTGAGAACTTTTAAAGAGGGTTAATATAAAGAGGCAGGAAATGTTTTGAACAATATTTCACTTCCCTGAAGAATTAGTTGTGAGTGAGAAATTGATAATACAAAGAGTTAGAAGATAATTTCTTAACCAGTGTCTCTGAAAAGCTGAGAGAATACAGGATCCATAATACCGGAAAGAAGAAATAAAAAATAGAACAAAACATTTAATTGGAAGTACAGAAAAGGGAGATTGTATGTGCACAAGTGTCTGCAGATGCATATATTTGATGGTAAATAGGTGAATTTGGTACCTCCTAATTGCCTTGATTTTTTAAGTGAAGCGTAAGGGAAGGTAATCTGGTGAAAATCTGTAAGCAGTAAGAGAAGTTTAGGAAAGAATAAGAGTATCTTCTGAGAGAAGAAAAAGAAATCCATAAAAACAGAGTAAGATTATTTGACAGTTTGGGTATTCCTATATAATCAGTGATTAAATATATGTGTGTAACACAATATAGCACAGTTGTATGTGTGAGAGGAAATTAAGTTAAGCTTGGACCTCTTCGGAATTATTTGATTAGAAACAAGGATGTTGTCAACATGGAGGAGATTTGTAGGTTTCATGAAAATTTTCTTTCCAATCCGTGTTATATTCTACAAAATACAGATCTTCTTGCCAGAAGATCTTAAAAAATAAAACATACTTGAAATATCTTTTATATATATGTGTTACTAGGGAGCAAGAATATGTGAATTGTATATAAACTCTGTAAGTGACTGGTACATTATTTCCATATTAACTTCTGACAAGAGCAATGAAAACTGCCTCTGGAATAGCTTACATGTACAATTCAACCTAAATTTATCACTGAGCTTGGGTAATAATACCAAGAGATCATACACATGGATGGGATAGTTCTCAGAGCACTTTCCATGGTAACTTGTTTAGAACTCCCAACACTATAAAATAGGTATGATAATCATCACTCCATTCTTAACATGAAGAAACAGATCATGGAGGTTAAATGCTTACCGTCACAAATCCAGGTCTCAAATTTTAGCGATATGGCTCCAGAGACCATTCCTTTATATTATTTCCATTTAGTTTGTGGAAAATCATCTTGATGATTGTAGTTTTACTTTGGGGATGAATTGTCCTTTCACTTTTACCTATCTTTTCAAAATAACTATCAATTATGAAGATACCTTGGTACTTCTCATTTTGAAAATAACACATTATTCATAATCCTTACTTAATAGTTACATAATATTGAATTTCTAAAAGATCTCTGTGAATCTTCAGAGAAGTGCCAAACCATTAAAAATTCTAAAATACAGATTATGTTTACATATGAAACATTATCCTACCAATGTATTTCTCTCAAACTGTAATAATAAATGTAGAATTGCTTGGGAAAGAAAACTTTTCAAACAGGATGGCATGGTAGAGTGTATTTGTTTATTAAATTAGTGAATGAATTTTTGATGGTTTTTAGTATTATTAAGAGAGACACTTAGGATTACTAATTAAACTCACTGAACTTTCTGCATTGTACATTGACATAGCCCACATTAATTCATGAGAAGGGCAGAATAAGAATAATGATAATTTCATAAAAGGTATGTAAGAATGACTTAGCCAAAGTATAGGTTCACTAATTCTAACAAGGCTTGTGTCCTTTCATTCTAATTGGTTGGCAGGGTCTACAGAACTGGAATAGGAATCTATTCCTGGATGCTCATTATAAGAAAATGTAGTCAAGTATCATCATATCCTAAAAATCTAGACTGAAAATGACACCTCTGGAAGGACCATAGAAATGATATGTTAAAGTGCATGAAGATGATCATTAAAATAGAAGATACAAAACCCTGAGAAGAGTCAGAGAAATATCTGCATCAAATAATTTTACTTTAACAAAGAATATAATTTACTAGTACCTAAAGCAACATTTTTTTTTTCTACGAGTCCCAAGAAAACTTGTAGCTAAAAAACAGGGCTGAAATTGATTAGATGGCTAGATGTACATAATAATTGTGTAAAATTGAATAAAGTAGAATAATAATGAATAGGGCTGAATAGCTGTAGGGTACAAAGTTTAGAGCTTCCTAAAATTTCATGTATACACAGTTGTTGTTTTTTTCTCATGTATACACAGTTATTTATACTGACTCAAAAAAAGGCCCTGTTTATTGATCAGCAAACAGCAGTTTATTTTAACTATACGTAAAACATAACTTCTAAAGTTCAAAAGCAATAATAGCTTATTTTCCTTCATGTAAACCAAAATGTTACATCTAGACATTAACATCTCAGAATTTGGCTAGCTGCTTTTCAGAATATGAGCTTTTAATTTTAATGCAGCATTTCTCTACCTTTTCAGAGCCTTAATGGACCAGATTTGAGTGTTAAGAAAGATGGATCAAATAATTTTGAAAAGCTCCAGGAAAAGAAAATCAAAGCCATTGGATTTATTTTGCTGCATGCATTAGTATTTAAGTTTAAATGAAAGCATTGATTATCAGTCTTAGTTAATATAGATTGAGTAATACCCCAGAGTTATCTGTTTAAAGCTAAAATTAAAATATAAATGAACTTTCCCCCTTAACTTCATGAGTATATGGCAGGCCTTTTAGCTAATGTTACATTAATGCTATATGTGTAATTATAATATACAGCAATAGGCAATTAGTCTCTGAATTATGGCTTCAGAATTTTAAAACATATTCACTTTGTATTAGTCACAAAAATACAAAAACGTAACCTAGAATTCACACCATCTGGGTTCTTTCACACAGAGGAAAATTTGTCGGGGGACACCAAAGTTCTGTAAAATGCTTAAATTTATACAAAGTATGCACCAATGAGTCTAGTTAAACTCTAGACTTGCAACAGTGTCCTCTTGCTTATGATTAATTACTCAACTGGCTGATTGTGATTTACATGTGGTTCTTATCTACATGTTGCCCATGAAACAAATACAGGTAAAGCGGTGCATGTCTGCTCTGTAGATATAAATCAGGAGTTCTAAAGAACTCAGCATTTCAAGCATACGTTCCATAACTGTGACTTTTGTTGTTTGGCAAGATGTTAAGAGGATTCTTTTTGACAGAGGATTAAATTTGTTCATATGAAATTGCTAATACCCCAGATACGCTCAAGAAGGTTCTAGAACTTTCAAAATGAGCATCTGATGCATCCTCACTACTTATGAGGAAGGAGCAGGAACCCCAAGTGGGCTCTGGAGTTCCCACCTCCACTTGAACAAGAGCAGCTTCTGTTTCTGTGTTTTCTGCAAACGATTTATATCAAATAATACTTTCCAAGCTTTTCTAAACCTCTTGATTGGACAGATTTGCAACAAACTATTTGTAAATCTCATTATGTAGAGCAAATGTTTTTGTAGATTTTTTTTATTATGTTATGTTAATCACCATACAGTACCCGTTTTTGATGTAGTGTTCCATGGTTTACTATGGTTTACATGGTGTAACACCCAGTGCTCCACGCCGTCTGTGCCCTCCTTAATACCCATCACCGGGCTCACCCATCCCTCTACCACTCTCCCTTCTAAAAGCCTCAGTTTGTTTCCCAGAGTCTGTAGTCTCTCACGGTTCATCTTTCCCTCCAACTGCCACACTCTTCCTTTGCCCCTTCCTTCCTCCTAATGTCCTCCAAGCTACTCCTTATGTTCCACAAATAAGTAAAAGTATTTTTTTCTTAGTATTTTCTGTGAAAACTCAGCCAGCTCAGATGTCATAATGGTCCACCTATCCTTAATTTTCTTTGCTATTTTTTTGTTGAGTTACCTGAGTTATGAACTACTATACCTGACCAGTGGGCTCAAACAGCCTGATTCTCTCCAGCCCTTGCTTACACCCATACACTGGCTCATCAGACACCTTGCCTTCTTCTCAGTCAGTAGATATTTACTCATTCATTCAGTGATCCACAGTGACTATGTTCTAAGCACTAAAGAGGCGTTAGGGCTACAACGGTTTAAAAACAGACTTAGTTCCTGGGAATATTTCAGGTATTTGTCCATGCTATGGTCTTGCCTGATTTAGCCTCTGTGCTCTGTTCACTGTTATCTCTGATTAAGAATCTCTGTGGCACTTTCCATGATATTTGCTCTTAGGTTAAAGATTTTTCACATCAAAGAAAAAGAGTGATGATCTGCCTGCCTCTGGTGCTTTATTTATTTTATTTATTTTCATTCTTTTGCATCTGGCATTTTAGAGCATCTCCTCCCACACCAATATTGACTCTATCTTCTATTGATTATTTATGTCAAATCAAATGATAATTTAAACTCTGTCCTGCTTGTATTGTATTTACTTTTTCAGGAAAATGTCAACTCTTAAGTGTGCAATTTTATTGACCCCTCTACCCCCATACCCATTAATCTGGATCTGTAACTATAAAAGACTTCTGGAGAATAGACTATTTCCCCATACTCGACTTTCTAAGGACAGCGTCTTATCTTTACCCCCCTTTTTTTTTTTCCTGAGTGGAAGTTCTTCATTCTCTCTCTATATTGGTCCCTTAGAACTAGTGGTGCCTGTAAAAGTTCACCTAACATTTTTATTTTACTTTCCTCCCAAATGAGACCATATTATCATGTTCCTCAAGGTCAAATACTGAAGAAACAAAATCAAATAGTGCAGTCCAAGATAACAAGTTATACAGTTCAAGGACAAAATAAGCATCTCATAACCAGACCTAAGCTTAGAGACATTCCATTAGACAGTTACGCCAACAGTGCCCTCTGGTTTGGGCAGTGTTCCACTGTCATAACCATCCAGAGCAGTTCTTCCTAGAACTCAGAATTTAGGAGACTTACTTTTATGAGCAATAGGATAAAAATATTTTCCTTGATTTTTGGTGTTTGAACTGTTTCTCTCCAGTGTGTGAGAAAACAAGGTAAATCAATGCTATGATGAGTATTTCATAGGGAATAAGGTCTGACTCTTACAAATATACCACAGTCTCAATTCCTGGATAAATTAGCTAACATTTTAGCAACATTTTGCTTGAATTTTTAATGTGCTTGTGTAGTATATTCCAGGGTCAAAAACACTATATGAAGTCAGCATTTATTGGCCAAACATGATAATGACTCTCTCCTACATATATGATGAAGGGAATACCAATATATATTCTCAAATAAAACACTTCCAGCTTTGCTTATAATCTAGACATGTGTGATTTATATAACGCATAAAAGTAATTTATACCCTCCCAAAATTTATAAAAATTAAGGAGGGTATCTTAAAATAAGATTGTAATACAATGTCATTTTCTTACCAAATTTCATTTGTTGCTTAAAAAAAAGTTAAGACATCTAAAAATTTGACAGTTTTATTTAGTAGCTTTTTAAGAGGTTTTTAATTGTATATAACTTAACATGTTTCTGTGACTTCCCTCCCTCATTTTTGTGTCTTCTTTCAGAATAACAGTAGTTCATTCAGTCACCGAATCAAATGCAACCTAACAAATTATATGCCCAACTTAAAATAGATAGCTTCCGTCTTTACTTTTTTTCTTTTTGTAAAAATCATAGAGCTGAAAACAATATATAGACAGAAGATATGCCATAATGACTATTTTAGGAAAAGGTACTTGAGCCATAAATAAATAAATAATTTTTGCTATCTGAAATGAAAATGCATAATTTTGAATACAATTGTACATTCACGATTCTTGAGAAGTATATCATTCCCTACAATGATCAAGCTAAATGCCTCAGGTATTGTAAAAGAAAAAAAAATACTAAATGAGTACTATCTCCCCAATCTTAAGATTTAAATATAAAGTAGATACAGCATCTAATCAAGTAAATTACAACCCCTTCTTTTTGAGATTTGCAGTCATTCTTTATACTTCATTATGTTCTTTGTAGTAGGACAAGCACGTGCACATAACTTTAGAAGCCTTAAATACATACTAAAGTGAAAGTAGCCCATTGAGAAGGTTACTTACTGTATGATTCCAACTATATGCCATTTTGGAGAAGGCAAAAGTATGGAGACAGTAAAATATCACTGGTTGACAGATGTTTTAGGCGGGAGAGGAATGAACAGGCAGAACACAGGATTTTTCAAGCAGTGAAAATACTCTGTATGGTACCATAATGATAGTTACATGTCATACATTTGTTCAAACCAAAAGAATGCACAACACGAAGTGTGAACTATAATGCAGACTATGGCCTTTGGGTGATTATGATGTAGCAGTAGAAGTTCATCAATTGTAACAAATGTCCCACTTCAGTGGAGGATGCTGATAATGAAGGAGGCTATGTAAATGTGGGGGTTGGGGGTTTGCAAGAAATCTCTGTGCCTTTGCCTCATTTTCACTGTGAAAAAAATATGGATATATCCAATATCTGCTGCTTGGTATCACCTCAACCACTATCAACCTAGTTTAAAGTCACTTTCATTGGTTTTATAAATTATGAGAATAGACTTCTTTTCTAATAATCTTTGCTTTTACCCTTTTTCCTCAATTTATTTTAAAAAATCAGATTTATCAAGTTAATATCTATTTCAGAACACGTCATTACTGTGCTAGGATCCTGGCACACTCAGAGTAAAAACCAAAGTATTTTCAGGATCTTAAAAGACCATTCTCTTCCAAAAGAGTGGACATACCCCACTGAAACCTTTAATTTCAAAGTCAGACACAAGGTTTACTCCTCCTGTCTGGAATACATTTCCCAAAGACAGAGTTCTATGTTCTTGCTCCTCTTAGTTTTTGTTAAAAAATCACCTTTTCACTTAAACTTTCATACAGTTCATTCAAAAAAACCTAAAAGTACAACTATTCTACATATGACTCACTATTCTTTTTCACTGTTTTATATTTATCCATAGCATATTCCATTATATAATGAAATTTATTTGATTTATCTATTTATCTTTTATTTTGTCAGACTATAATGTCCATTAGGGTAGAAATTATTGAATATTTTGTTCAGTTGTAATGTACCAGCGGTACCTAAAGTCTTCTTGTGTAAAAATATATGATAAATACTTAAAAGAAAAAAGGATTAAATGACCTTTAAAAATATTTGAATTAATTGAATTAGATTTTTTTACAAAAATATGAACTTTAAACATGAGAAGTTTTGTAGGTTACCTCTTCAGTGTTCTATAGAAATGAACAGATTTTTCTGGTTGGGACAATAAATAAACTCAGATTTCACTGATAGCCTCAGACAAGAGGCACCTGCATCTGACTAATATAAAGCAGTCTCTCACTAGGTTATCCCGAAGCCTAGTGATAAGTAGCCAAAATGTTTCTTGTGTCTCTTCCTAAGCCTGTATGAGGTCGACCCTCAGTCCTCAAGAGACACATTTCCTGGACAACTCACTGCCAGAGAAACATTACAATCAAAATATATGGCCATACTATTCCTCCTTTGAGATCCCTATATCCCAGTATATGGAGACCCTAGGTTGGAGATTTATCAGAGAGGAACATAAAACTAATGTGACTACTATGATTTTATTATTGTTGTTTTTTGCTAGAACCAATACATTTTATGAAGAATTACCAGGTAAAGAATAACTTGGAGCATGAAAAACCTCTAAAAACAAAACCAAAGAGCCTGAACCCAAATACACACTGATTTGAGGTTGATTTAACATTGCTTTATAACCTCTAAGTAAATATTATTTATACCAACTTGCTTAATAGAGCATTGTTTTATGTGTATAAGAACATTCACATGTGCTAACTTCTCAAAGAATATGAAAGAGCATTAATTAAATAAAGATTGAGATTGTAATCTGACCTAAGCATTGATTTCATTATTTTGGTAAAATCTGGGCAACTTTACAAATGCCTTAGTCTAAGAAAGCCCATGCAAAATTGTTTCGCTTCAAAAGTGCTAGCCAACAAAAATTATTTAGAAGTGACTCTTCATAATGAACTCTGAACAGTGTCTCTGGCACAAAGTTGGTGCTCAGTAAATGTGTGTTGAATGAATATGAAAGTCAATGGATAAACATGTAATTAGAGATACAAAAATGATAACTTTCCGTAAAAGAAAAAATAACCACAAGCTTTGGTACCTGCATTGTTCCTTATTCTTGTTCACAAGGAAGAACATTGAA
The DNA here is from genome assembly GCA_028533885.1 of Nasua narica. NCBI lineage: Eukaryota > Metazoa > Chordata > Mammalia > Carnivora > Procyonidae > Nasua > Nasua narica. Next base: position 71,591,873 of record CM052808.1, read on the forward strand.
TGAGAGTAATGACTTCTACCAACTATTTGTTATGACATCCCATTTACAGAGCTGTAGTGACAACTCCCATCTTGTGATCATGTTATGTGGAGGTAAAATTGTCCCCTGAGTTAATGACAAATGCATCAGGGCCTTTATCCAGTATAATGTTTGAAATGATTAAACTCATGGAATGTTTGCTTAATCTATTTTCCTTTTGCATACATTATACTCTTTGCCTGAGGCAAACCTATCTTATAATTTTCAATTGAACAAAACCATAACTCACGACCCAATAAATTATTAAGGAACCCTGGCTTGCATCTGATTCATCATTCATCTTACCACAATGGCAGAAAGCCTACTGCATTCTCTAACAGTTTCTTGCTATGATAAACAGTTCCATTCAAAGATAGGAATAGAGTCATATGTGTTTGTATGTGTGTAATTCTTTTTTACAAAATTATATTTAAAGCTAACTTTTCACTAAGAATTTATAGTAATAATATTCTTGCTCTAAAAAGTTTTATCATTTTGTTAATATAATTTATAATTTGCTTCTTAACCCTTGGCAGTCTTCCAAAAGTAACCATTATATTCTACTTGAAGTCAGATTGAAAAATGAACTATATAAAGGATAGGGTATCAAAATACTGTTTCTCATCCCTTCATTATCTTACTCCTTCTATGCTAATATTCTAAACCAGCCTCTAAAAGTCCAAGGGCATAATATTGTTTTAAGTGGGTGTGTCACGTAATAGGAGTGGAATAAATTTGGGAAGTCATTTGCAATGCTTGAAAAATGTCAAAACAGATCATTGGACTTACGTCAGTAGCAAGAAATAAGCCACATGGGTGACCTGACACGTGAGAGTCAGTCACGTAAATGTATGGATGCACATTTTTAAAGCACAGAAATGATGCTAAATATCTGAATTCCTGGGTGCAAGACCTGAGATAATTCATCATGGTAACCAGTTGAAGAATAAACATGATTCTCCATCTCCTGATATTAACTGTTAGTTATCACATTAAAGTGTGTCATTTTAATGATAAAAATGGAGCGTTTGACAGCATCAGAAAATATAATCTGCTTCTTCAGCTGTATTTCAGAACGGGTATGAGAACAGAATATACAACTCAACAAACCTCAAAATAATGTGCATTTTAGAATTTTTTTTTAATTTGAAACTGCTGATGTGCAGCTTTAAAAATTTTGAAGAAAAACAAAGAATAACATCTACAACCCTGATTATTCTTTAGTATTTCATTTCATTTTTGGATATTTGTCTCTGGTCAATGTTGATCACAAAACCTAATGTGCCATTTTATTTCTTATCCAAGTGCGTAATTGTTTAACTTTGAAAATAAAAATTGTTCTTCTGAATTTCAGTTACACATTTTATTTTAGGTGCCCCATTATGTCTCTGAAGGGCTGTCAAGAACAGATTCCTATGTTTCTTCTTTGTTGAAAAGAGGATTTGTAAGAAATTTAAAAACTACAATTTGAATTAATTTTCCAGTTTTCTTCCCTTCATTCCTAATGAAGTTGAGCCAGATGTCTTTTTGTGGGTCAGAGGAGCAAAAAGAAGACAGAAGCAATAATTGTATGTTCATATCTGAGAGTATCCTGAACCCAATTACTTAAGCAAAGCAACTTGCACCCATGATACACACCAGGGATAACAAGATGCTGTGGGGATGTACAGCTGTCACTGGAAAACTTCAGAGGCTTGCTTTTCTAGCCTTCCCTCCTACCTTTTTGAAGTTTGATTCCACCATTTCACAAATAAATACTTTAGTAAGGCCTTCAAAATAAAATAAGAAATAGAAATAAAACACCCAATGAAAATAAAATGCACCCAAGTGCCCTATGAATCTCTGGATTTCCTATCAAAGCAACTGATTGAACCTAGGATCTAGCATGTTTTCAAGACCCCAGGATCATTTTTCACTGTTCTCATAACCATCATATGATCATAAAATATTTACAAGGTACCCTTCATTTGGCTCCTGTAGCCTGATAACCCTCAAGCTTCATGGGAAATAACAGCTGAAGGGTCAGATTCTGAGAAACTGGGGAATTCTTCAAGCAATATTCAAACCTTCGAAGAATCATTTCTGCTCCTACAGCCATCAACTTTTATAAATTCTCTCAATATGCCACAAAATACAGTCTAATATGGTTTGTATAACAAACGCATATTGTAGAATTTGTTAGTAGAATTCACTTAAACTAGAAAAATTTACACTCCAGTGGCTTCATATGGTACCAGTGTTGGAATAGCAAATGGAGAGAGAATTATTTCAGACGATATATTTCCTATGTTTTAATGACCATATATTGAGAAACTGTTGACACAAAAATGGAGAGCACTGAGTAAATATAACAACTGAATTAAGGAAGTTATCAGCCTGTGTGTCTTGATACAACAAAATATCATTGAGACATCATATACTGTAGACATAAATCAGTGGACTGTAAGGCTAATGTAAGAGCCCAGCTTGGGGCTTCCACCTTCACTAATTCTTGGGTGTTAAACATTGCCCTAGTGAGAAATATCTTGGTGTGTGAGTGCACAGTGTGTGTGTGTGTGTGTGTGTGTGTGTGTGTAGGGATTGTACTGAAGGTAATTCTTGAAGTCAGCGCTGTTCATTCCGTAGTATCCACTAAATTAATTTCAGCAAAATTTTTGTTGTATGAAAAGTTCTGATTTCAAGGATTGCTATAAATTCTTGTTAACAAATACCCTAACAGAAAGACTGAAGTAACTTTTTAACAAAATCACTATACGCAAATTGAATAAAAAAATAAATCTTTTTAATATTGGTCCCCAAATGTCCCATTTACTATTTAGATGTGATCTTGCATTCATTAGCGGACATCTGGTAGTACAGATATTAAGTTGATATTTCTAGAATTCCTTGGAGATATCCTGCTCATCCCAAAAAGAAAAAAAAAATGATTTGGCCACAAGTTCCTCATTCATCGTGGAGAGTTGTGGCAGTAAAAAACATATTGATTCCATTTGTTCCTAACATGACATGCAGTTCTTATCACTGAGCATAAAAAAGAAATGTATTCGTTCATACATATAAATAATAGATAACCATTATGAATATTGTTAGTTCATCTAAGGAAATAAACCCAGCGAGCACAGGTTAAGTCTTCAGTCAATCTCTGTGGTAGTGCATGTATAGCAATGTATTGATTCATTTGAACACTCGAAACTCAGTAGCGTATAATAGCAATTATTTATTTTCACTGACACACATGTGTCTGATTTTGTAGATGAGTGAGGCTGGGTGATCTTCATGTTGCAGAACTAGTTGGACTGATTCTCACTACATATTGGGTAAGAGATTCTCCTCGTTTCTATTTTGAGGTCCATGAAAGGGGACAGGAGCTCTGTGGAGAAGGCTTTTCTTGGGGGGATAAAAGAAGTGCAGGAAGGCAAATAGAAACATACAATCCCTCTTAAGACTGAGCCTAGTGGACCAGCCATTACCTGGGAGAAACTTTTCCCCTCCAGATGGCAGAAGAATAAGAGAGCAAGCAGAAACATGTATTGCTAGAGTTGATATGATCATAAATACTTCCCCTCCCTTTGAAATGTGTAAGCTGTATCTCCACCCCATGAATCTAAGTGGCTTATGCAGTGACTTACATACTATGACTTTCAGTGGCTTATAGAACATTCACTACCAACTGTGAAGAGCACAAAGGCTTGAAAATGTTTGGAAATAAACGTACTTAGCCACTGCTCTGTTGAACCATAAGACAAACATATTAATAAGGCCAGGCTAGGCTTCTAGACACTGAGATCATCTGGAGCAGATAATAAGCTGTCCTAGTTAAACCGATCAGCCTGTCTAACACCAGAGAGCAGCTTTCAACACACTCACTCGCCTTGGAGGCAATAAGGAAGCCGAGCAGAGAGCAACAATGCAAACAAGCCAGTACCCACAGACTCTTTTACCCAAATAAATATTGATACAACATTGCTCTTACAAGTTTTAAGTTTAGGGATGGCTTACAAAAAAATTACCCGATACAAAAATAGTTATCTATAAATGGATACTGTCCTTACAAATCCTAAAACATATGGGAATGGATTTGGAATTGAGTGATAATCAAAAAATGAAAAATCACCAAACACGCAGTTGGAAAAAGGTGGAGAAATGGCACAGAAATTATTATTGAAGAGACAGAAAAAAATGACAACTTATTTATGTAGTTGTGAAATAATTGGCAGAACTGTAACCTGAAGTTACTTGGCCTAATAAATGTGAATTTTTCCAAAGAGATTCCCAGTCAGAATATTGAAAATGTGTTGGCTGAATATTACGAGCTGCATATGATAAAGAACTTTAGGAGAAAGGTGAATCATGACAGAAATTGTTAAAATTGTGAGGGTAATTTTAAAGGGTTACAGAGGAGCCAGAAATCATTGGCATGGAAAACAAACTCTTACTTACACCTAGTCTCCAAGCTAGTGTAAGATTCTTGAAGTAAATGGACTCCTGACACCCAGTTAATATCAAAGATGTGCTTATAACGCTCTGTATTAATGCCTTTAAAAGGTTTAATATGATACCCCATATACCCATTCAGCTAGAAAAAAAGATCTTACATAAAGCTGAAACACAAAATAGAGAAAGGTCTATCTCAGAAAGAACTGTAGGGTTTTTTTTTTCTTTTTTTTTTTCCCTAATAAATGTACTATAAGCTTGAAGATAATATTCTCACAAAAGTTTTTAAGGGAAATGTGGTGACTGTCACTGGAAAGGAATTGAAATTGCTGGAATTTCATAATGCCCTTGGTGTTCCCCAACTTCTACAGGCAGGAAGCTTGTTGAGAAAGCTATTAAGCTTTAAATATTGGCAATTTCTTCAGGAAGAAAATGGGATATCTCAGGATACAGAGGAAAGATCCCATATGGTGGAGTCAGGAGACAAAGCGAATGAGCTAAGGACCTATCCCCACCGATTAGATTAGAACAAGGTGAAGCAACATGCACCACTGCTTGAGTAGGCTGACCTGGCACCCTCTAGAACTTCAGATTTTTATGGACCCAGTGACTGCTATGTGCATCTCATTCCTCATTTTCAAAATAAGAGAATTTATCACAGCCACAATTTGGCTCATCATGATACTTACAAGTGTGAAAAGAAAGTCATTTTTTCTTTAGTTCGTTGGTCTCAGATTAAGAGGCACTACACCTGAGAAGCTGCACAGAATTTTTATTGCCACTTGGACCCAATAGAGATGATAAGTGTAATGCAAAATATGAATAAGAATTTTGAGGTCATAATTGGATGATAATTTCAGGAGTCTTTGGATAGAAGTGATCATATTTTGCACATGACAAGAAATGGGAATATTATAAGTATGGTAAAGACGGGGGTGCCTGGTTGACTTAGTCAGTTAAGCCTCTGACTCTTGGTTCCAACTCAGGTTGCGATCTTCCAGTCGTGGGACGGAGCCCCACATCAGGCTTTGCACTCAGCAGAGTCTGCCTCAGATTCCCTCTCTCTCTCCCTTCTGCTCACTCTCTCTCTCTCTCTCTCAAATAAAATAGCAAATAAATCTCAAAAGTAAATAAATATGGTCAAGATTAGGACAGATTACAAAATTAATTCTAAATACTTCCCCTTCCATCAAAAGTGGTCTATTTTTTGACCTTTAAATGTAGGTTGACTATGTGTCTTTCCTTGACTAGTAGGACACCTTGACTAGTAGGACCATTTCATAAAAATTATACACAAATATTTCTTCCTAGAACTGATTATAATAAGTCTTATCCTACTATGTAGCTAAATGTTTTACTTTCTTTGAAGTTCATTGTAGAATATTTGCATAGTCTCCAAATTAACATGGTGTTAAAAAAAAAGATGATTTTCAAATTTTCACTTCTTTTATTCACTCTGAAATCTTTAGTAGTTTGTGGATAGTAGTCTGCGTAAACTACAGAATAATTTTACTGATTCATGGGGCAGTGTTTCAATTATAATAGAGATAGTTATTTTTGTTAACCTGTTACGTTAGACTTCAAACCAAAAATTTACTTGTATCTTCATGAACACAACTAAATTTAAATATAAAAGTTAATTATATAATATTCTGCTTCATTATTAAACATTAGTGATAATATTATGGTATATAATTTAATAAACTTTAGTAGTTTTAATCATTTAACACAAGTATAAATATCTTTCTCTTTTGATCACAGTCTTTCATTATTTTGCAATTGATATAGTGTAAGATATCAAGCCAGGTTTTACTTTTCCTTACAATAAAATATATACAAATATATATTTAAATAAATATGGACATATGGATATAGTTAAGATATATTTCACATATGATATTTAAAATATTTCTTAATAAGATATATATTTTTTCTCATAATAAGATATATTTTTCTTCATAATAAGATATATATTTATACATATATGTTTTTGAATAATGCCCAAATATGTTTGTGCTCTAAAATAATTTTAAAGAAAATATACATGAACATCTGCATGATAAAATAGATACTTAATTTTAAATTATTTAAATTTAGTATAGTATAATATGCATTACAATAATAACTAATATGTATGGCTCTGCTAGTAAGAAAAAAGTTATAGACTTTTATTAAGTCTGTAAGTACCTGCCATGTATATAGCATTTCATAATAAGTGTTATATACACAAAAGAACTAAAAGATAATTCATTTTTTTGTGGGGGAAGATAATTCTTTTGATTAAAAGAATTCATTTATTTAGAACACTTCAGCGCTTCAATGATTAACAAAAACTCTTTCAACACATACAAACAACTTAGTTTTTTCTCCTTGGCCCAAGAATACAGTTTGAATTCTGAATGTACAGGCCATTCAAAGTTATCCTACAGACAAACTAAACATTAAATTAGTTTCAAAAGCAACTCAGAATAAGCTCTTTATAAACATAATAGGTATGGAAGAAAAGTTTGTTGATTTATATTTGTTGAACAAAATTCAACTTAGATTTATCCCACCATGATGGCTCTTCTGATATCCATAGAAAACAGTGGTGGATTGGATGATTGTGCACATTCTCCCTCACTTTTAATGGAATTGCACATGTGTACTCTTCAGCATTTGACTTTGTATCTCCTCCCATTATATATGGAATGTTCTTCCTCCTTCTATTAATGTTGGACTACCAGATGACACTTGCCAAGAGAATGAGGGCAGAAATGTCAATATACCAGTTCTCAGTGTAGGTCTTCACAAACATCGCATATTTTACTAACTTTCTAGTATCCTGTAGCTGGGGGGGGGGAGCAAGGGGGTTCTGGTCCCATGTTGAGAAGACATATGGAGTAAACCTAAACCCCACTCAAGTTTGGAGAATGAAGCTGAGCCACTTCATTTTTCCATAGGAATCAATCAATTAATCAATCAATACTCATTAATGAAAGACAGTGAGACTTGTTAACTATATAGTAATTGCAGAAATAACCAATAGTCTCCTTGGATATATAAATCCTATCTAGTTTTGAATAGAAATATAGTTAGAGTTTTTTAAAAAGAATGACAAAGACTATCTGTTCTCTCTCCCTCCCTCCCTCCCATCCTTCCTTCCTTCCATCCTTCCTTCCTTCCTTTTTTATTCCTTTTCTCCTTCCTTGATTCTTTCTGACCTTCCTTTATTTCTTTCTTATTTTATTAAACCTTAAAAGAAAAGGTATTTAATAGAACATATAGCTACAATGTGTTTATGTGACTATTAAAATTTTAAATTCATACTTCTACCCTTTGTGTGAATCTCAAATATTAAATTTTTTTCTTCATCTCTTTAAAATCATTAGATATTTCCACCTTTCCTTTCCTAAACAGATGGAACTGACACATTTCATATGGCATGAAACTTAATGAAAGGCTGAAGTGCAGCTTCATGGCATTCTAACTCTTTTATCTTGGAATATTCATTACATCTAACAAGATAAACCTGGGAATAAATTACTCCTAGATTTTGTACATAAATATTTCTTAATAGACTCTACATATACTGTATCAACAGACTCACTGGTAATAAGAAAGTTGAAATGTGAGTGGGGAAATGAAGGATGGAAACAAAATAAAGACATATTAGAATTCTAGAGGTATTAAATCCTGTGGTAATTTTATTTTCTTCTTCTTTTCCTTCTGATTCTCTGTGCTTGAAGCCATGACAAAAAGAAATGGGAAGTAAAAATTGAGGCAACTACACTTTATTTTTTCATTCCCTTTGCCATATCTTTTATTTCTGTGATTTATTCATTATGAAACTGGAAGCCTCTATCTCCCACTCCCCTTCATCCATTTTGTTCATCCTTTCATCCCCCTTACCTCTGAAAACCAGCAGTTTGCTCTTATGTTTGATTCTACTTTTGTTTGTTAATTCATTTGCCTTGTTTTTAGATTTTTGTTTTTAGATTCTATGTATGAGTGAAATCATATGGTATTTGTCTTTCTCAGTCTGACTTATTTCACTTAGCATAATACCCTCAAGGTCTACCCATGTTGTCACAAATGGCAGAATCTCATCTTTATTTTATCACTGGATAATATTCCAGAAAATATATATATATATATATTCCATATATATATCTTATCCATTCCTCTGTCATTGGACACTTAGGTTGCTTCTGTATCTTGACTATTGTAAATAATGCTGCAATAATCATAAGAATGCATATATATTTTCAAATATATATTTTCAAATTAGTGCTTTCATTTTCTTTGAGTGAATACCAAGTAATGGAATTGTTGGACCATATGGTAATTCTATTTTTAATTTTTTGAGGATCCTTCATAATGCTCCATCCATTATGGATGTATCAATATACATTACCACCAACAGGGCACAAGGGTTCCTTTTTCAAAATGCTGATGTAAAATTTCATAGGAAACAATAAAGAGAAATGGCTTTGTAGATAATCTTAAGATACCACCATAAAAATCTCATACAAACGCATGTTAACAGTGATGCCAGGAATCAAGGCACACAGGGAATAGGTAGCATTGAGAGGGAAAATAGCAAGACCTAGGAATTTTTTTAAATGGTGGAAATTCTGTGACTATGGGTTTAAGTTTTCATACATCTCAAAAACAACCCCATTGCCCCAAAATTCAGAAGATCCAAATATGTATTTCACTGGATTTGAGCTTCCATTTTTGCATGCTAACACCAAACATTTTGTCTGTGGTTATTGGATATTTGCCAAAAATTGCTAGAATATTTATTGTCAGTTTTCAAATATGCCTTCCCAAAACACATTCAGCTTTATTTTAATTGGCAATTACTCTTTATGCTGCTTTTATAGTCCATATAAAATATAAATTGTCTCTTTATGACAAAATTAATGTAGATTGACTAGGGGTTAGAAAATATAAAGAATTAAAAAATGTATGGCATAATGAATCCGTGTATTTCCAATTTAAATAAATAAATATATGTTATGGTTTGGTGGATCCACTTTAGTTTCTTTCATAGTATATGCATTTGTAGTTTTCCTTCATCTGTGTCCTTATTTTGTATTTTAATCCACTTTCATTTCTGAAATAAAATGATCAAATCCCCTATGTTATGACATTGAGTAGCTGGTAGACTGGTATTTTAACTAGCTGAAGACAAGTACTGGAGAGAGTCCAAAAGGATATTATCAACTGAAACAGCAAAGGACACCAAAAACAAAGGTTCATCCAAACACAAAAACCATGCAGGAATGTTGTCTTCCAAAGGAAGGTGGACAAATCACAAGTATAGCCACATGGTCAATAGATCAAAAAATAACATGGATACTAAAAGTCTGCCAGGGAAATGAGGCCAAGATTATGCAAAGCAGAAGCAAAGGAAGTAAATTAGTTTTTTTTAAAAAATCACTAATTTTGGTTTAATTTGTTTTCATGAAATGACCGAGGCTTGCTTGATTGGCCTGACGTAAAGAACTGACAGATGTTTACATCGTTTTCTCAAATACAAACTGTCTTATTCATCCTTGTGTCCTCCACTATATCTGACCCAAAAAAAATCCTTGCTAAATGAAAGTGCATAATAATAGGGCATTGGGTGGCTCAGTCAGTTAAACAGCCTTTGGCTCAGGTGGTGATCTTGGGGTCTTGGGATTGAGCCCCACATAGGACTCTCTGCTCAGCAGGGAGTCTGCTTCTCCCTCTCCCTCTATTCTCTCTCTCTCTTTCTCTGTCTCTCAGACAAGTAAATAAATAAAATATTTTTTTAAAAAGGATCTAATTTTTTTTAAAAAGTGCACAATAACTATTGTTGAATGGATAGATGTGTGGATAGTAAGACAGTGCTTATCAGATACCTGTAAGTGGCCTTCTCCTTGTCCGAGAATAACTTAAAATGCTCTTTCTGTTTTGGCAAGTTTTCACTGACTCGCAGTGTGCAGTTTTTAGGAGCTGAACTTGTCACATGAATCTCGTTTTCACTGCATAGTGCTTTTATCATCAGCATATCACCTTGGTTCTGTCCATTGGGGCTTATTACTTTCACTTCTTTTAAGATTTTATTTATTTATTTGAAGGAGAGAGAGAGAGAGAGAGCGCACAAGTGGGGAGAGGAGCAGAGGGAGAGGGAGACGAAGACTTTCCGCAGAGCAGGGCTTGATCCCAAGACCCCAAGATCACAACCTGAGTTCAAGGCAGATATTTAACTATTTACTTTGACATTTTAATTTTTTCCTTGGACATATATGGTTTTCATTTCCCTGCCTCTGAAACAACATGAGAACCTGAAATGGATGGCCACATTAACCTTTCTTTTAATCAGCTACAAGACAAAAATATCACTTTAACTCTATACCATTACAATGTTTTTTTTTAAATATTTGTTCTCTTATATTCTTTAACTTGCAGGCAATAGATTGTTAAATATAGAGCAAATGTCTATATTTCTGTAAATGAACATAAGAGCAATTAGTTAAAAATGGATTAAGTGACAAGAGATATAATATCCATCATGCTCTTTTTTAACTGAATTTTTAAGAGGTATTAAAAGTATTTCCATGTTAAGTAAATTATATAGAACACAAAGCACTTGATAATAAATAATCTTTAACTTCTATAATACCAAGTCTCCTTTAGTTTAATGTAAGTTACTGTTTAAAATGGAATGAAATAAACTCATCAAACATTTGTCTGAAGTGTTGTAACAAGCAGTATTTTGACTGTATTTAAATTACCACCACATGTAGTTACAAAGCATATTATTGTGTATATCATCTCAGTTGATGTGTTCACCCACACTTCATTACTTTTTCATGTATTATTTTTTGGGTTTTTTTTTTAAGATATAACCATTGTTTGGGAAAAAGAAGAGAAATGTACTTTTTTTCTCTCTTAAAAATCATATTAGAATTTGAAATCAGTCTTTTTTATTACAGTTTAATTAGCCTTTTTAAGAAAATGTTCAGTTGAATTTCACAAAGACTTTAAAACACTATTGGTTTCTTCTACTTGATATGCAATGCTCAGTGTGCTAAGACATATAATGTGAATGATGAGACATATGCATATAAATATATAATATTTATACATTTTAAATCTTTCTTTAAAACAAGAGAGATGATCATTTTCAAACTATATTAGTCTCATTTATCTCCATGATGCCATTAATGTTGTAAAATGTTGCAGCAACATTACTAACTCCTGAAGGCCTGCCTAAGCCTTTAGCTCCTCAGCCGCATTATTAGATTGTCAACATAATTCAGGCATCTCATAGAGAATGAGCCAACCCGCTGGCTCCTGTGCTTTGTAAACGTATTTGCTTGATGAAGTAGCTCTGAACATATTGAAGCCTTTCCTATTTTCATGCATATGGCACTTGCAGAATCGTCTCTATTACTGCTTCAAAAATGCACTTAAGATTTACACTTTTGTTGTTTCTGTCTTACACGCTTCATTCAGTGTATTTCGGTTGCTAGTCACAAATGAGTAGATGAGAAAAGAAAATGCAACTTGTAAAATTAGGTGAAAAATGAGTGTTATGATGATCAGCATTACAAACTGACACATTTCAATTACTTTTCCAATTAAGAGATTAAATAAAGCCTCCAAATGTACAGATAACATATTTAAGAAATTTGTCAAAATATCTGCAGTGTGGAATGGATGCTTTTTTAAAAATTTTATTTTATTTTTTTGGTGTTCCAAAATTCATTGTTTAGGCACCATACCCAGTGCTTCATGCAATACATGCCCCCCCCATTACCCACCACCAGGCTCACCCATCTCCCACCCCCTCCCTTCCAATACCCTCAGTTTGTTTCTCAGAGTCCACAGTCTCTCATGGTTCGCCTCCCTCTCCAATTTCCCCCAATTCACTTTTCCTTTCCTTCCCGTAATGTCCTCCATGTTATTCCTTATGCTCCACAAGTAAGTGAAACCATATGGCAATTGACTTTCTCTGCTTGACTTATTTCACTCAGCATAATCACCTCCAGTCCCATCCATGTTGATACAAAAGTTGGGTATTCATCCTTTGTGACGGAGGCATAATATTCCATTGTATATATAGACCATATCTTCTTTATTCATTTGTCTGCTGAAGGGCATCTTGGCTCTTTCCACAGTTTGGTGATTGTGGCCATTCCTGCTATGAACATTGGGGTACATATCGCCCTTCTTTTTACTGCATCTGTATCTTTGGGGTATATACCCAGTAATGCAATTGCAGGGTCATAGGGTAGCTCTATTTTTAATTTTTTGAGGAATCTCCATACTGTTTTCCAAAGTGTCTGCATGAATTTGCATTCCCACCAACAGTGTAAGAGGGTTCCCCTTTCTCCACATTCTCTCCAACACTTGTTGTTTCCTGTCTTGTTGATTTTGCCCATTCTACCTGGTATAAGGTATTATCTCAAGTGGTTTTGATTTGAATCTCCCTGATGGCTAATGATGATGAACATTTTTTCACATGTTTGTTAGCCACTTGTATGGATAAAAGACCTCAACGTGAGGCAGGAATCTATATCAAAATCTTAGAGGAGAATGTAGACAGTAACCTCTTTGACATCGGCCACAGCAACTTCTTTCAGGACATGTCTCCAAAGGCAAAGGAAACAAAAGCGAAAATGAACTTTTGGGACTTCATCAAGATAAAAAGCTTCTGCACAGCAAAGGAAACAGTCAACAAAACAGGCAACCCAGGGATTGAGAGAATATATTCACAAATGACATTACAGACAAAGGTCTGTTATCTAAGATCTATAAAGAGCTCCTCAAACTCAACACTCAAAAATCAGATAATCACATCAAAAAATGGGCAGAAGACATAAACAGACACTTCTAAGAATGGATGATTTTTAATTGGATATGGGTGGGGTTTTTTTGTTATTGAGATATATGAGTTCCTTACCTATTTTTAATATTAATCACTTATTGGATATATGGTTTGCAAATATTTTCTCCCAATCCATGGGTTGCCTCTGTGTTCTGTTGATTGCTTCTTTTTGTGCAGAAGCTTTTCGGTCTGGTGTAGTCCCACTTGTTCATTTTTGTTTTGTTGCTTGTACTTTTGGTTTCATGACCAAAAATCATTTCCAAGGCTAATTCAAGGACTTTGTCTTTATATTTTCTTGTAAGAATATTACATTTTCACAACTTACTTTAACTTTTAATCTATTTTGTGTTGCCTTTTGTGAATAGTGTAAGATAGGGGTCTAATTTAATCATTTCATTTGTGAATATCAAGTTTTCCAACATCATTTACTGAGTGACTTCTCCCATGGAGTATTTGTGGCTCTATATATGCATAAGTTTACATCTGGGCTCTTGATTCTATACCATTGTTTTGTGCCAGTATTGTACTGTTTTAAACATTTTAACTTTGTAGTGTAGCTTGAAATCAGGAAATGTGATGCTTCCAGGCTTGCTTTTCTTTCTTAAGATTGCTTTGGCTATTTGGGGTCTTTTGTGGTTTCATATAAATTTTAGACTTTTTTTCTGTATCTGTGAAAAAAATGCCATTGGAATTTTTGCCAGATTATTTCAACTCCTCAATATTTCTCATTTGAGGTATTATCTTCCTTTTCAATATTCAGCATTTTCTGTAAAATTGAAGTTAGTTCTAAAAAAATGTAGATTCAGGGAGTACCTGGGTGGCTCAGTCAGTTAAGGATCTGACTCTTGATTTCCGCTCAGGTCATGATCTCAGGGTCCTGGGATTGAGCCCTATGTGGGATTCTGTGCTCCATGCTGAACATGTGGAGCCTGCTAGAGATTCTCTCTCCTCCTCTCCCTTTTCCACCTCCCCCCACTCACATGCACTCTCTTTCTCTCTCTCTCTCAAATAAATAAATAAACTCTTTAAAAAATGTAGATTCAGGGAGCGCCTGGGTGACTCAGTAGTTAAGTGTCTTCCTTCAGCTCCAGTCATGATCCCAGGGTCCTGGAATTGAGCCCCCTGTCCAGCTTTCTGCTCCAGGGGAAGCCTGCTTCTCCCTCTCCCACTCCCCCTGCTTGTGTTCCCTCTCTCACTATGTTTCTCTCTGTCAAATAAATAAATAAAATCTTTTTTAAAAAATGTAGATTCATGTTTTTGGCTAAAATGCACTTTAATGGTTGTTTCCTTTGTAGTACCTCACATTTCGTAATACTTAATCAACTGAGATGTCCTACCATACTGTTGCTAGGATTCAGCGAATTAGGTAATGATACTGGTTGTTTTTTTCCTCTTTGGAGTAGCAGGTAACACATACAGTGTTTCTTTGGCATTATACAAATATCTTCTCCAGCACCCATTCCCTTAACAGTCTTGAAAACAGTTCTTAATATTTGAAACAAACTATATACATATAGTTTCAAACAAACTATATATATATAATGTAAAATAAAATTATGGTTTTCAAATTATTTCATTCCCTCTTGACTAACGCCTTTTGGTTATACTGACATAGAGTTTCTTCTGTGGAGGTTGGATCAATGTTTAATTTTATCTATTTAATTACCTTATTTTCAAGGAAGAAACAAGTTTAATAACTCCCTATAATGATGACATATGGATTTTACCTAGCTTTGCCTTTTTTGTGAGTAATATTAAGAACTAATTGATTTGTTAATTCAGTAAATATTTATCCAATAAAATAATTATTATTTAGCAACTTTAATAGGGAAATTCCCTTCAAGTATATTCCTATATCCTATGTATATAGCCCCTGCAAATTATTGTAAGTTGTCTTTTTTCCAGCACAATGTAATATCACAGGTTCATCTTGTGTCCTCCTTCCTTCATTCCTGGAATCAGCCATTCTCCAGGGAGCTCTGATTCTATTAACTATAGAATGGTATTAGTAACCACTACCTGAAATTCGTGTTATTCATTATTATTGAGGAAAATTGCTTCCCAGACATTTAGATGACAGAACTAAAAAAAGTATATACATGCATACATGTCTTTAAACATGTTTATATTTAAATAGCATATAATAAACATTAAAATATGTATTTATTTTTATACATACATTTATGTAATACATATACTATGCATTATAAATACATATTTATGTATTAAAAGCTTATATAGGTATATATCATGCACCCATTGAAAGTTTCAACTTAATATTATAGTGTTTCTATTTGTTATATTCTATGATTTTACATATTTTCTCCTAAATCAAAAATCTTTGATTTGTAGCATCAACATAATTAATTCCTTGTTTTATCTTGAAATAAATATAGCAGCCTCAAAACATATCAGTTTACTATTAAAAATAGTACTAGACTGTGAAATTTAAAATTTCCTTGTATTTTTTATTCAAATACATCCAATATAAAGTATAAAGGACAGTGAATACTTTTTCCTATGATACTTGATGTAAATTATTTTCTCCTGTGTTAATACTATGAAATTGACGTAAGGTTAGGTTGATTTATTTTCATTTGTATTTATATGTAGGGCTTTTCTTCTTTAAATCTAGGATATTTTGTAGTAATTTTTGTTTTTGGTATCAGAAGTGTAATTACTTGATTCAAAGGCAAAAGTTTGTGGAAATTTGTCTTACCTTCACTTTTGAACTTGTGACTGTATCATCTCTTACCTACTAAAGGTAACTAACTAATGGTGTTACGTTGTTCTGAACTCTGCTTATCAGAATAAAAAAATGGAATGCTCTGTCTTTATAGAACTTCTTTTTAATAAGAATTTTAGTTAGTTTCCAGCATCCTCTGAGTTCTAATCATTAATATTTGTTTGTTCTGCA
Organism: Nasua narica; assembly: GCA_028533885.1. Classification (NCBI taxonomy): domain Eukaryota; kingdom Metazoa; phylum Chordata; class Mammalia; order Carnivora; family Procyonidae; genus Nasua; species Nasua narica. Next base: position 71,608,090 of record CM052808.1, read on the forward strand.
TTGGATCATGAGTCCCTGAATGCAGAAATCATGTTTTATCAGCATTTCATAATTAAATTTTTTGCTGACTAATTTATTATTCGTTAGTTTGTTTTACTTCTGGCTCTAATATAAAGTAGTTACTGATTCCTTGTGGAGAAAGATTGTAAATATAGTTTGTGCCTCAAGAGCCCACACCATTCTTCAAGGGTTCTGAAATGGTTTGTTCTGTTTTCCAAGTCTCCAGAGAGTGACATTTCATTTCCTCACATCAGCCTTATTTCACGACACCTGCAGACAGCAAGTGTCCTTCCTGCTCCAGCTACCTGTTTTATCCTAACCCTAGCTTGTTCTTTGGATAGTCTTTCTTCTTGAAGGGTTTTGCCAGGAAGGGACAAAGGAAACTTTCTGATGTCCCTGGTCCTTTTAAAGAGCCCTATTTCTGGATTCATTCCAGCTTCCCTATTTACCTTGAGCTGTTCATAAATTCCAAAAAGCACAATTAATTTTTCTTCCTTTCCATAGGAGTCATCCATATTTTTAGATTCATTGCAGATCAGAAAAGAGTTCTTTTTTAACATATTTTATAATTGGTTTGTAGCAGCCTTAATATCTGTAATTTAGAGATTATTACATTGCTTCCAGCAATCATTTTATATGTATTACTTCTTTCCTTTAATCTTCCTAAGCTCTACAAAGATATTAATATATTTTTTTCTTTTTATAAAGCAGGAAACTGTACCTTAAGTGTTAGAGATTTTCTCAAGAGCTTCCAGTTAATAATAATAAAAAGGGGCCACTATTTTGAAGTAAGTCTTGGTAACTTCAGTACCTGAGTTCTGATCACTAGACCCCTGCAACTCCTTTCCTAACAATGTAAAATTTTTGAACATTAAATTCACTTAGATTTTCTGTAGGATTGCTGGTGTCATTCTGCCATTTCAGTTTTGAGCTTATAGTTACCCATAGACTAAAAGAATGATGAAAAGACCCCAGATCTATAACTTTTTCTTGGCTTACAAAATAAGCATTGCTGTACTGAGCCATACTGGAGCCTGAGACAATACTTAAAAATGGTAATGCTGATCCTGTATGGATTTAAAATTTCATATTTTGTTCCTCATGGAATTTTGTATTAATTGCTATTTTTTAATTTATTGCACTACTGTCTTAATAAATGAGGGCTTTTTGGACTCAAAGCAAGTATCTTATTCAACTCATCTTAGCCCCAACTCTGTAAAAAAAAGAAAGGTGCTTGTTATTAGGGACCCATGTAAAAATCAACTAGTCAATATATACCATGTCAAACTCAGAGAGGCATCTTGGGAGATAATAAAAAGCAGACTCATGATCTTGGCCTTTAGAAGCTTTCAATGAAGTTATGTCCATAAACTATTAGTATGCAAATGCACAATATGGAAGAGCATATGGCAGTGCGAAATAAAGGTAATTTGCTTTCTAGTTCTGAAAACAGCAGGATCCAAATGCGTCAGAGGGGTCAGAAAGTGTGTCACTGTGTAGATGAAGCTTGATCTGGAATTTCATGAATTTATAAGACAGAAAACCAGGAGGACCCTGCATTTTAGGGCAGCACTCTGAGACAGGAACAGAGATCAAGGATTTGTGGGGTTTGGGAGAAGGAATTTGTAGTGATCATAAAGGTAGTACAGATGGATCAGAAAGTTCATGGGGAAAATTAATACGGAGAATTTGTAAGATTTGATTGCGAAGAGTTTGTAAGAATACCGAATCCAGGGTAAATTTAAAAACAAAATGGAAGGGGATCAAATTTCATTGGACGTTCTGGGTGAGATAATTTTGGTAAACAGGAAGAGTTGTAGGAATAGGAAACTCCTCCCGCGTATTGAAGTCTGAAATGAAAGTAACATACAATGGAACATTTTAACTTCCATCACATAATAATAATTTTATTCACCAAAGATAATAATTGCAACACTAAGAATTATTGACAATATACCATGTGTCAGGTATCACTCCTATAGGGACAAAATGCTTGATACACATGGAGAGATTTATTAAAGAACTCAGAAGAAAGGTTCTCCATTATTTACCAATATAAATAATGTTACTTATATTTTAGGCATTTTATCATATTAAGAAAGTGCTTTATATAAAATGATTTTTCATCATTTATTGAATAGTTTACATTTTTCCTACTTCTTCCTGTTAATATGAAAGATTACATTACTGATATTTAAATGCTAACTCACTTTCTGATTCCATCATAAGCTCTAGATGGTTATGATGGTTATGATATAGAAAGGTTATATCCTTTCTATATTTGGTAGCTTTGATTTCTTGACTTTTTAATTTTATTTTACATTTGTAATTCTCCTTGCCTTGGTATCTTTGCCAGGTTTTAGTACAGTAGTTGCTGAATCCATAAAATTATTTGGGAGCTTTTCTTTTTTTCTGAAAGTTTTTTTAGTTATGGTTGAGGTTATATCTTCTTTAAATATTTGGAAGAATACACAAGCAAATTTACCTGACTCTGGAGTCATATAATGTCTTATGTCCTTTTTGATCATTTTGGATTTTTTTAAAGGTTTAATTGCATATTCGATTTCTTTGCAATATCTAGGTATATTTTTTCCTATGTTTAGATGTTTAAAAGGGCTCACAAGACTCCACAGAGATGTAAAGGCAAGAAATATAGTGCAGCAAGAGAAAGAAAATGGAGTCACACACTGCAAGTCTAAAGAACACCCCATGCATAAGCTACCCTTAGACCCATTATCCCTATATGACATGCTGTGTCCCCAGTGTGAACCTCCACTTTGATAGGAGGAGTCATGGCTTGGGAGAGCTCACCCAAAGAGCTCTCAGCATCCATTTATATAATCAAGTCAGCCTTGTCTAATGGTTAGGCCATTGCAAACCCAAAGTGAAAAGCCTAATTTTGTGGGTTGCAACCTCAGAACCTCCCCCTTGAAATCTAAAACTGGTCCCAGCAAGGAGAGCAGAGAGATGGGGGAAAGAGGAAGCCACTCCAGGTTGCTAGGCAGCAGGTTCAACAAGCAAGGGAACTTACATAAGAGGCTCTTCTAGGGCTGCTGCAAGATAAGTAGATCTCAACACCCACTTGCCAAGTCTTAGTAGTTTATTGAGACTTTAAAGGTTACATCAGATATTCAGTCCAAATGTTCTCAACAACACCTTACTCTCTCAAGACTGGGTCCTAGCATGGGGAGGATAAGTGGAGAGAGCATTTCAAATACAGGAGAGGTAGTAAGTACTTTCCAATTGCCTGAGTCCAGCTCCAGGGTCAAACCTGAGGTCATGTCGTCTTGATGACCTCCCTCAATATGGGTAACAAAAGACTTTAAATAGCACATTATAGGGGCACGTGGGTGGTTCAGTCGTTAAGCGTCTGCCTTCAGCTCAGGTCACAGTCCCAGGGTCCTGGAATCGAGTCCCACATCAGGCTCCCTGCTCAGCAGGGAGTCTGCTTCTCCCTCTCCACTCCCCCTGCTCTCCTCTCTCTCTCTGTGTCAAATAAATAAATAAAATCTTTTTAAAATAAATAAATAAATAAATAGCACATTATAAAATCCATTGCTGTCTCTTGGGTAAGAGTCAAAGCTAGATATCAGGCATCCCCAGAAGTAGTTTTCAGGCCAGCCAGTGATATTTATTTCTTAATTTCTTCTCATGGAGTTTTGGTAAGATTTTTATTTGGCATTTATCCACACTATCCAAAGTTTCAGTTATTGGCATAAAATTATAGATAATATTCTTTTATTGTATTTTCAGTGTCAATAAGATCTGATGTGCCTCTCCCATTTCATGCTTTATATTGCTATTTTGTGTTTCTTCTTCATTTTAGTCTTATTCAGGCCTCAAGATGTATTAATATTTTTTAAAGAACTAAATGTGTGACTTTTAAATTTTTCTCTGTTGTCTTTATTTATGTTCTCTTTCATCTATTTAGGCACACACATACACATTCAGGTGTATATATATGTAAATTAGGCCACGATTGCTTCAGATTTTCTACATTTTTTCTGATGTTCTTTTGTTTATTCTATCAGTTATTGAATGAAGTCTTCCACAATGAGTATATTTAAACTTTATAATTTTTATTTCATTTATTTTTTTAAGATTTTATTTATTTATTTGACAGTGAGGAGAGAGATCACAAGTAGGCAGAGAGGCAGGCAGAGAGAGAGGGGGAAGCAGGCTCCCTACTGAGCAGAGAGCCTGATGGGAGGCTCTATCCCAGGACACTGAGATCATGACCTGAGCTGAAGGCAGAGACTTTAACCCACTGAGCCCCAGGTGCCCCAACTTTATAATTTTTTAAACTAGCCTGGCAAATTTAGTCTTTTCAATAGAATGATTAATCTTTCCATTTAATATAAGCACTGATATATTCAAATTTACAACTACTATTTGTTTCCCATTTAATAGAATTGCATTTTCTTTATCTTTTTAATTAATTGAAGACTTATTATTTATTTATTTATTTATTAGGAAAGTGAGAGAGTGAGAGAGAGCATGAGAAGGGAGAAGGTCAGAGTGAGAAGCGGACTCCCCATGGAGCTGGGAGCCCAATGTGGGACTCGATCCCGGGACTCCGGGATCATGACCTGAGCGGAAGGCAGTCGCTCAACCAACTGCGCCACCCAGGCGCCCTGAAGACTTATTATTAATCCAATTTATTGGAAATTATTTCATTACTAATATATTATTTTACTATTTATCTTTGATTTCCCCAGAAAGACTAGAGAAATAATAATCAGCCAGTGCATCATGTTCAGACTTGAGATTCTAAGTCTAAGGTAAAATGTGGCAAGTATGATCATGGGTGAAATTCCTTCCATGTGGTGATATTTGATATATATTATATAATTTTGTATGTACAATTTGAGGCAAAGATAAGAGAGGCATAAGAATTGTAAGTTAGAATTATGTATGTCTTACCGTCGTCTGAGACGTCTATACGTCTCAGGCTTACTCCTATGATGTTGAGTCGGAGTTGAGTACTTATTTGTATATCAAGTGCCCCCAAGTGTGGGAGACAAGATTACATGCACTGGAAATTAGGTGGCCCCCAATGTTGTTTGGTCTGGTTAGCTTTGCACACTTTACCAAAATTGCTATGTTGGCTCAAATGCAACATAATACAATAGCAGCGAGAGAAGACCTTAATTTCAATAAAGTATTTTAAATGGTGCATCTAAGACAAAGAGGAGATGAATTCCATAATGTCAGCCTATCCTGGAAATGGGCCATATATTTAGAAAAGTGCAAATAGACAAGATTTATTTCAATATTTTATAAATATCATCTCAAATGGAATCCTTTTCAGTTGTTCATAGTTGAGAAAAAAAAAAGACAAATGCAATACTATTCATTTTGAGGTATTTTTCCGTGAATATCAAGTCAGTACGTGGCATTTAAGTGATAGAAATGAGAATTACTGGGACTCCTGGGAGGCTCAGTTGGTTAAGCGTCTGCTTTTGGCTCAGGTCCATGATTCCAGGGCCCTGGGATCAAGTCCTGCATGGAGCTCCTTACTTGGTGAGGAATCTGCTTCTCTCTTTGCCTGCTGATCCCCCTGCTTGTGCTCTCACTCTCTCTCTCTCTGACAAATAAATAAATAAAATCTTTAAAAATAAAAAAATGAGAAATATTATGATCTTGTATTAAGAAAGATCATATGCAGCTGGACAGGATACATGTATATGAATATACCCTAATACATAATTAAAATATTTTGGGATAAGTCTCTTTTTTTTTCAGTTACTGTTAAGATGCTATGAAGAGGAAATGACAAATATTCCGTATTTAAACCCTTTTATTTATTTATATTTTCTGCCTTGCCAGCATAACTTGAAACTTTGTTAAACTCTTAATGACTTTTCTTTTTGATCAGACTACGTCACAGAAAAGTTCTGCATTCTGACATTTCTTATTGTACAGCCATTCTTGATTTGGTATTATCTTTGATTTAGTCTCATTAACGCTACTGAAATATTAAGGTCAGAATTTTATTTATAAATGGTATTCTAAAAGTCAGTGCAATTGACAGCATTGTGAAGTGAGTCATAGAGGGAACTCTATTTGTAATAAGTCAGCATTAATGGGAGAAAAATCTTTCATCTAGCAAATGTCCGTCTTCGATATTAAGTCATGTGTCTGTATTATTACCTCTTCAGTCCGTCTTGTCACTCTGACTAGGATCCTAAACGGTAAAACATAATTTCTTATGACAAATTATTTTTCCTCTTTCCATTTTTTTTCCAACACTTTCCCTCACCTTTATTTTTTGGTTTAGGATAAGGAAGTAATTTTCTACCTGGAAGTCCGAACACTCATCTTAACTGCCGAGGTGACACAAAATAATTCCATTTGACAATTGCTAGCACTGTATCAATGAAGTTGCAAGTCACAAAGCACTTTTCCAGAACACTAGTCTCTTCCTTTTTCTTTTTCACTTTCAGTCTCTTTTAACATTCCAGGTGGGTACAAAGCTTGCCAATTTATAAAATGGCTACTACTAAATCAAGGCATACTGGAGATTTCTTGATTTTTCCTCAACATAATTTAAACCCTTATCTGATAAATTGTAAAACTTTAGCTCTACTGTTTTAACTATGTTTGCTTAAAAATAATTAACAACTGTATATCAGGCATTATCATGCATGCTCTGTTAAAGACGAAATAAAGATAAGGTTTTTAAAATTGCTGAGGCACCTGGGTGGCTCAGTGGGTTCAGCCTCTGCCTTCAACTCAGGTCCTGATCTCAGGGTCCTGGGATGGAGCCCCGCATCGGGCTCTCTGCTCAGCAGGGAGCCTGCTTCCCCCTCTCTCTCTGCCTGCCTCTCTGCCTACTGTGATCTCTTTCTCTCTCTCTCTCTCTATCTCTCTCTCTGTCAAATAAATAAATGAAGTCTTTTTAAAAAGTCAAAAAATAAAGTAAAATTGCCGGGAAAAAAATAAATGTTGATGCGAGAGAGGTGGCAGAGGTGGGCAGAGGTTCGCGTGTATGGTAACAGGCACTGTGTGAGTCAAGCCCCTTCCAACTGTAACAGATTAACTTTAACCCCCCTGCCCCTGTTAGCAGCCGGACAGAAAAAGAAGGGTGTCCTTTGCTATGTATATCTCTACTGTTCTCCTACTCTCTACTGTTCTTTTACTTGGGTTTGAAAATGAGCTTTAAAGCTCTCTGGCTGTGGGAATAACGTGAAAATTGCTTAATACATTGTATGAAAATTTCAGTGTATAAAAAATTAGAGAGTTTCAGTGGAATGTTATTTTCTTCCTGCAAGCATAAAATCTGCTTTTAGCTATTTGTAAGTCTAGGGTCAAATCACCTTTATCCAATCGATGTTTGAGATGATTTGATCTTGACTATGGTATTTATAAGTTTGGTCTTACTATTAAGTTTTAGGAGTCAGTAATTTCACTTGAAAGCTTGGGCTGTTAACCAGGCCACCTCTTCCTTTCTAGGTCCTGGCCTTACACTTTTCCCCTTCTCAGCACTGTGAGGCTGTTGACAATCCTGTGTAGCCCTCTGGCCCTTTAGCAGATCTATCCTTCTTGTCCTCTTGTTCCACACGATTTAGTTACCAGAAGATGCTTTGAGACAAAGTTTGATGCAAAATATCAGTCTTATTTCACTATGCTTCCCTTTCTCCATGATCTTGGCTACTCAAGTTCAGTCTCTTTAGTAATTCTTGGTATTCATCTTCCATTTTTGTAAGACCGTAGAAAGTATGACCCACCCTAGGCCCCTTATTGCATGTGATTGCCAGTTGTTTCGAGTGGAAAATTAGTGGAGGATGATGTACTTGCCTGGATTCATTTGCCTTCTGCAGGAATCTTGGCTTTTTCATCCTGGCTAACTCAAGTGCTCCATAATTCATTCAAAGAGCTATTCTATTCTTTCCCCAGGTTTTTTTTTATTTTATGTCATCAGAAGCGTTTGATTAAAAACTATCCATTACATCGAAAGCAGATATATAGCAGTATAACAGATGGTGAAATTTAGCGTGTTCATCTTCTAAGAAACCCAGGGCCATACAGGATGTTTAGCAACATAGTCAGAAATGGGATTCCTGTTCTGGAGAGAGAAAGAGAGAGAGAGAGTCAAGAAAGGGGGCAAAAATAAAAAAGAAACCTTGTTTCCTGACTTCCTGTATTGCTATGCCTGTTTCTATTGTGTGAACACTCAGTTATACTGGAAATGGGGAAATGTGATAAGACTCATCAGACCATTGAAGGAATCACTATTTCAGTTATATGAAAAAATTAACTACTATTTTCACTTACATGGAACACATTATGCAAATCTCCCCTTATTTTGAGTCAGGGAACAATTGTCTTATATTAAAAGCCTTTTTGTAGAACTAATTTTGTTCAGATTTTTTTTTAACTTTTTACTGCTTATGCTCTCTCTCTCTTACTCTCTCTGTCAAATAATAAATGAAATCTTTAAAAATAAATAAGTAAGTAAATAAAAATTGGGAAAACAGTATCATAAACACCTGTATCATATGTGTTTATATAGACACACACAGTCAGATTTTGGATTTATTCTTTTTTTTTATTAGGACTTTATTTTTGTAGATCTCTTTTAGATTCAATGGAAAAATAAAGGAAAAGTACAGAGACATCTCATACACCCCCTGCCCTCTTACAGGCACAACCTCTCCCACTATCAACATTTCCCATCAGAGTGAAATATTTGTTATAGTTCATAAACCTCATTTGATACATCATAATCACATAAACCCCATAGTTGACATTACAGTTCACTCTTCTTGTACATTCTGTGGGTTTGGACAAATATAGAATAACACGTATCCATCATTAAGGTATTATACAGAATATTTTCAACATCTTAAAAATTCACTGTGCTCACCTATTTATTTCTCCCACCTGCTCAACCTCATCAATCATAGATCTTTTTACTATCTCATAGTTTTGCTTTTCCCAGAATGTCATACAGTTGGAATACTGCAGTAAGTAGACTTTTTAGATCGACTTCTTTCACGTAGTGATATGCATTCAAGTTTCCTCTCCTCTTCATTTCTTGATAGCTCATTTCTTTTTAGTGCTAAATAAACATTATTTTTCCAAAGACATATTGGGATATTTATGACAGATTTTTTAAAATGATCATTTCAGGGTTTTTGATGATGTTTGGAAACATTTTTTAATCTATAACTCCTGCTTTTCATTGATGCATGTTTGAAATGTAGTAACATGTTATATTTGCTTATCCAGTTCACCTGGTTTTCCAATTGCTTTTCATATCTTGTTCCCTGTAGTTTTTCATTTTTCTCCAATTGAACCTGAGAATATCTCAGCATGAGAAACTGATGCTTATTTGCAGGTTCAGCTATTTTCTCTGGTAAATGTGGTTTTCATGTTTGATGTTTGGTTCCTCTGGCCCTGATCCATTGGACTAAGAAATAATGCATGGCAAAATATTAACTTGTGCCATACTTTGTAGGGTATACTAAATAATTTAATTATGGCAAGGTTTCAAACATTAACCAATAGAGGTTGTGATTCCATTTTAATTATTATTTTTTATTTTATGTTCTGTAGTTTAAGTCAATTTCTCAAACAGTAGACCCTTGCTGTCTGATTTAGTTCACATTTGTTAAAACTAGCTGTCTTTCTGATATGATGGCTATGACTAATAAGCCCAGATGTTTTAAGCAATTACCACTCTAATCCTAGTATTATTAACAAAATTCTGCTGCTGAACAAAAAAGAGCTATACCATGACAATTGCCAGAGTCAAGGTGGCCTTGCCTTTCAAATCCAGGACATTGATGAAAGTTCTGTTATGGAATCCCCAAAGCAGACTTAATTTGTCCTCCAAATTCTATTATAATCTAAAGCTAAAATATCCAATCATCTCAGGCATGAAGATTTTCTACACACTTCAAATAATTTTATGGATATCCACTAATGTATGAGAGTTGAGCTTCTGGTATCAAAAGCAAAATAAATAAACAAATAAAATAATAAGTAAATAACATAATGACGAGGTTTCCATAAATTCAGCATTGCTTTTACATAAATTTCTTTGTAGTTTGTGTGTGTGTGTGGTTATACACACACAAATACATATACTGTGAAACAGCCTACATTAAGTACCTCAACAATGCTTGTTTATGTGGGGATTATAAACACCTATTGTAAAAACGCCAAGAGTATGTGCTACTGTCCACTAAAAATTAATGAGTTCAGGCATTACAGCACTAGGACAACAAGAGAGTTTCAGGTATAGAAATCATGATAAAGCAGAGTAAGTAAAGAACTTAATATATCTGGAGTAGAAAAGAGAATGTTTACCAATGTATTTAACTTTAAATGATTAAAGAATTGTCATATGTAGGGGTGCCTGGGTGGCTCAGTGGGTTAAAGCCTCTACCTTCAGCTCAGATCATAATCTCAGGGTCCTGGGATCGAGCCCCACATCGGGCTCTCTGCTCAGCAGGGAGCCTGCTTCCCCCTCTCTCTGCCTGCCCCTCTGCCTGCTTGTGATCTCTCACTCTCTGTCAAATAAATAAATAAAATCTTTTAAAAAAAAGAATTGTCATATGTAAAATATACATTTATACTTAATAAATAAACAGGCATTTATTTCATATTATTTTAGTAGGCAGTATAAGCTTTAAGATATGTTTTATTCTCCATTGTGAAACATAAAACACTTTATTTAAAAAATGAGCTCATATGTAATACCATAGATAATGGTTTCAGGATACATGCAAGCACACCATATAGAATCCATTCTCAAAATAATGTGGACTATGTTAATCTCAAAGTAAAAGATAAACAATATTTTCTAATTAGAAGAGAATGTTATACTAAAATATGCAACAAACTTCATAAACTGATCTCATGTTGGGATCCATCATATTCCATGCTATTAATATTTTTTTTAAAAAAGATTTTTTTAATTTATTTATTTGACAAGAGAGGTCACAAGTAGGCAGAGAGGCAGACAGAGGGAGAGGGAGAAGCAGGCTCCTCACTGAGCAGAGAGCCTGATGAGGGGCTCCATCCCAGGGCCCTTGGATCATGACCTTAGCTGAAGGCAGAGGCTTCAACCCACTGAGCCACCCAGGCGCTCCTCATGCTATTAATATTAACAAGCAAATTGTTTCCCCAGGGTACCTGGGGAAAATCATGGAAGTTGGTGGAAGAAAAGAGGGAGGAAAATAATACAGAACATTCTGATATGTTCAAAAAATATTTTTAAGTTAAGAAAATATAGGAGGGAAAAGCATATATATAGTAAACGTGTGTGCATATGTTCACTATGCCTTTGTTGATAAGGAAAATTTGAAAACAACCAGATGAATAACATCAAGAGAATGGACAAATAAACTGCAGTGCATTATATAATGAAATACTGCAGGGATCAGAATTTTAAAAATGTGTATTTTATATATCAGCATAAAGCTCATACATATTGATTTCAAAATATGTTTCAGAAGTATACACTATGAGAGACATGAGCTCAGTCATATAAAATTCAAAACATTTAAAACGGAGCCATAGGTTTTTACATATGCTTCTTATAAAACAAAACTGAGAATGCATATATGGGAATGATCACCTAGGTCAGAGAGTGAGGAGGAAGAAAAGATAAAAAGGAGAGGACAAACTCAGTTATTCAAGTAAATGTTTTGTTTCTTAAGCTGTTTGGTTGGTATAGATCCAGATGTTCATTATCACACACACACATACACACACACACACATACACAGAGGAAAGCATAAGTTATGGAAAAGAGAAAATAACCCTTAAATTTCAATAAGTATTATGTGAACTTTTGGCCAAAATATATATTCCATATAATGTAAGTAAAGTATCCTTATATACTAATTTTAGAAGCCTTATAAAAACCAAGAATTTGTTTAATTTTTATCAACTACATTTTTTTTGATTGATCGAAATGTGGGAATTTCATTTGAGAATAGTTTCTAAAGTTTGGTGGCCTATCCATACTAACAATATGACCCCAACAAATGACATGTTTCCATATCTAATTTCTTTACTTTTTGAATGAGGTTGGTAAAAAGAATACTATCCTTGTAAAATTATTTTGAGGATCGTATAAGATATTTGATGTAAATATTTAAGACAGTGCTTAGCACAAAGTAGCATTTAATAAATATTCTATTATGATCATATCTTTATTTATTAGGTCAATTGATGTAATGTAGAAATAGTTTTCCCCAAATTTAAGAATCTTGAAATCCCTGGAATAAATGCTGCTTGATATGAAAATAATTATTTTGCATGGTTAGTGGAATCCATGATACTATTTCTTAATACAGGATTTCTTGAACTATAATCTTTAACGAGAATACTAAATGTCTTTTTTGTTTTACTTTCATTAAATAATACATAGTCAGTGCCCTCTACAGCACCAGTTTCTGTTCTAGGAGGCTATATGCTGCGAATAAGTCAGCAAGAAAGATCTGTCTCTGCTATTACAGAGCTTCTAATTTGTGATGAGAAACACGTAATACAAAGTAAGAAATATGGTTATCTCAGATATTAATAATTAAAACAGGTTGGATGTAAATGAGAACTGGGATGGTGATTGGCAGTTGTTCAAGAAAGAGGTTTTCAAAGAGGTTAACATTTGAGCTGAGACCAGAAGAGAACCAAGGCGGTGAAGTGTTGAGGGAAGACTACCCTAGGCCAATGCATGACTAGTGCTAATGTCCCAGGCAGATCCATGTGTTGTTGCTTTTGTTGTGGATGTTGAGGAATCAGAAAGAATGCCAGGCTAGAGTGTAACAAGAAGTTGGGGAGCTAGGCAGTCACCAGCTCACGGCAGACAAATGAAAGGAATTTGCATGGTTCTGTTATTTGACTTAAAAAGATCATCCCAGTTACAAAATGAAAAGGGATAAAAGCTGTAAGGGAGAGCGAAGTAGAAGCTGGAAGAGGAGATTGGTGGCTGCTGAAGTAGTAAAGAATAATGACAACCCTCTTGACTCCTGTGATAATAATATGGGAATAGAGAGAAGGGGACAGGTTCCAGTACGTTTTGTTATTAGAGATGACAGGATATACAAGTGGAATGCATGTGAGAGATGATGAAGTCAAGATTCCTGTTTGTTTGTTTTAATTTTAGGTAAAAGTGTGTATGGATTATTTCTTAATGGGAAGTCTGGGCAGAGGAGAATTAGGTACAGTGGTTTGGTGGTAAGGAGTAACCAACCTGCTGTCTCTGAAGAGCACCCAATTAGTCCTAGTCTCTCAATTTTTGTGTTGTAAATATAGCCCACTCTGTCCTATCCAACAGTAATGGTCTGACAGATGGTTCAGATATTCCTGAAAATTTAAAAATTGCCTCTTGCAAGACAGTATTAACTGACCCCAGTACACATCTGGAAGCTGTAAGTAGATTTGGTCTATGGTATAAATGAAAAGTGCTGTCTTTTTCACTACAACTTGGAAAAGAAATAAGAATGTGATTTTCAGGGACAATGTGTGAGTGGAAAATGTATAATTCAGAATCACTGGCATATAGATGAGGTTTGAAATCTGGGATATGATTAAATTATTTGAGGAATGCAAAGAAGTGGGAGAGAGGGTGCAGAGGACCTCTACAGCCCCACAACTGAAGGCAGTACAGAGCAGTAGGAAATCGGAAAGACACCCGGGCGACTACAGGGGTAAGGAGAGAGTGAACCACACGAGTCAGAAGAATGCACGTGTGTAAAAGGCAAGTGAAGGGGAGTCATATTTTAAAATCAGATCTAAACTAGATTTCTAAAGTAAAATGGGTAGCTTCTCAGGATTTTTTTTTTTTGTATTGCGATATAGTTTATGTATACCATTGAGTATGTGTGAGGAACACAACCTGTTGTTTTGATACACTTGTATGTTACAAAATGCTTACCAGCATGGTGTTGGCTAACACCTTATCATGCCACCTAATTATCATTTCTCTTTTGTGGTGAGAACAGTTAAGATCTAGTTTCTTGGCAACTTTGAAGTACAGAATACAGCATTATTGTCCATAATCACTGTGCCACGCAGTAGGTCGCCAAGACTTCTTTATCTACTAGCTGCAGTGTGTACCCTTAAACATCTTCTCAGTTCCCCCAGGTCCCCATCCCTGGTAACCACCATTCTCCTCTGTTTTTATGAGTTTGACTTTTCAAATTCTGTGTATAACTGACACCATAGAGTGTTTGTATTTCTCTGACTTACTTAACTTAGCATAGTGCCCTTAAGTTCCAGCCATGTTGTCACAAATGGAAAGAGTTCCAACTTTCTCATGACTTAATAATATCCTCTGTGTGTGTATTGTGCGTTTGTGTAAACATCTTTATCCACTCACTCGTTGATGGACACTTAGGTTGTTTCCATATTGTGGCTATTGTGAATAATATTGCAATAAACATGAGGATACAGCTATCTTTTCAATATCCTGTTTTCATTTCTTTGGATCTATATACAGAAGTGGAATTGCTTTTAGTTTTTGACTATGATTTTTAACCATTTTTGAGGATTATGCATTTCTGAATATTGAAACGGAACTTTGCCTAAAATATGGTTTGTGGAATTGTGAATGCATGCATACAAAAAGTCAGAGTTTCAGCACTTTCTTGTTGCATGATCTTAGTTGGTTAATTTTTATGCATTTCAGGATTAATTTTATAAAAAATGAAAATGATACCAGCTCCTTCATAAGGACATTAAATAGGCAGGAAATCGGTAGTGATCTAACTGACCTCAATAGCAGTTTCAATCATCTTGATGAAATTTACACAATACACACATGTACCAACAGCTAAATACATATCCTTCTCAAAGTCATGTGGAACACTCATCAAGATAAATCACATCTGAACAAAAAAACATGCCTTCACAAATTTAAATAATAAAAATAACTAAAAGTACGTATATTTGGTATATTCAGTCATATTATCAGTCAGAATTTGTGGGTCTGGCTAAGGTTTCTGTTCCATTTATCTATTATTTATTGATGTGCCACTACTACTTCAAAATACTGACCTGTAGAATGTCTTTATGCATTATTACATATGTCCCCCAATTTTTGACCTGATGAATTTTTATATGAATTTTGGAATAAAATTATCAATTTTGACAGAATACTTTTTATTGATATTTTAATTCAGATTACATATATAGAGATCAAATTAAAGAAAGCAAATACTTCACAATCTTAAGTCTTCCTATGAACAAACTTTAATTTCAACTTTCTTGAATTTCTTCAATATTACTTGTGTTTTTTAGGAAATATTCTTTTTTATCTTCTACTCTACTTATATCTAGGTATTTGAAGTCTTCGAGGTTATCATATATATTTTATTGTATTTTCCAAGTTTTGTTAATCTATGAAGACTAATTTTAATTTCAATTTCAAAATTGTTTCGAGGATTTTTTTTTTAAAGATTTTATTTATTTACTAGAGAGAGAGAGACTGAGAATGAGAGGGGAGAAGGTCAGAGGGAGAAGCAGACTTCCCGCAGAGCCGGGAGTCTGATATGGGACTCGATCCCGGGACTCCGGGATCATGACCTGAGCCGAAGGCAGTCTCTTAACCAACTGAGCCACCCAGGCGCCCTTGAGGATTTTTAATTTTAGTTTTATCCCATATAACCCGCTGTATATTATGTTGTATTTTTTTCTAGTCCATGACTTTTGTCAACTATGCACAATGTGATTTTATTTCTACCTTTCCATCTCCCACCTTCTTTTTTTTATTTTTTCTTGCCTTACTGGACTGCTTAGAGCCTCCAAATACAATGTTAAATAGAAGACTAATGA
This sequence comes from Nasua narica, assembly GCA_028533885.1. Lineage (NCBI taxonomy): Eukaryota > Metazoa > Chordata > Mammalia > Carnivora > Procyonidae > Nasua > Nasua narica. The sequence continues at coordinate 71,623,882 of CM052808.1, forward strand.
ACATTCTTATATTCATTTGATATTACAAGGGAAATGATTTAAATGTATTTTCTGTAGTGTTTTTTTTTAAGTCTTAAAGTTACATTCTATCTCTGTTTTGCTAAAAGTCAGTATGAATGAATTTTGGACTTTGTGAATTTTTTTTTCCTCCAACTACTGAGATGCTTCTGTGGAGTTTCTCTTCTACTTTTGTATATATGGTGAAATATACTAATTAGTTATTAACTGTTCAGACAATCTTGTTTAATTAGGGTAAATTCAATTTTATATGATTTTATTTAATTCTTACTAAATTCACCTAATATCTCACCAGTGAATTACTCCAAATATTTCTTTTAGTGGAAGTCTCCCTAAGATGTGGAAATAACTTACTTTTAAGCATTTGTTTTCAGTTCTTATTGAGTTTTCAAAATTTCTCCCTGCCAACGTAATTATTTTAATAGAAATTTAAGAAAAGTTAAGACAAAGATTGCTTAAAATATGTCAAGATATCAGAACACATTGGAATGCATCAGCAACCAGCATTATTATGAGTAACTCTAATCTTGACTGAATAGTCTCTAATGATATGTAATCATAAATTTTAATACAAGTCATAATTTTATATGTCAAGTAAATTATTTTAATAATGATTATATATAGGAACTTCATAACATATAGATATGGGCCTTCAGCAAACTGTGTTGAAATCAAATGAGTTAAAACCTTTGATCTTTTTCCTCTTTCAAGAAAAGTTCCAATGGCTTGGCAAAAACCATGTTTTTTTTAACTGTATGCTTCGATTTTTTAAGTTATCTACAGGAAAGCATTATTTCCTAATAAAAGGCTTTCTAATAACAAGGTGTGTAAAAATTATGAATTATATTTTCAATCCATTTTTCTTTTCTGGAAGCTCAGAATATAGCTAAAAGTGCTAATCAATGATGAAATGATGCAGCATTTACTAATTTGAAACATTTTTTACATGCAGGTCATAGCCATAAAGCATTTAAATCCAATAATGATTCAGTTATTTAATAACATTGCTATTCCAATCTTGGTTAAAAACATTTCCATAGATTCATTTATAATTAATTTCAGTGTCTGATATATTGCATAGAAATATTTGAAGGTCTAATTAAACAAAACACCTTAATTAAAAATGCTTTATATTTTATGCAATAGACGCAAGCTAGTAAAATCACAGAGATTGTTGATCACTCTGTCCTCTATGATAATAAATCAACCTATGGAATTTTGGTAGAAGAAGTTAGTTTTCTTTACTTTTTATCAAGAAGAGTCATGTTCAGACTATCTGAAAGCTAATGCAAAAAGGTGAAAGGACTAGCAGCTTCTGGACAAAAGCATAGTCATGACCTTTATACACTCAGGAATCCTTGACCCATTGATAAAATATATATATGTTTTAAAAATCATTCTTTCTACATATATTTATATAGTTATATATATGAATAAATACTATACACAAATATATGTTATTTGATAGATGTATATTATAAAGTGTACTTAAGACATTTTATTTTCAATAAATGAAATAATTTCTTTTTTCCAATTTCATAATGTTTATTTAACAAATTCATTTTGAGCGGTAAGAATAAGAATTACAGCTGTGCCAGTCCCTTTGCATCCAGTATCACATATAATCCTTATGCTGACTCTATAAGTTTGGTACCATTTCAGTGTCTATGTTGCAAATGAGGACACTGAAGCTCAAGAGGATAAGTAACTTATACAGTATCTCATAGCATTGAAACACAGACCCATGCTATGTCAATGGTGTTGATTTGTTTTTAAAGTTGTAGACATAAAAGAAACAAAATATTAAAACACTCTGTATAACTATATTAATGCAAACAGCATATACCTCTTCACCTTGATATTACAAATGAATACATACTGAGGCTTTAGTTAATATCAGATAAAGTTGCATATGCTTTAAACATACTGACTAAATCAGTAATCTTAGAAAACACTTAGAAATATACTAACTATATCTCTAATTTATAGACAGAAAATTTAGGTGCGAAGGAGTTAATTAAATTACTGAAGACCCAGGCAAAAATGAAGGAACAAGGAAGAGATTTACATTATCTTGAAATAAAAAATTTTGACAAAATATTTTTGAAATAGTGACTTCAAGACACTAGCTATCAGGGAATAATAGATCATGATTTCTGAGAGATTGGAAACAAATGAGGTGAATCTTATACCTACTCAAACTTCTTTCCTTGGAGCATTTCCTAGCAGCAGTGAAGAGAGGGGAACACAGACTGCAGTTCAGTATACTCCCTGAAGAGTTAGTAGAAGTCACAGGAGACTCTTAAATATCAGAGAGGGACAGGTTAGCCAGGAAAGAATCCTTGCAATTTGGAGAGACAAGAAATAGTTTTCCACAAGGAATGCAGGGAGCAAGGCATATGATCCATACAAGGCCAGCAACTTATTTCCACTAGCCAGACAGGAAACCTCAGAATTTACAAGGCAATGTGTCGAGCACTCAGGAAGGTCCTGCCTCACTACTGCAGAAGAATTAGCCCTATACTAAACATATCATGTCCCACCTACTATATCTTTAAAAAAAGGCACCGAAGGCATCAAACTATAACTTCATTTCAGAACAGAGCTCAAGAATATTTATAGAAATGTAAAAATATCAGGCACCCAATAAGTTAAAATTTATCATTGTCTAGCATCCAATCAAAAATTATCAGACATGAAAAGCTACAGAAAAATAACCCATGATGATTAAAAAAAATCGTAATAGGCCCATGACCAATACCGATATTTGAACATTCTACATGTTCAAGAGTTAAGTACAGGCATGAAAATTTTGAAAAATATATATACACGTGCATATTTACATATATTATATATTACACACATATATATGTAAATATATATGGAAAATATAGATGGAGAATGTATTTATAAATGTATGTATAGAGAATGAAAAAATAAATTTACATGTCCAATATATAAAAATGAAGGATATATTTTTTTCTCTACTATTTAAAGATGAAGTGGTATATCCAAGGAACCTTAAAACATGGATGTCCCTTAGCAAAAATGTTAAATTAGCCTTTTTGTAATTTCCTGTGTTAGTTTAAGAAATAGGCTATTGAGAGTTTAGGGCATACAAAAAAATGCATAATTTTGGAAAGAGGCAAACATTTAAAAGAAGAGTAACAATGGTGCTGGAGGGAAAATCTGTATTATGGAAGTGACTTAAGTGAGTAAAAAAGATGGAGCAAAAAGGTTGCATTTGAGAGCTCTAATTATTAGTCTTTGGCATAAAAACTACTAAATGTGCAAAATAAGACAGAGTTGAAGTAAAAGTCAAAGACATTTATTTCAAAGTTTTTTCCCCCTACACTTTTTTTTTAAAGTTGCTTGCACATCTGCATAAAAATAACACCCTTAAAATGATTAAAGTATTATTAGATTTACAAAAAGTATGTTAAAAACTATTTCCCTGTAGTGAGAAACACAGGCTCACATGATTTCCATTAGGAATGCCTTTCCTCCAAAGTTAAAGTATAGCTCAAAGCAAAGACCAAGTTTCTAAAGTGCTAGGGCTTTTCATGCTTAGAAGTCTCACTATACCTCAGTTGCATCCAGACTTTCAATGAGTTTCACCTCTAGTGATAATGAGTAATAGAAGAAAAAAATGCTACCTCATGGCAGCATTAGGTTAATACTCTGTATTAAAATGGCAGCTAAGAATTTATTAGCATGCCCACCACTGGAGTGATGTGCACTTGCATAGATGATAGGCTCGTGGAAACCACCGTCAATATAATATCTCTGTAATGCTATGATGTTGATGACTGGAGGGAATACATTATTAAGGAAATATCGTACTGATTACTTGCCTCTGTAATAAATCATTAATCTGATGCCACTGCTAAGATGTATAAGTGTAATTTATAATCTACAAAGTGAAAGGTGAAAGCACGACTTTCCATCTAAGTAATCTTTTAAAGGATTCATTTCTGAAAACTTATTCTAAGTACTTAGGAGAAGGTTTGGTGAGTTAAGATTATTTAAAGATGAAGGTGATATATTGAAGTCATACGGCAGGTATAATGGAAAGATTTGGTGGAATTGCTGCTAGTTTTCATTGTGAGGAGGTCCAAGGCTGCCCTGACAGGAATTTTTGGTTTAATCAAGGATCTTGTCTCACTAATGGTAGGCTAATTTAAGACATGTGGGAAGTGCCCTAGTTTTAAAAGCATTTTGACATGTTTTAACTTCTATTTTGACCATATTACTTAATGAGATTGTAGAGGAAAAGAATTCTAAGGCTTTTTAAATAATTAAGCAGTCAGATATTAAAATCTACTTATCTCATATAACTGCAGTAGCACAGTGGGAGGATAGGATGGTGCTTATCCAAGATTCTAATCTCTCTTATGCCAATAATAAACCATGATTTTAATCAACTTGCCTTTCCTGACATTAGTTTTCTTCATCTATAAAATAGTTTGATTTAAATAAAGTAATCATGATTATAGTTGAATTTGATTTAAAGGACTTCCTTTAGAGCAAAGCCCCCCCTCAAAAAAACCCAACAATTATTCAACCACATTCTCTTTTATTTTTATTTATTTTTTTAAGGATTTTATTTACTAATTTGACAAAGAGAGACACAGCAAGAGAGGGAACACAAGCAGGGGGAGATTCTCTTTTTTAAAAAAGTAATAGGGAAAAAAAACCCAAGTACTTGATATTTTACAAGAAATAATTTCCTATGTGGAAATATAAAGCCACTTTCTAATTTTTCTAATTTTGTGAATACATAAGCAGATTATTTAACAATACATTTCAAACAATACCTTTTGTTTATCATAGGATTATGTTGTAACACCAAAAGGGCCCTTAGAAACACATTTCTTCATGAATATAACCTCTAGTGAGTTTGCCCACCAGCTCTACAGAAAAATCTGGGCAGGTCTGTAATTAGCAGTGGATGAAGAACTCTCCTTCCTCACTTCTGAAAGCCTCAAATATAAAACTTCACTGAATATTTTCACAAATAAATAACTTTATTAATAAATAACTATTAATAATGTTTATTAATAAATAACTATTTCACAAATAAATAAGTTATTAACATGTTGATTCTAAGAACTTTAATTCACTATTTAGTGAATTCACTATTTAGGGATACAGATAAAAACTATGTTCAGAAATTATTCTAAGATTCAGTCAACACCATCTCCCAGTCAGGAAGTTTTCGTGTGATTCTGTTTTCCAGAAAAATTACTTTTTTCCAAAAGATTTACTTCGGTTTGAAATTAGGCTAAAAGTAACAATTCCTTTATAGAATTCACTAATTCTTTGCTTCTTTAAATAACATTCTACACTGAAGGAAGAAAAGAAAAAGGGAAAATACCATGTAATAGAATGAATAGGCAAGGCAGAATGCTCATATTCGATTTTCTGATATGGACATTTTTGTTTGGCTTTTTGCCCAAATATTTATTGGCATTTAACTGATATACAAAAATCTGTGTGTATTTAATATATGCAGCTTGATGAGTTTGGACACATGCATCCGCCTCTGATGCCATCACCACAAACAAGGCAATGGACTTATCCAACATCAATTGTTTTTGTTTCTTGGTGTTTTTTGGTTCTGTTATTTCCTTTTCTTTTGTGGTAAACACAGTATGAAATCTACCCCCTTAACAAACTTTGAAGTGTACAGTACCATATTGTTATCTATAGGCACTGTGTTATATGGCACATCTCTAGAATTTATTCATCTATCATAACTGAAATGTTATACCCGCTGAACAGTTCCCCAATTCCCCCAACCTCTGGGTCCTGACCACCACAATTGTATCCTCTGCTTCTACAAGTTTGATATTTTAGATGTCTCATATAAGTGGAATCACATAGTAATTGTCTTTCTGCCAATCACTTATTTCACTTAGCAAAATGTCCTTCAGATCCACCCGTATTGTCACAAATAGTAGGATTTCTTTCTCATTTAAAGCTGAGTGATACTCGATTATGTACATATACCACATTTCTTTATCCTTTAATCAGTCAATGGGTATTTAGGTTGTTTCCATATCTTGACTATTGTAAATAATGCTGCAATAAGCATGAGAATGCAGATATCTCCTCAAGATCTTGATTTCAATTCTTTTTTTTTTTTTTTAAGATTTTATTTATTCATTTAACAGAGAGAGAACACAAGCAGGCAGAGAGGCAGGCAGAGGCAGAGAGAGGAGCAGGCTCCCTGCGGAGCAAGGAGCCCGATGCGGGACTCGATCCCAAGACGCCGGGATCATGACCTGAGCCAAAGGCAGTTGCTTAACCAACTGAGCCACCCAGGCGTACTCAGAAGTGGGATTGCTGGATCATACAGTAGTTCTATTTTTAATCTTTTAAGGAAAACTCCATGCTGTTTCTCCATAATTGCTTCACTATTTTGAATTCTTACTAACAGAGTACAAGGGTTCCAATTTTTTCAGATTCTCACCAACATTTGTGATCTTTTGAGTTTTTTGTTGACAATCTTCCTGACAGGCATGAAGTCATATCTCATTGTAGTCTTGATTTGCATTTCACTGATAATTACTGATGTTCAGCATCTTTTTATATGACCTGTTGCCCATATGAAGGTCCTATTTGGAGAAATGTCTATTCAAGTTCTTTGCTAATATTTTAATTGGGTTATTTGGGTTTTTTTTTGGTTATCAAGTGGTGTGAGTTTCTTACACATTTTGGATATTACCACTTATGAGATGTGTGGTTTACAGATACTTTCTCTCATTCTAGGTTGCCTTTTCATAAAAAAGGCATTTCGAAATGCCTTTCATTTCAAAAGAATGAAAATACCTTTTGTTAAGGTATGATATTAACAAAAATTTTTTCCCATTTGAGATGGTATGGTGCTCATTAACGTGTGAGGTAGACAGTAGGTCCTTGTCACAGTTAGTAGGCAACACATACATTTGAAATCCTCTGTAAGTTTGGTTTATCTTAAGATTTAAATGTTTAGCAGGGGTGCTGAAAACACTGAAAAAAATTCCTGTCATTGTCAGGTTGCTGATTATGTGTCTTTATCATTACTGGACATGTTTCCTAAATAAGAAAAGAATTTGGCTCCAGAGAAAGCGTTTGAGCTGTGATAGCAAATCCCCGTTGCAGTTGGCTCTAAGGGGTATATTGAATCTTTTGATAAAAGAAGCTTCATGTCTCTTGAAAATGCATCTGAGTTTGCTGTTTTAGGCTTGTGTTTATATTATGTAATTGAACCGATATGCTATTGTTATTAAATAATTAGCAAGAAGCTGCTATTGGAGGGGCCAATTCTTATATTCAGGTTACATCTACTAGGAAAGCACAGCATTTTAATGTCACCAATTAAACTGAATGGACTGAGACAATATCAATATAAGAAAAAAATACAATAAATCAAATGACAGCACAAAGTAAAAGTAACTCAATTTATCTTCTTTAATGGCATTTCTAACTGCTACATACTCTTAAGGCTGGTTTAAATCCCTGTACCTAAGACCTCCATTCCATGAACCCCAAGAATGTCTGTACCTTCTCTAATGCTTTTTGTCACTTCAAATTCAGTAATAATAGGTTCAAAGTCTAAGCAAACTCTTTCTTTGCATCCTCATCTTACAAGAAATAGAGAACTGAGTTTCAGGAATTCTTGACTTTTATCCTTCATACACTGCCCACCCCCCCACAACTTTGTGAGCTCATGATCATGTCATTAATATATATGAAAAGAATTATATGGAACTTGTTATCTTCCACATTATTTTAATGAAAAGAAATTGCTTTAGCAAAGACAGAAAACCACAAAAACCTTGATTTTCCATATTTTAGACAAAAGAATTTTTTAAAAAACCCTAAATATCTTCCATTATTACACTTACATTTCTTTTTTTAAGTTAATTTTATTTTTTCAGTGTTCCAAGATTCACTGTTTATGCACCACACCCAGTACTCCATGCAATATGTGCCCTCCTTAATACCCACCACCAGGATCACTCATCCCCCCACCCCCTCCCTTCCCAAATTCTCAGTTTGTTTCTCAGAGTCCAGAGTCTCTCAAGCTTCGTCCCCCTACTGATTTCCCCCAATTCACTTTTCCTTTTCTTCTCCTAATGTCCTCCATGTTATTCCTTATGCTCCACAAGTAAGTGAAACCATATGGTAATTGACTTTCTCTGCTTGACTTATTTCACTCAGCATAATCTCCTCCAGTTCCATCCATGTTGATACAAAAGTTGGGTATTCATCCTTTCTGATGGCTGTGTAATATTCCATTATATATATGGACCATATCATCTGTTGAAGGGCATCTCGGCTCTTTCCACAGTTTGGTGATTGTGGCCATTGCTGGTATGAACATTGGGGTACACATGGCCCTTCTTTTCACTACATCTGTGTCTTTGGGGTAAATACCCAGTAGCGCAATTACAGGGTCATAGGGTAGCTCTATTTTTAACTTTTTGAGGAATCTCCACACTGTTTTACAAAGTGTCTGCACCATCGTGCATTCTCACCAACAGTGTAAGAGGATTCCTCTTTCTCCACATCCTCTCCAATACTTGTTGTTTCCTGTCCTGTTAATTCTGGCCATACTAACTACAAATAAAGGACTCATATCCAAGATCTATAAAGAACTCCTCAAACTCAATACCCAAAAAACAGATAATCATGTCAGAAAATGGGCAGAAGATGTGAACAGACACTTCTCCAAAGAAGCCACTAATGCCTAGCAGACAAACGAAAAAATGTTCATCATCATTAGGCATCAGGGAAATTAAAATCAAAACCACATTGAGATATAGTCACATTTCTATTTGAATCCCATTCTATTCAGGCCCTCCACAGGAAGAATCATGACCACCCACACTGGTGAGGGTGATCTACTTAAACTACTGATTCAAATACTAATGTCTCCAGAAGTGTCTTCACAGACACCCAGAAATAATGTTTAACCCAATATTTGGGCATCCTGTGATCCACTCAAGTTGGCACATAAGATATCACAAAAAATTAAACAATCTCTCACTGTATGACAGAGCCATTCCACCTGCAAGCATTTGACCCAGTAGAAAAGAAATTACATGCCCACACTGTATTATACATGAATGTTCATAGAAGTTATATTTGTAATTACAAAATCTAGAAATAACTCAATATGCATTAATAAAAAAATTGTGCTATATACAAATAATAACATACTATGAAAAAAGGAATTAATTATTAAAACATACTATAGTATAAATAATTATGATTAGTGAAAAAAGGCAAACAAAAAGGTATATGCAATGTGATTTTGTTTACAAGAAACTTTTCAATAAGCAATAATCGCGCCTCGGATAAACCTCATTGGCTACGGTATTGCCACTGCACAAAGCTTACAGGAAACTTTTCAAATTGAAAACTAATTTATAGTTTTCAATAACTTCAATATATATAGTTTTCAATAACTTTAATATAGTTAAATAACAGATTAGAGACTTTCTAAGCAGAGAGTTTGGAGAGGGATAGGGAAGAAATATCACAAAAGGCCACGTGGAAATGTTTGAGGCTTATAGGTATGTTCACATTCTTGACTGTGGTGACAGATTCTCAAATATTTCACATGAATTTATCAAATTGCACAGCATTGATACAATTTGTTGTACGTTAGTCATATCTCAATAAAGCTTTTAAAAATCAGCATCAATCTAACCTTCTTCCATATACTCTTCCAGATAAAGGGGAAATGTCACACCCAGTGTGCTTCAAGTTTTGTTCGCTAACAGAATTTCCCTCTGTCACTGTTTCAGAGCCATGACCAGGTAAAGTTAGCTCCTCCCTACTTTCATGTGTAGGATCATTTGCAAAGCAGAAAAAAAAACCTTCTTCTAGAGTCAACTGGTCTTAGTGATCTCCCTATGATGCTACAGATATGAGGTGAGGGATAGTATTCAATATAATTAGCATGGTTACCATAATGACCTAAAGTCCTTTCTTGCTTGTGCTTCTGTCCTTCAAAACTGACTGAAGTCCGAACTAGCTTGAGTTACTACTACACACGTCCACATCGGTTCCATAATAGGCAACTCAAGGGGTACAGTCTCTTGGTACCCTGTTGATCAAGGGCTCCATTTCTGTCAGGGATCAATAACCATCCACGAACCATGTTTTCATGAGATAATAGAAATTTGCAGATATTTGCATCTAACAGTTATCTGTACATGTGTTTGCAGGAAAGAGTGTGTAAGCCTGAGCTTTAGAAATACTTGCTTACAGAATGGCACCGCCTGTCCAGAGTGTTTCTGTCAACTGTAAATATTTGATTTCCTTCTGGGAGTCTGGAATTTTGATGGAAAGTGTCTACATGGCCAGTCCTCAGTAAAATCCAGAGAATTGAGTCTCAATAGGGAAATATTGCACACATGCATTGAAGCATGTTGCCTCTTAAAAAAAAAAAAATCAGGCTCTTTATGAGTCTGCCAAAGGGGTGTGAGAAAGCATAGGATGCCTGTGCATGGATTTCTCCAGACTCTGCCTGACTCCACCTCTACCTTGTTCCCTCACTGGTCCGGTGGCATATCCTTACTCTGCCATTGTAGTAAATCTTAGCTGTGAGTACAAATACATACTGCATATTGTGAGTCCATGTAATGAGGCATGGAACACATGGGTGGTCTTGAAACCCCTGACCCAGCAAATCGATGATAGAGAATCTCTTGCGAACCTGCTGAAGCCTCCCTATAGAATCACCATCTTCATTCCTTCATTCCTTCAGACCCTTCATTCCTACAATCACCATTTTCTTGGGCAGACCGTGCAGTCGAATTGTCATATAAGCTAGGGGACAGTCCGGGACAGTTCAAGAGTCTTCCCTTGCCTTGGACTCAAACAAAACTGACAGCCCTAGGCTATCAGTAAGGAATTTTAACTTCAAAACCAAATATTACATTTAAAATGTGTAATTCTAGGGGAACCTGGGTGGCTCAGTTGTTTAAGCATCCGACTGAGCATTTTGGCTCAGGTCATGATCTCAAGGTTGTAGAGATGGAGTCCCGTGTGGGATGGACTCCCAGATGGACTCCAGCTCCCTGCTGGGGTGGAACCTGCTTAAGATTCTCTCTCTCCCTCTCCCCCCTCCCCATACTCATGCACATGCACACAGAGTCTCTTTCTCTCAAAAAAAAAAAAAGTGTAGTTCTAAGCAGGCCGCAAGAAAACTGCTTCAGTTTTCAGAAAGCTCCCATATTCTCACTCTCTCTCTCTCACTCATCCTGTAATAATGAAATGAGTGTTTCCCAAATGCTCATGATGAAACTCTTGGGAATCCCATGCCTGCATGAAGGTCTGCCTGTAATTCCACCCACAAAACAATGACCTCTCTTTTTTATACACCTTCAAAATATCATGTGAATTTCTTGTGTTGGCAAACCTTTACATGGACCATGTAGAGAAGGAGATTTTGGGAAGTGAAGTTGCAGCTCATTTTGTGAAATGCAGAGGAAAACTTAGAAGAGTGGAAGAGATGATGCCATGTTGGTAATAGATAATTCAGCAGAGATAAATAGTATCATATTCAAATATACAGGTGTGTTTTTTTTTGTTTTATGTGAATCTGATAATCCTCATAACCAAATTAATTATTAATTTTAAGAGTTTAAACTTCAGGTATGATTAATCTAGCTTTTTTATTAATAGTAAATGCAATAACCTAATTTTTTTTTTCCAAAGTAAAAAGTTAGGACAATCTCATCTATAATTAAGAAATATGTGGGTATTTCTCCATACTAATATTGGTGTATAGCATGTTGATTTTGCTAGTTGATAAAAATAGAAGACTCCTACATAAGGAAAGGAGTGACTGAATGAGATAGCTTGAGACCAGTGTTAAAACAGAGATTCTTTCAGGATTCAAGTCCAAGAATGTGCAGATTAAAGGAAAAGAAATATTTCAACTGAAACCTAGAAGGGAAGAAGATATGTCTGCCTAGGTAGACAGAAAAATGTAAGGCTTTGATAATTGTTCCGTTATTTATTACGTAATACTGTCTTAGCTCATATTCTAAAGAGAAATGTTTTTCTACAGAGCTGAAAGTAGGAGGTTGAAATTTTTGAAGCTTTCTCCTCCGAAGGATGAATAGAACCGCCACCTGATCAGCTAGAGGCCATTAGGGCACACTGAATTCAGCATCATTTTCCAAGAACATACTCCTTGTTGCAAATGGGGGATAAGAATTCAATAGAAAAAAATGACAAGAGACAAGGCTACTAGAATACAAAAACACATCCAGTTAACCCAAGTTTGCTCTTTAATAAAAAAGTAAAGAAGGAAACAAATTATTAAAATTCTTTCAGCTAGACACTTAGTTATCAAAATTCCTTCAGTTAAGACACTTAGTTGTAGCCTATGCATTAAAGGTATAAACAGACCAGAAGTACTTATTTTTCCAATTTCTGAACAACAATCATCTTTTCACTTTTTGGTAAATTGTATAAGATCATGAGTCAATGGCTGCAGCGTGTTATATGAAGGAAGATATGGGAGATAGTCTAAATGTGTCCAAGGAGGTATTTGAACATGTTATTAATCTGATAAGCAAATGGTTCCTTCCCAATATTTTAAAGATATTTGAGGGTTAAAATCATTTAAAAATAATAGTCATGGTTTTCATAAAAAGAAGATAAAATTGACCTATTTCAGTTCCATAAAAGTATATTTCATTTTATATGATAATTTTTAAAGGTTAATATAGCACCAGAGGATGAAAAAGTGATATAATAGTTTCAAATTAAAAGTTTTGTTCTTTTTGAAAAATAAGAATTCTTAAAACACCACTGTCCTCGTTATCTTAAATTATTTGACACATGTATGCATGTTATAAATGCTAATTCATCATGGGAGAAATTTTCTTGGCTCCCAACTTAAAATTTCTATAATAGTGCTCTCACTGTGTTCTGTATATCTTTACCTCTTATAGCCTTTGTGTCAAAAAGAGCCATTAGAGCATTTATTTTCATAAAGTTTATATTCTTTTCCTCTTTACATCATGCCCCATATACTTAGAGATATTGAAAATAAGGAACAAAGAAAGAGAACCACATCTGGGGTTATCGAAATACATTATTTGTGCCACATCATATAAATCAAGTCAAAGCTGTCTTATAGATCAACTCAAAAGTTTTGAATTTGAAATACATAAATTTAATTGAGATTTAGCTGAAACAAATATTTTCTTTGAAAATATGATTATACTATATTAAGAAATCAAATAATTTTAGTTTGATACCTATTTTTTTCTTTGCTATAATAACTCCTATTCTGGCAGCTTAAGAAGTTGTTTGGAATACAGATTCTTGACAATAAAGACACAACAGTATATATGAATTGAGGTCTTTCTGTGCAGTCTTCATCCTTGTAAGGTCGTTTTAATTTGGAATCTAAGTAGATAAATTTTATTTGAGATGTTCAACACATCAGCTTTATGTGATCTGGGCCCTTAACCGGACTTTTTCTGTCCCTGCTAAGAGGGGAAAGCATATGATCATTATTTTTGGATTTCATTTCAAGGCATCAAGCCTAAAGGAGTATCCCAAACTAAAGAATCAGAATAGGGCCAAAGTGTGAGAGCCAGAGGCAAATAGATGGTTCTACAGCAGAGCTGGAAAAGCTAAGCAGAAACCACATGCAAAAGTGAACCAGAAAGCAATGAACGAGGAGCAGGATCAGGAGAAAGAAATTCCTCAGCAGTTAGATAGTAACCCTCTTCAGCTTTCCTCTTGGTGGCGTTCACCCTCCAGGCTGGTGGGGGGGCTGGAGACAGACTAAAGCTGGAGCTTCTGATGACAGGCTGCTACTTGTAACAGCATTCCTGAGCACTTGTTTGCCCCCACATACATTAAGTCTCTTGTACTATCAAGACACTATGCCAAATCATGGAAAAGAGCAAAGATTTAGATTAAAAATCTCATAAAGTAAGTGTTACTATGTTTTTACCAAGTAATAATTTTGAGAATTCACCTTCCAAAGAAGACAACTAAGGAGTCAAGCAAATATAATACATTAAAACAACAATAAATTGGTTATTGATGCAAAATATCCTTTGCAAAATAAAACACTAAACTCACACTTAAACAGTTTTTTTGTTGTCCATTTTTTTACATCGGCATACATCTATTTTATTTTTCCAGTTTAATTGATGTATGATTAAAAAATAAAAATTGCATAATTTAGGTTGTATGACATGATTTCATATATGTATACATTTTGAAGTGATTGCTACAACCAAGTTAACATCCATCACTTCAAATAATTACTATGTTGTGTGTGTGTGTGTATGTGGTGAGAACACTTAACATCTACTCTTAGCCAGTTTCACGTATAAGATATGGAATTATTTACTATAATCACTACACTGTACCTTAGACCCTAGAACTTATTCATCTTATAACTTAATGTTTGTACCCTTTGACCTGAAGAACCCCACAATCTGTAGCTATATTACATCTGTACAACATAACAACACACACACACACACACACAAATACTAAGAAAACTTAACACCATCAAATATGCTTTTCAAACTTCATGCAAAGTCTGTGGATTCTGATACTTGTCTGTTTTGCAGAAGAAATTATTGACACATATTGGGCTGCCCAAGAGAAAAGCAGAGATGGAACACAGGGAAAGAAGAGAGGGAGAAAAGAGAAGGAAAATGAAGGGAGGAAAAAAGAGGAAGGGGGGAGGAGAAGGGAGAAGGAAGGAAGGAGGCGGGAAGGGAAGGAGGAAGAAAATAAGGAGTTTTGAAGATGCAAGAACAAGTGAACCTGAGAGAAGAAAGGAATTTGATGCATAGTGCTTTGAGGGACTACTATATGCTAAAAGCTTTACACATAGATATCTAATCTTACAACAATCTAGCAAAGCAAATTTGCTCTTCCTATATTTCTTAATGAAGATAATGCAGTAAGAAAAGAGATTTACTGCAGGTCAAACAGAAAGTTAAAAAGCCAGATTCCAGTTTGGCTCTTGTGCTTCCAAAGCACCTGCCCTTTGCCACATGGAGCACCCTCAAGGGACTTTCCAGCTTCCTTTACTTGTTAACTGCTTAAGTTCCCTGACCTCATAGATTTGATGGTATTGATCACTTTCCTTCCCAGGCCTGTGAAAATGTAATTCAGATGGATCTCTTTTTGTTTCTCAACATTTGGGAGAAAAAACTTAAAAGAAAGAAAGAAAGGTGGTGGGGGGAGGGGAAGGAAGGGGGGAAGGGAGACAGGAAGGAAGGAAGGAAGGAGGGAGAGAGAGAAAGAAAGAGAAAAAACTTTTAAACCTTTATTATCACGGAGGGAACTGATATAAAGTGATATAAAAATAATATCTTAATAAAATAAAAAAGGAATGGCATTATAGGCGAAAACATCATTTCTGGGATCTGGAGAATAGAAAGAGTCTAAAGTATGAAGGGAATACACTGTCTAGCACCAAATGTGCAACTAACAGAAGTATCATTAATCACCTTTCTTTAAATCCTCTTGTGAATCAATATTTTAAATTAAGATAGCTCCCTCTGCAACAACAATTGCACTCTGGACATTTGCCCACAGTGAGGTAAAACCACCAAATGCCCAGCTTCCCCTCGATATCTATCCCACATTCTTTGGTCCTGTCCTCTTCCAGACTTCCTACTGAGCTGTTCCCCTAAGGTTTATTAACCACACAACTGTCTGCTTTTGCTACCAGTCAAAAATTGGTTCAATATCCCAGCACAAGCATATATGCCTGAGTTCTAAAAACAAACCCAACTTATGACTATTATTATTTTCTTAAATTTTATTTAGTGTTAAAAATGAGTGCTATTTCGAAGTGGGTTTAAGAATCATGTTATATGTTTATCAAGATTTCTTGAGCGCAGGTTAAGTAGAAAGTAGGAAGAGATTGTTTAGGCTCGGAAGGAATGGGATCCCCTTCCATTTGCTTAGGGTACTGTGGAAGTCAGGATCTTTTTCTCTTTCTTCCTTGATATGGCCTATCAAACACTTTTCAAGTAATCATTCTTTTTAAGAATGCACTA
This sequence comes from Nasua narica, assembly GCA_028533885.1. Classification (NCBI taxonomy): domain Eukaryota; kingdom Metazoa; phylum Chordata; class Mammalia; order Carnivora; family Procyonidae; genus Nasua; species Nasua narica. Next base: position 71,639,958 of record CM052808.1, read on the forward strand.
TCGAGTTTCATCCCTTGTTTGTGAACATCTTTGTTATTTCATTAATTTCCACACTTATTAAAGATATTTCCTACATAGTAATATTTGGGGATCATTCTATTCTTTCTAGGTTCTCAAATCAAAGACATCCTTTAGTTTTGTTATTGTTTTGCTTTGTTTTATAATACATAAATAAATATTTTATTTTATCATAAAGTATATTCAGTCAAAAAACAATTTAATTTCTTCCCACAAGTTTAGATGCATGATGTTTTCAGTATCGTTCCATTTAAAAACATTTCTTTAATTTACATTCTATTTGATTTTTAAAAACACTTCATACTTGGAGGTGTCATTTTAATATCAACTTCCTAGATATGTTGTGACTTTAAGAATTTTTAATTTTTAATTTCTGATGTAATTTTGTTTGCATAAGATTGCTTCTTATAAATTCTTGTAAGTTTGTTATAGATTCTGAGACTTAAAAGCAGACATAACTTGCAAACGTTATTGTGTTCTAAATGATTATTTTGAGTGCAGGGCTCTCTATGTTATCTATATTATATATATGTATGGAAACACTACGTGGCACAAAACTGGTTTTGCAAGGCACTGCATGTATGGATAATTACACTGGCCTTGAAGCTATGAAATATGTTTCTTTTAATATGTATATTGTAGATACAAATATTAGAAGTGCTATTGCCTATAGACCCCACATACAAGAATATATATAGCAGCATTATTCAGAATATGATGGAAAAAGGGTAACTAGTCAAATGTTCGTCAAGAAAATAAATTATTAATACATTACAGTATATCACAAAAGAGGTTATTATCAGCATTAAATAACACAGTACACTATATATAGTATATTATAATTGGATTTCAAAAATATTAAATTTGAGTTAATTTTTTAAACATATAGACATGATGAATAAATCTTTAAAATAAGCTATCAACACAACATATAATTAAGGGATACATACACTTGTAAAAACTATAGATGAAGAGCATGATAAAAACAAAATCAAGCTAGAATTTATCAATGTTTGGGAGGCAGGCGTTAAAACTAGGAAGGAAACCACAGATTCAGCAGTTGTAGAAACTTTATCACACTTTGACTTCTTGGTTTATATATGTGTGCTTTATTATTATTGTTATGTTTAAACTTACCAAGATGTTATAATCATTCCTTACTATTCATAAATCCTAGAACTATAGTTTTGTGTGATTTGTAATAATCCTCAATAAATTACAAAGATCTCTGAAATAACTATCAAATTAGATTTTTTAAAAATTTTTGTTTATTTTCTGAATTCCAGAATATATTTTTTCTTTTATTTTAATATATTTTTTAAATTCGTATTTTATTTTATTTTCCAGTATAGTTAGCACACACTGTTATATTTTTCCAGGTGTACAATACAGTGAGTCAACAATTCCATACATCACTACATATGAACTCCTTAATTGCCATCACCTATTTCACCCATCCCCCCACCCACCTCCCCACTAGGAATCATTGGTTTGCTCTCTTTACAGTTAAGAGTCTATTTCTTGGTTTGTCTCTTTCTCTTTTTTCTTTTGCTTGTTTATTTATTTATTTTTTTCTTAAAAGATTTTTATTTATTTACTTGACAGAGAGAGAGATCACAAGTAGGCAGAGAGGCAGGCGGGGAGGGGGGGGAAGTAGGCTCCTTGCTGAGCAGAGAGCCTCATGTGGGGCTCAATCCCAGGACCCTGAGATCATGACCTGAGCCAGAGGTAGAGGCTTTAACCCACTGAGCCACCCAGGAGCCCCTGTTTTATTTCTTAAATTCCACATATGAGTGAAACAATACTGTATTTGCCTTTCTGACTTATTTTGCCTAGGAGTATACTCTCTAGTTCTATTGATGTTGTTGCAAATGCCAAGGTTTCATTCTTTTTTATGACTAAATTATATATATATATATATATATATGCCACTATACATACACACACATGCATATATACACATATATGTGTATATATATTATACTACTTCATTATCCATTCATCTGTCAGTGAATGACAGATGAATGGATAGTCTGCTTCCATAATTTGGCTATCATAAATAATGCTACAGCCAACATGGGGTGCATGTATCCCTTTGAATTAGTGTTTTTGTATTGTTTGGGTAAATATCCAGTAGTGTGATTACTGGCTTGAATGGTAGTTCTATATTTAACTTTTTGAGGAACCTCCATACTGTTTTCCACAGTGGTTGTACCAGTTTGCAATCCCTCCAACAATGCATGAGGGTTTCTTTTTCTCTATATCCTCACCAACATTTGTTTCTTATGTTTTTTATTTTAGCCATGCTGACAGATGTGAGATGATATTAAGTTTTTAATTGCATTGCCCTATAATAAGTGATCTTTTCATATATCCGTTGAGCGTCTTTTCCAGTGTCTGTTGGCCATACATATGTCCTCTTCAGAGAAATATCTGTCCATGTCTTTTCCCATTTTTAATTGCATTTTTTGTTTTTTGGGTATTGAGTTGTATCAGTTCTTTATATATGTTGGATACTAACCCTTTATTGGATATGTCACTTGCAAATATCTCCTCCGATCCAGTAGGTTGCCTTTTAGTTTTGTTGACTGTTGCCTTTGCTGTGCAGAAGCTTTTTATTTTGATGTATTCCCAATAGTTCATTTTTTTCTTTTATTTCCCTTACCTCAGGAGACGTATTTAGAAAAATATTGCTACACTTGATGTTAGATAAATGACTGCCAGTGTTCTCTTCTAGGATTTTTAGGGTTTCAGGTCTCACATTTAGGTCTTTGATCATTTTGAGTTTATTTTTGTGTTTGGTATAAGAAAGTGGTCCAGTGTCATCAAATTAGATTTTTTAAATATTGCATAAATCTAACTAGAAACTTTGAAAAAAGGTAAACATAAAGCATGATGATTTAATATCATTAAGAATAAAAAATGTGGAGGCACCTGGGTGGCTCAGTCTGTTGAGAAACTGCCTTCTACTCAGGTCATGATCCCAGAGCCCCATTGTGCTCCCTGCTCAGCGGGGAGCCTGCTTCTCCTCTCTCCTTCTGCCTGCCGTTCCCCTTGCTTGTGCTCTCTCTCACTATCTTTCACTTTTTGTCAAATAAATAAGATCTTAAAAAATATAAAAATAAAATTTTAAAAATATTAATTAGGAAAATATTAACCAAAAAATCAAAATAGTTCTTTATGCATAGATACATGCATGTAGGTATGTGTTTAAAGAGCAACACATTTGCTTTGTAATAAAAAGTAATCCATCAAAATCCTTAACATTTGTGAATGTTGATCTGAGAATAATTTTTATGTTTTTGTGAGCAATTCAGGTTTCTTCTTCCATGTATCACCTCTTCATATATGGGAGGCGTTTCTTACTTGGTCATTTTGCCCAAACCACACTGTAGATTTACATTCTATAAATACATGTTAAGGTATGTGTTTATATGTATTAGGAAATACTGCCTCCAGTTTGTTCATACTCTTTTTTTTTTAATTTTTTTTAAGATTTTTTACTTATTTATTTGAGATAGAGACAGTGAGAGAGAGCATGAGAGGGGAGAAGGTCAGAGGGAGAAGCAGACTCCCCATGGAGCTGGGAGCCTGATGTGGGACTCGATCCCAGGACTCCGGGATCATGACCTGAGCCAAAGGCAGTCACCCAACCAACTGAACCACCCAGGCGCCCCAGTTTGTTCATATTCTTGAGAAGTATTTTGGCTATTTGTTCATCTATATAATTTTAAAATAAGCTTGTTGATATCATATTTTTATTGGAATTGCATTAAGTATACAGATAAATTTGGAAAAAATGGATCATATCTGTGATATAATATTTATACCTATGTTTGCATATACCTTCTCAAATATTTAGGTCTTATTTAATGTATTATAAAAATTTTATTTTATATTTGTTTCCAAAAGGCTCTGGCAAATCTATCACTGTAATATTTTCAGATGCCTTTTATTTGTATTATCACTTTTTTCCTTGCTGTTGCTATTAGATTCACTATCTTTATTCAAATTATTTTTTCTAAAAGTTTTTTGCTTATGTATAGAAAAGTTTTATATACACTATATATACCTATTATATACATACATAATATATACATATATTATATACATATATTATTGTATGTATATTATATACATACATATTTATCACTAATCTTATTGATCATAAGTTTTGAGAGAACTTCTATGTATTTATGACTAAATGAAGTTTTGGTTTCTCCATTCCAATGGGGAAAGCTCTTAAATCATTTTCTTCTATTATTGCATTGACTAGAAATTTCAGTAAATTGTGGGATAGCATTAGTGGTAGTGGGTATCTTTTTCTATATCTTTTTAATATAATTATTTCTAACATTTCTCTATGAAGAATGAAAATTGCTGTAAGCCTTGGATAAATTTACTTCTCGTCCTATTTTACTAAGAGTCTTAACAAGAATGAGAACTTCTTAAGCTATTGAATTGCTTAGGTACTTTGGTTAATTTAATATGTCATTGTAGTGAATGATATTTTAGTTCTTAGAATGTGAAACTATTTTTGCATTCTGAAAATAAACACAGCTTAGTTAAAATATATTTTCTTATTTATATACTGCCAAACTTAATTTGCTAATATTTTATTTAGGGTTTTTATACCTGTGTATAGATAAGCATGCCTGTAATTTTAAAATATTTTTGGGGATTTTTGTGTCAATAGTTCAGTAGCCTAATATAATGGATTAGGAAATGTTTCTTTCTTCTTCATTATCAGAAAGATTATGATAGCATTTATTTGTATAAAAACTTGAGCTTGGATTTTGTAGGAAGATTTCTTTAGATCTAGGGATTCACATTTAATTGATTTGTGGTAGCCTTATTTAAGCTCTTTTCTCCTTTCAATCAGTTGTTATGGGTGGCTTTTTAAATTTTATTTTATTTTCAGAAAGTTATAATTTTTATATATTTTATATATATAATATATATACAATAGGTATATATATTGTATATATATAACTTTTTAAAATATATTTTATATATTTTTATATCCATAAATGACTTCTCGATACCTTCATTCTGTTACCCATAATGTTTAATATCATGTGGGGAAATTGGGAAATTGTTATACCTTATAGACTCTTGTTACAATGAGGTTTATTCATGTACAGCAGCTAGCTACGTTAGCAAAATAATACTTCCTGGCTTTATTGGTGAATTCTTCTGGTTATTCATTAAATTTGAAATTACGAATGAGTTTGATATAAAAATAAAGTTAGGCCTATTAAATACAATTCTAAAATTTATTTTTACATTTAGAGTGGTAAATTAGGCCTTCAGATTTTGAATGCCATGCTGTGCACATTCCCTTTCAAGACTGTCCACTTTCGAGCATGAGAAATGCTTTCAGTTCAAAACATAAGTGACTACATACCTTTTATAAGTTTAGGGAAGCAGGATACATCACATGCGATAAAATGATGATCATAAAATAAAATAAGCAAAATGATGGTGGCTCAGTTGGGTGAGTGCCCGATTCTTGGTTTTGGCTCAGGTCATGATCCCATGGGTTGTGAGATCAAGTCCAATGTCTGGCTCCATGTTCCTGCAGGGAGTATGCCTGAGTTCTCTCCCTCTGGTCCTCCCCCATGTACTATCTCTGTCTCTCTCCTAAATAAATAAATAAATAAATAAATAAACAAACAAATAAATAAATAAATAATGGGTTTTGAAAGATTTTCTTTTTTTTTTATTTATTTGACAGAGAGAGATCACAAGTAGGCAGAGAGGCAGGCAGAGAGAGAGAGGAGGAAGCAGGCTCCCCGCTGAGCAGAGAGCCCAATGCGGGGCTCATTCCCAGGACCCTAAGATCATGACCTGAGCCGAAGGCAGAGGTTTTAACCCACTGAGCCACCCAGGAACCCCAGTAAATAAAATTGTTACTGAACTTCTTGGCAACCACATGACCCTGAGATAACTGTACATATAAGAAATTTATATTCTTGTAGTATGCTCCAAACAAATTATTTGTTACTTTTTCTGCATTTATTCTTTAAAATGAGATTTTCAGTCACTGCTTATAATTTTAGAGGCATTTCATTTTTTTTCTTATTTTTACAATGAATAAGGAACCATCAGCTGCCGGCTCTGATAGGACAGATTGACAAAAATCCAGTTAAAATCCATGCATTTTAACTCTGCTAGCAGTGCATTTGGAGTAGGGTGAGGGAGTCTTCTGGTGCTCTGTGCTCTAAAAAATGTCCTGTAAACCGTATCCTATGTTGGAAGTAATACAGACATTTCTAAGACCAGCTGCCTTTCATGTTGGTGGAGCTGCTTTAGGGCAGTAGCTTGGTTATTTCCAAGCAATGTACTCTCTTATTCATGCTGATTCTTTTGTGGGTCTAGAGGGAGCTTGCACTTTATCAGGACAACTGTCACCTGAATGAGGGGAGTGATGTGAATGTGGTTGAAGAGATTTCTCTTGTGCGAAAGAGTTGGCCATGGTTTTATTTTCCTGACTAGTTTTTTCTACATCTGTTCCCCATATTCAAGCCAGTTTTTCCTCTTCTTTGCCTTGTCTCCTTCCATAGTGTGTGTGTGTGTGTGTGTGTGTGTGTGTGTGTGTTCCCCTATTAACTAGTATTTTGCCACCATCTTTATTATTCTAGTGGACCATGTTTAATGTCCTACCAAACCCCTTAACAGCGCCTCCTTGAATATCAATCAGGCTAATCCTTTTTATCTGGGCTATAATTGTATCTCCATACATACATATGGTACCTTCATTGTAACAACATGCACTCCTGTAGACTCCTTCCCCTGCAGTGCTCATCCTTCAGTCATTGCTGTTAAAGGCCAATATTTACGATAATGATAATGGCCTTAGATCCTTCCTATCATGGATATATTTGGAGGAAATAAGATCAACGTGAATGAATCCCTATATAAAATTTTTAATCTTTTTCTGAAAAAAAAATTATTTTGTTTGTACTTCTTTTTGCACACTGTCAATATTCTCCATTTATTCATTATACGGTCATTCTTAGGTAGAGTCTTTCCAAGAAGTGTAGTGTGGAGACATCTAGTGGTCTTTCTGAAATATTCAGTTTCACCACATAAACTAATTTTTCATATAAAAATTACATGAATGTATGTCATTATCAACATAGGAAAACGTGCCTTTGTTCAAAAAAATGCCTTCATAGTCCACATCAGATTCTTCAAGAAATGCATCCAAAGCATCAACAATGAGGGTCGTTTTCAAAAAAAGCAAAACAAAACAAAACAGAACAACAAAAAAGACAAATTGCCTTTTGTGACATACAAAGTTTTCCACTGATATGATGCAAACTTCCAAAGCAATATTTAAGTAACTTCTTATTTGACGTAGAATGTGTCAATGCTAGGGGAGTAAAACTTTGAATATTGAATATTAAGTTGCAATAATAAGTATCAAAATTATTATAATGCTATTTATTTGATAAATGCTTTGTATGAATTTATTAGATGTTTTATAGATATTAATTTAATATTTTGGGTGAATTTACTTACATTAAATGAAGTGCATTTTATGTAAATAACAGAAATTGGAAATTATAAATCCAGCAAATAATATTTTTATAATGAATAAAAGAATATTCAAAGGTAAATTTGCAAAATAATATGAAAATAACATATATATTTAAGTATAATTTCTATATTAAGTTTTAAGGAATGGGGCATATCTAAGTCTTTGTTAACAAGCATAAAATAATCTACTTTTCAAAGTAGATAAATCATTTCTATGATGTGGCATTTCATAAACATGACTTTAACTTTAAAATTGTTCAGAATAATTTGTGTCTAAAACAGTTTAAAATTCTCTTTACAAGATAATTAATAAAAATGAATAAAACAGCACATGATTATTAACAATTATGATAAAAATTTATATTAGTTGAATACTAATAAGAGGCAAGCCATGAATCTCATGGAACCCTATGAGGTGAATTTTAATTTTATAAAGTCTAAACAGAGATCAGTGAGAGGTGAATTACAAGTCCAAAGCCACATTAAGTTCTAGGATGAAAATCAAACTTTAATTTTAGCCATATTTTAACAATGATAATTTAGTTATATATACTATCACTATAAAAATTCTTACTGATATTTGAAAGGTAAAAATCAGTTCCATGGGTGTGAAATAATAACATATATATGAGTTTTTATTTGATGATAGTATTTGGCTAACATCTTAAATTTAGCAATACTCTGCTTCTTTGTAAATTCCAAATGAGAGGCAGACTAAGTTGCAGTTTACAAGATTAAAAATTAAGATTGACAAATGTTTATCTATCTCTCTGACAGATTGGTGTAACTATAAGGCACTGAGAGGCAAAGAGAAGGCAATGAGAAAAATTATAAGGCAATGAGAAAAATCCATACAGTCTTTAGGTTACTGCATTTTTAAGGGTTATTGAAATAAAAACAGAAAGAAAAGCAAGAAGACAATCATATGCCTTCACTGTCAATCCCTAAATAAGAGATTTAGGTATGAACAATTGAAGAACTAGGAAATTTTACCCCACTCTCCCTCTAGGGCCATGCTGTAAGTGACACAGAAAAATATGTAACTCTCCCATCTTCTTTTTCTATATTTGTCTACTTGGAAACCTAAAGAAGAAACCTAAAAGTCAGAAAAAATTGAGAAAAATCTGATAGCAGTGATCTGAATTATGAGAGAATAAAATTTTCCTGGGAAACGTTTTATGTACCAGCATAAAGAAATCCAGTGAGCATTGTAGTTTACTCAAGCTTTATTTAAATAGTTAAGAATGAAAAGGGAATATTGCTAGATGTGTGGAATAAAAAGCAAACTTCACTAAATGAAGGAAATGTTTAAGTAAAATTATGAGTTGGAAATAAAAGATAGAAATAGAAGTCAGACAGGAAACAGCCAACAACTAAATGATTGATTATCTTGAATGATGCCCAGAAAGAAGCAAACAAAGATATAACAGAAGAAATATTCCTCAGCTAAAGAAAGTCAATAAATGCAGACAAAAGTGTGTATGGGCTGGGACATAACTTGGTGCTTTTAATCATCAGATGCTAATAGCTTCTTGTCATCATATTTGAAGTGAAACTATTTTGTGTATTAATCACTCAACGTTCTTCATTATTATATAAGTAACTCTATCATTAACTCTAAGCAAATGGAGTTTGTTTTTCATTAATATAATGAGCAAATTCCTTTTTCTTTTTTTTGTGGGGGATTTTATGGTCTTTTTAAAATGTGTATATAAGATGATCGTGAACAAGTAATAAAGGCTAAGTCTACAATAAATACATTTTCAGTGGGAACTGGATCAGTGGAAAGGTTTGAAGGCCAGGAATGGATAAAGTCTAAACTGTCATCCTATCCAGGACAAAATAAAGCAATTTGAAGTTTGAGCAGTCACAAAGCACAAGTTACTATGTATGCCTGTCTGTTTATAGGCATTCGTTTGAGTGTCATAACTGTAATATTGAGAGTGGTACATGCTAAGAATTAGGTAATATTTAGAAAATAGTTAAAGTCTTTTCTCTCTGAGATCTGATTCATTTCAGTTGATTTGCTTTTAGTAATACATATAGAGAGAAATTTATTACTTTTTTCCAGTGAGCTTTATCAATGAGCACATAATACCAAATAAACACTTGAAGTTGTTTCAGATTTGTTAAACATGATTATTCCTGATAATTGCTTTCATTTCGGTTTTTAAACACAAAATCTGATGACTACTGCAAAAATACTGATTTATTTTGATTTCACATTTTATATAATATAAAAGCCACATTATTAAAAGGAGTTTGGAAAGAGTAGGGTTGATATATAGGCGACTGATAAGATACCAGGATAAAAAAAGCTCAGTAAGAATAATATATCAAATGGCTATAAAATTAAATTTTAATTAAAATTATTTAAAGTATGTCTAGATAGTAACAGGTTTTCAATGATCTAGAATTATTTGGTTTTGAATTCACATAAAAATATACACTTTTCCAGGTTCTGAAAAACAAGCAAATTGTATCCTTTAATTCAACAATATTCGTTACACTGCTGTTTGTTTATTCCGTGTTACCATGTACCAATCAGTGTTCTAGACACTAGGAATATAGCAGTGAACACAATAGACGAAATTTGTTGCTGTTCTGGAGCTCCATCCTAGTAGAAGAATTCATTCAGAAAACTGCATCAGCCCCTAAGCAGTGTCTGATATATCACCAGTACTCATCAAAGACTGACTGGCTGGCTAACTGACTGATTGATTGATTGATTAATTGATTGACAACTGCATAAAGACCACTTCATCTGCCATGGTCACATTCACTTCTGTACTCTTACACACTATACTTCAAAACTTCTTGGAGTCTAACCTACGCTTCTGCTTCTTGATACCTTTTGATTAATATACTGTGTTCTCTAGAGGGTTCTGGGGACAGGACTGCCTCTCCAAAGGGTTTAGAAGGCAAAGCATCAAACCAAAGAAGATTATCTTCAAACTTAAGATCTCATAGTTTGTCAAATGAGCTCAAATGTGTCTGAGGAATTATACTAAATCTAATTCATGTTTTCAATTGAATTTTATCCTTTCATTTTTATCTTTTCAAACATTTCAACTGTCATAATATTCATCTATTTATTTCCATTTTTAGAATGATTGAAGGTTATCTATCTTCTTGGGCCAGTCATAGGAAATTATTCACAATTTGATCATTCTTCTTAGTGTCTTATCAAATATGAAGGGAGATTGAAAGCTTTGCTTAAATAGAAATAAAATGAAATTTTCATTTTACCAAATTAGCTCAATGTTTAAATAAATTTTATATAGTCAATTCACTTTATTTTAGATACATACAACTTTCTAAAATAAAAAAAGTTATTACCCCAACCATTCAAAAGAGAAGAAGAATTTATTTTTATAGTGTGTAATAGAAGATCAATAACATCATAAATAACAAGTTGCGTCATATATAAATGATAAGAATGAGCAAGTCGGATAATGATTTCATTAACTCATTTTAATTGTGACTTGAGGAGATGAAGAAGCAGACAATTTGATGTATGTGTTGAAATATTTTGTGTTAAAATATAATGGGTTGTGAATTATATTTCTGAGAATTACTTTTGGATTCCTAGTGAGATGGTGAATTGCTTCCTTATGCCAGGAAAGTATGACACCAAAGCAATGCCTTTAATTTGTAGACCAGTAAATAATGGCCTCGGATGTGGCAGTTTAAAATATTGTAGACAGAATTACCACAAATATGAATACTTTGGTAAAATAAAATGTTATGTCTTCAAAAGTGAAGTTATATTTAACTAATAATCATCTAAGCAGTGCAGTAGGGGTTTTTATTTTGCTGTATATTTAGCTGTAGCAGTAACTTTGCTTATCAGGTGAAGGCTCTAGAATGTCAGTAATATAAATTTTCCTTCCTGGGCTATTTGTTTACACACTTACATTGTGACTATATGACACGTGAGAACAAAATTGAACTATAAACTCAGATAAATTTGCTTATTATAGCTAATTGACTGCATGGATTCTCACCTGTGAAGATAGTTATAAGGACTGTTGGTCTTTAACTCTGGAGTGAGCTCTTAGTCTCCTATGGGTGTGAGTGAAGTATTGTGGGTGAAGTATCCCATTAGTAAGTAAAGTATTCAAATTAGCAAATAAGAAATACATAACAAGTCCGTACATTCCTAGATCATATTGTGGTAGGACCCAGAGAGATATTTTGAGCACAAGACTGTATGTTTGATGAGTTTGTCATGCAAGTGAGAAGACTAGAAACGAGTGGCTTGGCCTTGGAGAACAGAACTTAAACTTTATAATATGGAACAGTCTCTAGAGTCAGAACATTAGGGTTCAAGTTCTGAATTAAGCATCCAGTAGCTATGTAACCTTGAGCAAGTTATTTCATCTCTCTCTGCCTCTGTTTCCTTATCTATAACATGAGAATACAAACAGTACCTACCGCAGAGTGCTGTCGTGAGGACTAATTGAGAACTTAGCAAGGGTTTGGTATATGGCAAATGATAATATGGTATTTGACTATTATTGCCAACATTAATATTAAAACAATACTACATGTAAGATCACTTTCTAGGTGTTTAATGAAATAAAAAGATGAAGAAGTCCTGAAGACTTCTTGCTGGAGTCTTGCTGGAAGAATTCCCTAATTACGGTTATGATGATATGATCAGATCAGTGTCAATATCCGCACTTATATCTTCTCCAGACAAAATAATGAAAATGGAATTTTAGTCAGTCAATCACAATGCACTAAAACTAGAAAGTTTTCTAAGAGTAGTATATTTCACAATTTGAAGAATTGCTAAAATAGATTAAATACCAATAAAATTAGGTTGATTAAAACAAACAAAAAAAAGTAAGGAAAAACAAAACCCAATAAATGCACAAAAGAAGATACCTGAGGAGGTAAGATTAGTTTTAGAAGGCATGAACTTAGAGTTAACACAAATATGAAGAATGTGGGATTGAGTAATCAGAGGGTAATTCAGGAGGGAACTGAGTATGTGCTCATACTCCACTTTCCATCTGCAAAGAATGGCAAGAAAGTGTGGCATTGGCTTCCAAGCAATGGCAGAAAATGCAAACATTATTTAGGATGGGAGAAGACAAGCAGGGTTGCATCTAACATCCCTCAAGTAGTATGAGCAGCCCACACTTACAAATCCAACTTTCCTCCCCCACTATCAGAAGTGGCTGACGATGATAATCAGAAGTTTGTGTACCATGTTCAAATATAAATACAAATAGACAAATAAAATAAATATATTTAATTCAACATCATCTCAATAACTATAATAGAGAAAAGCTAAAGCCAGAGGAAACTGTATAGCATAGCCATAATCATTATATTCAATTAAAATTTATATTATACCCATAAAATAAGAATAAATTCTTATGAAAAATAAATAATAATATTGGAAACACAATGTGACATGTAATCATCTTACTAAAAACCAATAAAGTAAAAGAGTGAAACAGATAGAACTCAAAAGTAAACCTGCTATAACAAGTAAAGTAAATCTAGAAAACTGAATGAGTTGCTAAAAAAAAACTTATCAAATCACTATGTTGTATAGCTGAAACTAATGTAACATTGTGTGTCAATCATACCTAAAAAAGTTAATAAAAAAAAGGGAACAGAAATAAGGGGGAGCAGGCATATGATATATAACTTCCATAGTGTTTCATGACAAAATGGAACAAAGACGTGAATTGCATGATTTAATAAATTGAAGGGAACAACAAAAACATGATACCAAGACAAAAACCCTTCAGCTCTGTTCTTATTTCTCAAGATCACATTGATTCTTCTATGCCTTTTTTATTATTTTCATGGAAATTCTAGAAATAGCTTCTAAATGTCCCCCCCCCAAAAAAATTGACTTAGATTTTGAGTAAGAGAGTAGATCATATGGTAAGTGTTCTTGCCACACACACACAAAATAGCAGTAATAGTAATGGGAGTGGGTGGAAACTGTGAGGGGATGGATATGTCGATGACCTTTATGACGGTGATGGTTTGATGGGTGTATACTTCCGCCCAAACTCATAGAGTTATTTACCGTAGTGTGTACAGCTTTTTATATGTCAGTCAGACTTCAGTATAGCAGTTTAAAAAAGAAAATCTGAAGACACTAGATCACTGTTCTGAGGATATTTTAGAAAAACAATCAAAATTAAGTTTAATATTTGTGTAAAAAAGATAGCTTATTCTTAATCTGATTATGACAAGATAATGGCAAAACAACTTTCAATTATATGATGTGCATGTCAAAGAGATTATTGTAGTTGTTTGGCATCATATAACTCACTAAACACAATAAGGTTTAAACAAATAGCGAATTAATCAGTATCTGAATAATTCAAATAAAATGTACTAAATATTTAATTCCCTATATCACTTTGTATGTCCATAGAATACCACAAGTTGAAGCTTACAGTTATCTAGAATATCCAATATCCAAAAACCAATTTTTATAAGATTTATTTATTTATTGGAGGGAGAGAGAGAGAGAACATGAACATGGGGTGGAGAGGGGCAGAGGGAGAGGGAGAGAAAGAATCTCAAGCAGACTCCCCACTGAGAGTAGGGCCCGAAGCTGGGCTTGATCTCATGACCCTGAGATCATGACCTGAGCCAAAATCAAGAGTCAGACATTCAGTGAACTAAGCCACCCAGGCACACCATCCAAGAGAAAGATTTTAAAGCTTTTTACTAATTTTAAAAATAAATTTGAGAGTTGTTTTAAAATAGTCTTCAAAAGTTTTAAATTGTTTTCCTTCTACTTTCTTACCCATCTAGTGTAAAATACCACATAATTGATAAATGTAAAATAAGGTTCTGCGTATTTATTGTATTAAAATATAAATTGTTATGATACTATGTTTCATCACACTCCTACCTATTCAACGATAGTGACATGATAAAAATGTACAACAGTTAACTAAGCTAGAACTTATCAAAAAAGAAAATAGGAGGCAAGAAGAGAGACCTTTTGATAAGCAGAGTTAATGTGATATATAAAAATATAGAGAGATAAAGAGGAAGAAACTAGAGGGAAGAGATAAAACATCAAGAAGTAAACAAGGTCAGAAAATTGTAAAATAAATGATAAAGAGAAACTATGTATTCCTTACTTATGTTTATGGTCTACATATGTTCTAATCAGTGAGGTGATAATCATTATAAATAAGGATTTAGTCCATAATTGTAAAAGTCATGGGTAATAACTTTAATTATGTCCAAAGGGATGAGACCCAAGTTATCCCTCTTAAATTTCTACTCATTTTGTTACTTTCCAGAAGCAATGATTATCAGGCTGTTCAAAACAAAAAGCAGATCTGCAGTCACAAAACAATAACACATAGAAGAGATACCCACATATTTGTGGAATCTCTTGGGTGTTAGTATCATAACTTCTTGCATAGGCTGCCCTCTGCAAGTGCAGACACGACCCTATAGTAAGCTGAAGGAAATGCTTCTAGAGCCGGTCATAATGCAAGCTCTCAGGTATGACTGCCATTTCCCAATGCAGCTGTCATTTGCTGAGTTGGAAATGATCTGATTCATATAGGAAGCTTGAATTTTGGACCCAAAGTCCCTTGATAAGTCTCATTATTGCTGTCATGGTGGTGATAGTATCGGTGTTTGCTAAATTTGCTTTTCTTCAACAAAAGCATAAGTGTCTAGCAACTGACACTCATAGGGAATAGTATTTCATGTAACAGATTTAGGGAACTGGTAGTTACTGAATCCTAGATTTGGGCCTTATTTTTTCCCTTCCTTGGCCCATGACACAGACACCTTAGATATAGTCAAAAATGTTTCTGTTTCTAGTTGATGTGTGCTAAAGAAGGCTAGTCATTTTCTTTGTGGGCTGTGCAACAACTGTTCACTACGCCAGACAGTTACAGTGTCATTTTTAGTGCTTGATAAAGTCACAACAGCTAAAGATGAATTTATGTTCAACCCCTGTAATATCTTGTCATGTCAATTAAATTGTGTGTATATGCATAACCTTTAAAATCAATCTGTCCTTTGACTAGCCACTTCTGTGCCTTAAATAAACTTCAAAAATTCAGCAATTCAACAAATATATATTGAAAATTATTACTCTTTGTCACGTACTGTTCTATGACCTTAGGAAACATGCGTGAGTAAAATAAATATTGATTTCTCAGAAAAGCACAGATATGACTATCCCCACTTCTTCAAACTCCCGATACGTGGTTGTGGTTTGACTCACGCCTGCTGACCTTAAGCTTGGTTTTATATTTACAGTATCCTTGGTGGGGCTGTTCCATAGGTTGTATTTGTCCTATGATCACCACTCTGAGCTGTGCTTTACCTGTTTAACTTCATCCTTTCCTCGTGACTGTGATAAATCAATTACAAAGGTACAGAGGGGGAAACCACCTAAGAAATTGATACCTCATTTTTAATATGTCATATAGTATTAGTACTATTCATCAAAGTTTCATGACACTTTTCTTATAATTCTGAAGTTCAAAAGAGTTGATTTCATAGGTACGTGTGTGTGGAGGGGTAGAGATTACCATTCATTCTGTATCTAAAAACTTCCGAAATGTTGGAAGCTTGTATTTGGTCTAAACCATGTGGATTCAAACACAGAGTGATAATGGAAGGAAAAACCATTGATGCTTTTTGTCCTTCTTTTGCCAAGACCCTTACGGTACCCTGGTCATTAGGAAATTTCATTAAAATAAGAAAAATTAGGACGAATTAAAATACTGTGATAAATGTAATCCCTTGCTGTTTAAATGCAGAGAAAATTACACTTATGATGGGAAGGTTCCTTATATGTGTTTTGTTTCGTTTTGCTTTGTTTTGTTTTGGTACAGGGTTTGTACCCAGAACTTTTGAACTACTAAAATAAGAGCTTGCCAACGTTTTTGTTATGGGTGAGACAACTGTTGAAAACTTGAGGGGCGCGTGGGTGGCTCAGTCAGTTAAGCGGCAGATTCTTGATTTTGGCTCAGCTCATGATCTTGGGAGTCTTGAGATCGAGCCCCACATGGGGCTCCATGCTGAGCACAGAGTCTGCTTAGGATTCTCTCTCTCCTTCTCCCTCTGCCTCCCCTGTCCACTCATGCTCCATCTCTCTAAAATAGAAAAATAAAATTCTTAAGAAAAATAAAACTTGATGTGCACAATCCTACATTAATTTTTTTTATGATTTATAAGTGCACCACTAAGCTTTTTGTTCATTTGAATGTTGTTATTCCCACAGCTGTGAATGAGCACTACTGAGTCTGGGCAATATTGTCAGGACAAGAAATTGGTACTTGAAAATATTTTTTCTTTCCCTCATAGGCAAGCATTTCTTTCTCAACAGATCAATCTACTTAAATTACTTTTGGCAATAAGTATATCATTTTTCAAAACCACGTTTAAGAAAATAATTCTTGGTTTTTTTAGAAGGAAGTTGAATGGACTTCAGCTGAGCCTGGGTGGCTCAGTTGGTTGAGCATCTGCCTTCAGCTCAGTTCATGATCTCAAGGTCCTGGGATTGAGTCTCACATTGGGCTCCCTGTCCAGCGGGAGTCTGCTTCTCCCTCTCCTTCTGCTTTTTCCCCCTACACGTTCTCTCTCTCTCTCTCAAAAAAATAAATAAATAAAACCTAAAATTTTTTTTTTTAAAAAGTGCTGTTGCCTAAAGCAGCAAAGGTCTTGATATTCAATCCAAACATTTTCACAAAAGAACGATGGCTATGTACTTAACTTGATTCATGCCATGAGATGTTTCTTAATGCTCAGACTCATAATTTGATTTTTTTGCCCAGTCTGTATTTCAAGTTAATTATCTCTTATTTTCCAAAGAGCAAAAGTATGTGAAAATGTGAAACAATTCTATTTTTCTATTCTGAATTTTTAGATTCCCTCTAATTCTGCCTGCATACTTTCTTGCTGTGTTTTATCAACTACAGATTACAGGAACAAGCGTAACTTTCCCACATTCTGTCTGAAAACCACCTTGTCCTGGTCCACAAATCTGGCAAGTATGTTTCCAAGTCATCATAGACCAGTGTGCTTCCAATTGTTTCGCCTCTGCTTCCCGTACATTTTTTAAATAAAGAGCTGAAATTAGTAAAATAGAAACAGATAAAATGCATGAAATAATCTGTAAAAATTTATTTCTTTGAAAAGTCTAATTAAATATTGAATCTCTGGTAAGCCTGATAAGCACCCCAACCTCAAATCAAGAGGTACAAGTAAACTATTTCAGGGAGAAATTGTATTTACAGACATTAAACACTTTTTAAAATAATAGGTTTAGGGGCACCTGGGTGGCTTAGTCTGTTAAACATCTGCTTTTGGCTTGGGTCATGAGCTCAGTGTGTTGGGATCAGCCCCACATCGGGCTCCCTGCTCAGTGGGGAGTCTGCTTCTCTCTCTCCCTCTGCCTCTCCTCCTACTTGTGCTCTCTCTTGCTCTCAAATAAATAAAATCTTTTTTAAAGATAAAATAAAAAATTTATTAATAAATTTACAAGATAGATGACATATTAAAATACATACCTAAATGATCTTATAACAACTAGGGAAATTGAATCCGTATAGAAAACTCCTCCAGTAAATGAGACACTAAGCCCAAATGGACTTGATGTTTTATTCTCCCCATTATTTCACTAAGAATAAATACCAAATCTACTATATTCTCCAGAATGTGTAAGTCTTCTAAGCTTTTCATTACTTTCTTATTCTTCTTTTATTTCTTCTTCTGTCCCCCACTATTCTATTCTCTGTCCTTCCTTCTTTCTCTACTTTCAATATTTCTTATCTGGATGAAACTTGTCAATTTAAAGAAAATTGGAATTGTCTAATTGTAAAAGTTTGGCCTGGAAGTCAGTTTGTAATCACGTTGTCAATATTTTTCTCATTCAAGACAGTATCCTATAGTTCAACAATGGTGCTTTAATAGTATTTTTGTAGTGTATATTATACCCTATGAAATAATATCAGGTCTTTCTTTTCTTTTAAATCCATTAAATATTCTTATATGATTTGTTTGAATTTTCAGTAAATTGTCCATTAGATGTGTAATGTCCATATACATGTATACATGTAGTATTGGAAATACACATACATACATATAGTATTAGAAATATTTGAAAATTAAAACAAATTAAGGACAAGGGACTAGTGATAGACCTATGTCAACTTTGACTTTTTTTCAATTGCTTTAAGATTTTGGAAATGTTATAATGAGTAGTATATTGAATTAAATGATAAATACTCATAAGGCTGTACATATGTTTGATTTTCTTCATGATTTAGTTTGATTTTCTTGGTGGTGGTTGAAATAAAATTCAGCAAGGAGGGTGGATTAGAAAAGAGAATAATGAAGCACAGTTATAGTCTAACTCAACAGTAAGTTAACTTTCATTTAGGTACTATTCATATGTAGTTACATGTATGGATAATTATATTGAATAAATTAATATTACTTTTAATAAATAATTTTAAAATGGACCTTTTGATTAAATTTAATGACTGGTGGTAATTGGCTACAAGAGCGATATCAAAGTTAATTAAAATATTTGGCTATATACATGAATGAATTTATCTTTATAACCCAGAAAAATCTTAATTGTACTTAATTTTAATGTTCACTTTAAGTCATTGAACTATAAACTTGGCTAAGATGGAGAGAAATGATTCACTAGAAAAAAAGTTGAATGGAACATGAGTGTCAAAATTTTATGAATCAAAAATATAGAGTTAATACTTGAACAAGAATGAGTTTGAACTATGTGGGTCCACTTATATATGGACGTTTTTATAGGATAGTACTGTAAATGTATTTTTTCTTCCTTATGATTTTCTTAATAACATTTTGTTTTCTCCAGCTTACTTTATTGAAGAATACAGTAGATAATACATAACTTACAAATCTGTGTTAGGCATTTATGTTATTGGCAAGGTTTCCAGTCAACAGTAGGCTATCATTAGTTAAGTTTTAGGGAGTCAAAAATTTAAAGTTATAAACAGATTTTTGACTGCAGAGAAGGTTGGCACCCCTAACCCCCACTTTGTTCAAGGGTTAAAACTGTATTTTTCTTTTAAAGATTTTATTTATTTATTTGACAGAGAGAGACACAGCAAGAGAGGGAACACAAGCAGGGGGAGTGGGAGAGGGAGAAGCAGGCTTCCCGCCGAGCAGGGAGCCCAATGCAGGGCTCAATCCCTGAGCCCTGGGATCACAACCTGAGTTGAAGTCAGACACTTAATGACTGAGCCACCCAGGCGCCCCTAAAACTGTATTATTAAATTGAATAAAATCTAGGTAGCTTGTCCTGTTTTGCTCACCTTTTGAGCTATAGCTTTGGAAGCAGAGGAGAATAGCTCAAAATTTCTACAAACTCTTATATCTGAAAGTTTTGGAGTAATACTAAAATAGCATTCTTGCCATTCACTAACATGTGAAAACCAAATGGAAGAATTAATTCTACTTCTTTTAAAAAAAATACAATGGTTTAACTCTTATAGAAAATTAGTATTTAAAAAAAAACCGAAAATTAGTATTTTCTTTTCTCCAGCAGTTGTTATACTTTTATTTTTGAATAATGGCCATGATTTATTTTTATTTCTATTTTCATTTTTATTCAGAGTAAATCAGTCAAAAACTCATAATATGGATCATTTCTCATTGAAAAAACATTGTAATGTTGAACAGGAGATTGATTTTTTTTTAATTCAACAACAATTTATTGACCAGGATTTGACAGGATTGGTTCTGAATATTGGAGATATATCATTTAACTAAGCACCAGGAATCTTAAGTATTTGTGAAATTTATAGTCTACTTGGAGACAGGGCCTATATTTACACAGTATGGTAGAAAATAATGTATGAGTTGGAGAAAAATGAAACATAGATGGAGAACACATGTTGGAAGAAGTATTAAATTTAAATGGATGGGTTAGGATTTGCAATGAGGTAGATGAAACTAGAAGATATTATGTGAAGTGAAATAAGTCAGAGAGAGACAAATACCATATGATTTCACTCATTATGTGGAATTTAAGAAACAAACAGAAAAAATTATCATAGGGGGGATAAAAGGGAGAGGCAAACCAAGAGAACAACTGATCATTGCCAGAGGGGAGGTGGGTTGGGAGGATGGGTTAAATAGGTGGTGAGGATTAAGAAGGGCACTTGTACTGAGCATGGAGTGTTGTGTATAAATGCTGAAACACTAAATTTTACACATGAAACTAATATTACACTGTACGTTAACTTTAATGAAAAAGAACTTATAAAAAAACAAAAGAATGGGTTAGAAAAGATGCAAAAATAACATCTGAATAAAGATCTGAAGAATATGAGGGTGGGAGCTTTGAAGATACCAGAGGAGAGAACGATGCAGAGGGAAAGGGAATCCATGTGGGCCTCGAGGAGGAGTGTTCTCTTAGTTTATGCTCCATCAAAGAGAGGAGTTTAGGTGAAGAGAATAAGCCGGGGCCATCATTAGAAGGAAAATGCCGGGAGTGGATTATAGGGTCTATTGTTATTGTAAATCATCAGCTTTCATTCTGAATGAAATGATTTTTTAATGCAGGTCCTAGCTCTAATTACAGACCAAAAGAGGGCACAAGGAAAGGGCTGAATTATTCAGCTAAGACGTGACAATGTCTTGACCCAGGATGTATCTGTTTAGGTCAATGGACATACTCAAGGTAGAATGATAGGATTTTCTGATTAAGAAAAGTGAGCTTTGGGGCTCCTGGGTGGCTCGGTCAGTTAAGCATCTGCCTTCGGCTCAGGTCATGATCCCAGGGTCCTGGAATTGAGCTTCAAGTTGAGAACCTTGCTCAAGAGGGAGGCTGCTTCTCCGTCTCCTCCTAACCTTCCCCCATGCTCCTGCTTTCTCTGTCTCTGAAATGAATAAATAAAAATATTTTTTTAAAAAAAGTGAGCTTTAAGAAAAATAGGAATATCAAGAATGATTCTAAATCTATGCCTGAGAAACTCAAATGATGTTATTGCCAGTACAGGAGATAGAGAGGCAGCACAATTAATCTTCTAAAGTAAGGCCAGCATCTAAGCTTTTAACATATAAGACTGTGATGCCTCATACACATCCAGGTGAAGGGTTCAATAGACAAGACTGTTGTCTATATGAGTTAGGAAATTAAGTGAAAGGTCTAGGGTAGAGATATGAACTCTTGATTTGCAAGCATTTATACAGCATATGAAAATGTAAGACTGAATAAAATCACCAAAGGAGTGAATGAAGTTAGGGAAGAAAGACAGAAAAAAGTCTGAGTCATCAGGCTCAACTTTAAGATACTGGAGACTGAGAAGGAACAGACAAAAAGTAGAGGAAAGACTTTCTGAAGGAAGAT
The DNA here is from genome assembly GCA_028533885.1 of Nasua narica. Lineage (NCBI taxonomy): Eukaryota > Metazoa > Chordata > Mammalia > Carnivora > Procyonidae > Nasua > Nasua narica. Next base: position 71,661,886 of record CM052808.1, read on the forward strand.
TTTCTGAAACTAGGTGAAGAAAATTATTCAGGGAAGGACTATATCAAATTCTGCTATTGGGTCACTTAAGATAAATCCTGAGGAATGGCCGCTGGCTTTTCAACATGGAGGTCATCGGTAGACTTAACGAATAGAGGATTTGATGGGCCTGATGTCAAAGAGGAAAGGGAGAAAATGTTAGAGTCCAGTGTAAACAATACCTTTGAGGAGTTTGCTGACTGGGGATAGAAGAGGGGCAGGTAAAAGAGTGAATACTAGGTTTAAAAAAAGAACATGTTTCTTTTTTATATGAGGAAAATAATAATGTTTGCCCATCCTAAACATCTGGTAGAAAGTAGAAAAAGTATAATGAAGGGAGAAGATTGCTTTCAGTTTAATTTCATGTAGGTGCAGAAAATAAGGAAGTGGGATTGGACATTTTAGTTACCCTTCTGTGAATAACACAGAGTAGAAAAGAGTAAAGCTATAGGGTCATTAGACATCTTCCCTTCCCTTCCTTTCTCCATAAATATTTGAGACTTCATGGATGTATCATGAATTGATATACCCTAAATCTACTCATCTTTTTTTTTTTTGCATTTTTGTTGATACAGTTATCAAAAAACAGTAAATCATGTAGTAGTTGTTAATGGAAAGCAGAAAATTAAAAAAAATGAATTCAGGGAAGGCCAAATTTTAACCTCAATTATGCTATGAAAAAGCTAGCAAGAAATTCCTTTGAGGTCAAGGCATTTAGCAATCATTAAGTAGTAAAAAAATATATACTTTGTATCAGTTTCCTTTCTTATCAATATAGAACTCTCTCCACCTTTTCCACCCTATTTGTTGTGGTTTCCCAAGCCATGTAGCTTTCAGTCAGGTTTGATCAATAGGCTGCCCCAGATAGGTGGGAGAAGGGAAAATGTGGTCAATGTATCTATTTCCCTGTCCTCTTTCAGAAGCCTTATGCTGTGCTGTCCATTGTGAAGGTTATTACTCCTCTAAGGAGGTGAACTCAATAGCATTGCTGCTTAAATTATGTTTTACGGACCAGTATCACTCTGCCAATTATTACTGCAGGCCAGCAATGAACTAATTACAAACATGATGAGTAGAATTTAGAAGACATCACAGCAATTTCAGAGGGTAAATTTGTATCTGCCAAACCTGATTATGCCAAAACTAGACTTGTATTTAGATTATCTTTTTCACTTCATTTTTAGTGGTTTACTTTCATTTTCCAAATTTTAATTTAACAAATGTCTTTTAATTTATTTCCTTTGTAATTTACTTTAGTTTTAAAGTATTGATCTTCAAGAGACTGGAAATATAGAAAACAAGCCAATAAACAAAAAACTAAACCCAATTCTTTATCACAGATATTTTGAAAAGACCTGCTCTGTAAGACTCTCGCCTTGCAGGTCCCTACACATTTCTCCTGCAGACTTAAAGGCATTAACTACTACCAGCTTCTAATCCAGAAGTTAGACACTGTCCCTGGTGTTCCCACACCTTCAGTTTTGTAAACAGTTTATTTCAAAGAAAATAATCAATGAGGTATCAATTTCTTGCTGGGTACCTAAACTAATAATGAAATTTTCATTTTAATATAAATTTCATTCTTTGTTTTGCTGAATGAATATTTGGTTCTTGGTAGAAGTTGAGAGAAGAGAACATAGATTTCATTTTCAAGAGAGGCAAGTCAATATCTTTCCTGGATCTCAGTACTTGTTAGACAAGAAGAGCTTGTTCATGTCTAAGAGTTTGAACACTGCAAAAAAGTGTTTCTTGTCACTGAAATCCAGAACTGGTCTAAGGGAAGATCAATATACTTTTTTTTTTTTTATCCGAAGTCCATACTAGCCTTTCCCTCACAAAATTCTTCTCTTCCTCGTAAAACCAATTTCTGGGCTGAGTGTAAGTTCTCTGAACAGGTCTGTCATCTTGTCTCATACTTGTGTTGAGAGAGAAGGTAGCTATTTTTCAATTTTGATTCTACAGTTCATCCAAGTGGTTTTCAATAAGAGTTGAGACTTGCTGATGCTTTTCCTCACTCTGAATCTCCTGTGAGAATAGAAACATTTCACGATTTCCTTGTTTGACCCATGTTTCCAAAAATTGGGTTTCTTTCTAAATCCACTTAAAGACAAAATATTTTCTGTAGGGTCGTAAAGAGATTTCTCCAACTGGTTCACATGATGAGGCTTTTCTTCCAAGTAGGCTACATTCATGGCTACCCATCCTCTTCAAAACAAACAGAATATATAGCCTACTATTTGGTTGGAAGCATTCCTGCAATTCACCTTTCAATCCAAATACCTGTTGAGAAGTCTTCCTTTGTTAAACCACAGGATTACTCAGTGTTGGAGGAGAATTATGCATTTGTTATTCTGGCTTCCTCATTGTTTTGAACATCCTCAACTGAAGTAGCCTTATAACATTAACCATTAGGTAACAGCTTCCAGAACCATTTTTCATACCCAAGAGTTTTTTTGTTTTTAAAGATTTAATTTATTTGACAGATAGAGATAACAAATAGGCAAAGAGGCAGGCAGAGAAGAGGGGGAAAGCAGGCTCCCCACTGAGCAGAGAGCCTGATGCGGGGCTCGATCCCAGGACCTGAGATCATGACCCGTGCCGAAGGCAGAGGCCTGAACCCACTGAGCCACCCAGGCGCCCCCATACCCAAGAGTTTTTGACAATAACTTCTCTCTGTGAAGAAAGCAGTGTTTTATGAAACATTAGGACTTTAGTGTTACTTTTGCAACTTGAGATGTGAAACATCACAAAACCAATCATTGATGGGCACCAATAATACAGACACCAACAAAGTGCCTCTAAGATACACTTACCGTTTCCAGATGAAGACAAAACTTGAAATACATTTATACCTCTGCTTGTTTGGGGAAGCTTATAAGAAAAAAATGTTGAATTTCACCATTTTTTGCAAATCTTACAAAACTACACATGACATTTATTGATTCAATCAATCGAGACAGAAAAATTAATGTGTTTCTTTAAATCTCCTGCATCATTTCTGTGACTTCTATACTTGTACTGTTTGAGAATGGGATCATTTCAAGTTCCCACACTGCATTTTTTCATATACTCACCCCGATTTTATCACATACTTACCCTAATTTGCATGTGAATATTATCTGGTCCTCACCAACACTATTTTTTTTCTTTCATGTTTTGGGCAAAATGTTTGCTAATAATTTGTTTTCTAAGACAGTAGAAGAAATATGACTTTTTTGTTTAACAAAATCTTTACTCTGAGATCCCAGTAGTCACTTAAAATAATCAGCACCTTTACTTGTTCAGCAGCTCTGGTTTATAGTTCAGTCTTTCATGATTTTCCAGAAACTATTGTTGGCTTTATATACTATGCTTTATAGATGGCTCACAATGGAAAGAGGCAACATGATTCACTACGTCATGTAAACAGCACTGATAAGTGGTTTGTGCACCTGGCTTTTTCCAGCGTCCCTTGTCACACTCATGAGATGAAATACCTCAGAGGATAGTAACTCTGCAACATAACCTAATCAGATTTGCCCATTGGCTAAAGCCTGTAACCATTATCATCCTCTTGTGTGTCATATGTTGTCTCAAAAATTGCCACGTTGGGCAACATGGTTGCAAAACATGACTCCTAAGAAAACATAAAAAGAAGGAAGCAATAAATAACTAAATGAGAAACTGCCAAAAAAAATAAAGTTAAACATTTATTACACAATTCGGCTCTGACCCATACAATCTATTTTCACGAGTCCTATGATGGCAACAAGATGACAAAGAGGAAACAGCTGAACAGCAGCATAAACAAATACCTTTTTGGTTTGCAAAACCCATTCCTATTTTATTTTGCACTTGAAGACCTTGTTTGTCTCATAAAAATTAGCCAAAGATGCATTTGGAGAGTGTGGGGGGGAGAGTTAATTCAGGAGGGCAACATTGCCAGGTTGCTAATCTCTCCCCCATCCAGTGCAGCTCTCGCCGCCTGTCGAGGGGCATCTCTGTTTCTCTCCAAAAGCTGAGACTGGACTCAAGCAAGCGTAATGTAATGTGCTGTTACACAGTACTGAGAGACCTCGAGCATCCTATCACCCCATGCACATGCGGCATGCAAAGGGAAAAGGAAGAGTGCTACTTTTATCTATATCCTAATCTCCCCTTAGAGGGAGCTTGTGGAATTTGAAGGGTTTTACAGAACCACCACTGAAACAATCTGGTCTAGGGGACAAAATAGAAGGCACCCTATTTACTCACTTTTAAGGGTTAATGGGTATGTGTAAATTTGGCACAGGTGGCTGTTGCAGGTGTGAATTTAACATTTAGGTCAATTATTCAAGAGTGAAAAAGTGAGGGTGCACCAAAAGAAATATGAGCGATCCATAACACATTTATTTGCAAATGACTATGAATTAAAGTTCTTCAAATTATTTCAAAAGCAGTGTCCAAACAGGTTTGATGACATAATTTAGCTCAAGGGAAATCACATTTTGTGCAGAGATTAATCTAAATCGTCGTCATTAGAGTACTTCATATTTGTCATTTTCTGAATACAAACAAAAATCCATTAGGGCTGTTGAGTGTGTACACACATGTGTAAGTAGTTGTGTATATGTTTATACACATGTGTAAATATGTGTGTGCATGTGTGTGCATGTGTGTAATTCAGGCTATCCAGCCATGAGCTACAAATAAATCTGTAGAAAGCAAATGCTTAATTACAAAAGATAACTGGTTTACTGCTTTTCTAGCCAGAAAGTGCCACAGTTTTCACTTTGTCCACCAGATGGCAAGCTATCACTATTAATCCGCCAACTATAGTCCAGACCCTAACCTTTACAATAATTAAAATGATCCCTTCAAGAGAAATCTTTGGAAGAGCATACTATCACATTAATCATAGGTAGAAACAAATAAAATGATTTCTAGACAGCTCTATTTTGTCTAATCTGTATTTAATCTCTCTTGACATTAGCCAATAATTAATTAATTAACCATATATAAAAACTAAATAGCTCTAAAATATTACCTAAATCCCACCGTAATTCTCCATACTTCAGATCACCAATCTACATCATTTAACTTTATAAAAATCTGGCCAAATGTTTCTATACTTCCATGAATACCTTAGTCTTAAATAGTGATTTCAAAATTTCAAAAAAATTACATTGTTTCTTCATAATACTCCTTAGAAGCGAATATTATTTTAAGGAGAAAAAGAACCACATGGAGGTTGCTTGCCTTGCTTATAGTAATATGTTTCCTTTCAGAAGTAAAATCTGCAGAATTTAATATTAGAAAAACTAGCTTTTTTAGTTACTTTCAATTAAAAACAATGAAGCATCTAAAAGTGCAGAAAAAAAGATATAGAGAATAAGGTAATAATCACCAGTACCTCGCTTTATCAGAACTTAACAATGAACATAACCAGCTTCAGTTTTTTTTTTTTAAGTAAGTACCGAAAAATTGAAGCCCAATTGTGCCTTCCCAAACTGGTTTCTTTCTCTCCCATTCCAGAAGTACTATTCTGAAAGTCATCACCATAGTACATCAAATATTTATTTCTCTTGGAAAGTTTTGTAAATCCATACTTTAGCATTAATAAATTATATGTATTTTGTTATGATATCATGCTATTTATACGGTTCTGCAACTTTCATTTGCAGCACATAGTCTGTGAATCTTATTTAAATTGACACATACACCCCTGTTTCCTCATTTTAGATAATTATACAATTTTCTTTTCCATCTGTATCACAATTGTAGATGTTCTTGCTAATGGTTATTTGGCCTGATTTCTGTTTTATAGAAATGCTGCAACTCATATGGCTGTGAATATTTGCTTGTGGATATATATATATATATATATATATATATATATATGAATTTGCTGATTTTGCTTTGTTTTGTACCTTGGGGTAAATATTTGGAAGTGGAATTTCTGGTTCAAAATGTGAGTGACTTTCTCTTTAATATATATTCCAATTTTTTTTTCCTAAAATACATGTACTTGTATTAAACTTGGTATCTCTTGCTTAAGAACCTTTCAGAATTTGGGCCCCTGGGTGGCGCAGTTGGTTGAGCGACTGCCTTCAGCTCAGGTCATGGTCCCGGAGTCCTGGGATCGAGTCCCACATCGGGCTCCCAGCTCCATGCGGAGTCCGCTTCTCACTCTGACCTGCTCTCTCTCACTCTCTCTCTTTCCAAATAAATAAATAAATAAAATCTTTTAAAAAAAAAAAAAAGAACCTTTCAGAATTTTGTCAATGGTGCTTTTTCATTTTAGGCATAGATTCCTTGCTTTAAACCAAGTACAGTAGAAAGTCCAGAATATAAACTAGATACTATGAGGTGAATTGTTTCCACCACAAAAAAAATGTTGATGTCCTCACCCTAAGTAATTCAGAATATGGACTTATTTGGAAATAGTCTCTTTCAAGAGCTAACCAGGTTAAAATGAGGTCATTAGTCTGAACCCCAATCGGATATGACTGGTATCCTTATGAAAGGGGAAAGTTTGAACACACATGCAGACATGTTCAGAGATGTAAAAGACACAGAAGGAATGCCATGTGGAGTTGGACAGTTGGAGTGATACTTCTATAAGTCAAGGAATGTCAAAGATTGAGGGCAAATAACCAAAATCTAGGGTAAGGGAAGGGTATTCCCCTACAAGTTTCAGAGGGAGCACAGCTCTACCCTAACCTCGATTTTTGAACTTCTAGCCTCCAGAATTGTGAGACAATAAATGTTCACTATTCTAAGCCAATAATTATGGGACTTGGTTACTCCTGCCCTAGGAAACTAATGGAGTACCCAGAGTTTCCAGCTCCCTAGTTGTGTTATCAAGCACTTATGTTGGTCCACTGTGAAGGGATTGGCACAAAGGGTTCAAGTTTCAAATCAACTGACCTTAAAGCAGGGTGATTAGCGGGACCTGATTTCCCACTTGAACCCACAGTGTGGAGCCAGAGATCAGAGCAGTGTGTCTGTAAGCCATGGAATGCCGAGGATTGCAGACAGACCACCAGAAGCTGTAAGACAGGAGAGGACTGATTCTCTCCACTAGCCTTCCTAGGGAATCATCTTGGCCAACACCTTGGTCCCGGACCTCCCCCTTCCAGATAGTGAGAGAATACAGTGTGTTATCCTGAAGCACCTAGTTTGCGCTACTTGGTCAGGGCAGGCCAAGGAAAACAGTATCTTACGTACGAGTGTGTGTCTGCTTCTGTCAAAGCCATTCCTGGGCTCAGCAGCCTAAGCACCTTGACTCCTTCCCAACTTCTCTTCCATCCTCTGTGTTCCCTGAGCTTCTCAGAGCACATATTTGAGACACACTGTACTAAACCATGTCTCTTGAGAGACTTGATATTTTCAAATTACAAGCTACTTTAAACAAAATGCCTAATTACTTTAGAAAATGCAAATTACTTTAGATAAAATGTATTTAAAGAGATACTGGTAAAGTTTCTACTCTCAGTGCAACATGAAACGGTGTACAGCACAAAGGTTTCTATAAATCGATCATAAGGCTTTACGGTGTTTTCCAAGGGGATTAGTCATAATACTATGCAAGAAATGTGCATATATTTACAGAAAATGTGTACATTTGCAGATGGTACTATGGCCTATGGTTGTGAGAAAAGGGGAAAGGTCAAATTATTCCTAATTTTTTAAAGTTGATCTTTCCTGGGTGCCTGGGTGGTTCAGTCCATTAAGTATCTGCCTTCAGCTCTGGTCATGATCTCAGGGTCCTCAGATCAAGTCCCACATCGACCAATGGGGAGTCTGCTTCTCCCTCTCCCTCTGTCACTGCCCCCCAACTCATTCTCTCCTTCTTTCTCTCTCTCTTTCAAAAAAATAAATAAAATCTTTAAAAAAATAAAAAATAAAATAAAGTTGATCTCTCCCTGGGTGAATTACTCTCTTGAGGTCATTACCCTCCCCCCGAATTAATCATTGTTTGATTCAGAATTCCTTCTGTCTTGTTCTGCATTGTATTCATTATTAAAATTGCCATATAGGCAATATATTTTAGTATTGAAGAGCATGAACTCAAGAATTCATATTCTGTACGATCTTGGACAAATTACTTCTATATCCATAAATTTCCCATCTGAAAAATGAAGATAATATGTCTACCTCTTAGACTAAATGATTTAACATATATTTATGCCCTAAGAAAATCATATGATACATATTGTTTGATGGATATTAGCTATTTTTGTGCTTTGCCATATAAATGTGAAAATTATATATTATTAGCACTTTTAAATGTATATATGGGAACTATATATATTTCTAGTATTTTCTTTTATGAATCAATATAAGGGAAATAAAATATAAATGTTCATGGTTTACTATTTCCACAGAAATTTTTTTCTTACTATAAATTTGTTACTAAAATGAAAATTGGATGATACATACTATTTAAGTTTTAAAGATTATATTATAATCCTTAAAGAAAAAAAAAGCCAGGGACACCTGGGTGGCTCAGTGGGTTAAAGCCTCTGCCTTCGGCTCAGGTCATGATCTCAAGGTCCTGGGATCAAGTCCCGTATCGGGCTCCCTGTTCAGCAGGGAGCCTGCTTCCCCCTCTCTCTCTGCCTGCCTCTCTGCCTACTTGTGATCTCTCTCTGTCAAATAAATAAATAAAATCTTTGAGAAAAAAAAAAGCCAAATACACACATAGGTAAATGGGTAACAAACAGATAAGATTCATAAACTGCACCAGGCATGTATTTCCAAATAGGGAAACAGTTCTTGAAAAGGAAAAAAGAACTGATATGAGAAATCACCTAATAACTCAGTGTTTGAATGTTTTTATCCATTAAAAAAGTAAAGCAAGAGATTATTACGTTCTCTTCCAGTTCTGAAACTATTTCAGTACCTAACTGAAGTGCAAAATAATTAGATTTGCAACATTTACAAGTCTGCTCCCAAGCAATCGTGTGTTTTACATAAGACATATGACTCTTCAATATTTGTTCTGCCTTACCCAAGCAAAAACATGCAAACATTTGAGTCAATATTTCTACTAGATCATCGTATGATAGATGTGGATAAAGTCTTATATAAGAGTTTGTATTTCAGCTTTCAGTCTAAATTTTGACATTGCATGTAGAGGGACAATAGTTTTATTCACCAAGCTTCTTATAGAACAATGATGTTTGCTTGGTTCCTAATATCTTACCTTTCTCTGTCAAAAATCAAATAAGTCTCTTAAACTAGAAAGTTTATAATCTATGTCACAATACAGCTTGTGGGAAAGTTCCAATAAAAGCAAGAAGGAAAGGCCTTTGAGGATAGAAAGAGATTTTTAGAGGACATGGATCGGTTGATGTCTTTCTCAAGGAACCCACGGCCAAGTCCTCCTGGCCCACAATCTGAGGGCTGAAAAGGGGAGCAGTGCAGCAGGAGAGGACAGGGAATTTTCAATGGAAACCGATATCACATGAGAAATAAAGTGAGATCATCTGTGTCTGTGTTCTACCTCCCAGCTCCATGAAATTCCATGCAAGCCTGGCTTCAATAGAGAAGGATTTCTAGGTATATTTCTAGATAGAATCACGTGAAAAAGAGAAGTTTCTACATGCCTAGAGACGAGTGGCAGAATTTTAACTTTTTTTTAAAAGATTTTATTTATTTATTTGAGGCAGTATAAGCAGAGGGGCCGGGGTGGGGGTGGGGCACAGAGAGAAGCAGCAGCAGACTCCCTGCTCAACGGAGAGCCCAACCTGACGGGATCCAAGGACCCTGAGATCATGACCTGAGCGAAAGGTAGACTCTTAACCAACTGAGCCACCCAGATCCCCCAAGAATTTTAACTTCTTGAGAAGACTTGTAGATGGGGAGTGTTTGGAGGAAGCATCAGAGTATGGGGAAGTAGAGACTTGATTGGCAGAAAAAGGTTTAAAATCTCCAAAGAAAAGAGCCTTCCATCCCCAAAGACAGAAAATCAATAAAAGGTCATTGATCTCATTGGCCTGATAGCAATAATTCCAAAGTATGTGATCCAAAATGCACATGGAATATATACCCTAGCCTAACATGTCATTACATAAAGCAAGTATCGATATCTTTGAAAGGCCTAGAAATACTCAGAATATATTATCTAACCACTGAATAATTAAGGTGGATAGTGTAATAAAAACATAAATAGAAAATAGATCATAAAATTGTAAATAATCCCTCAAGCAAAGAAAAGATGAGAAAGGAATTACAAAGTATTTTCGACCGAATGGAAATAAAGCTGCACTATGGCAAAATTTGTGAAATGTAGACCAAACAATGCTGAAAGAATACTTGCATATGTAAAAAGAGTTCTAATTGTTGTTAAGAATAGCCTCCCCAATATTCTGGGTTTGTTATTAAAAGATGCTCTATCTGGTTAGTAAGCACAGTATTTCTCTACAGAATAAAACGGTCCCAATTCTTCACCAGTCCTTGCAGCCTGGTCCTTTGCTACCTTTGCAACTCCTCCTGCCAGAGGCAAACGCCTACCCCTTGACGGTGAGCTTGCTCACGTGATTTACTGCAAGCAATGGCAGTCACTCCCTCTGCAGCCTGAGACCCAGTTAAACCCTTGAGACCTGAGCCCAGACTACAGCAAGAAACCAAATTCTACATCAATAGTTTGAAGCAGAAAGCTATGTTGAGTCCCACCTGACCTGCAGACACATGAACAAGAATAAATGGCCATTCCTAATTCTTTCAGCCACAGATTTGGGGGATAATTTGTTATGTAATAAATCTGACTAATATAAATTTCTTAAAAAAAAAAACACCTTGGAACAGTAAACTTCTTTGAATAGTTTCAGTTGATTACAAATAAGTGGAAGGATTACCGGGCAGTAACCTTTCCTCTTTTTTGGCACATCAGTATATACACCAACTTAAAATATCCCCAATTCTAGAGCAAGTATGAATGTTTATACTGAGGTTATATGAATAATTTACGTGTATGCATTTGTTCAATCTGATTTTAAAATATAACCATCATCTAAATTTATCTCTTTCTTTCCAGAACTAAGTGGTTTTTTAGTGAGAGGTTAATAAAACATTGAACTTCCATATCTAAAATAGTCTTAAAAAACAAGATTTATGTGATAAAATTTTCTCTGGCAAAGAACTTACACTTAAGTGGGTATAATCAGGTTGAAAGTTTACTAAGCTCAGCAATTCATTTTGGTTACAATTGTAGCACTTCCCTCATACTGATGTGGGGCCTCTGTTTTCCCTGTTGTAGTTCTCAACTGAAAAGTAAATTATTCCTTTACATTCCTTGTAGTAGCTTCTATCATTTGTACTGCAGCATGACCTCAGCCAGTAGGGTTTTCAATTTGTTTCACTAATAAGACATATTGCTGGCTTGCTCTTGGATTTTGTCTGACAAATGAGCTTAGTGAGAACAGGAGAACAAAGAGTCAATACCATTTTTCTTGCTTATTAGCTTCCAAACGTCTCAGGATACAAACACAAAGTGATCTGCAAACTGTTCAGCATATCTTTAATTGATTTTTGTGATGCTCTTCAAGTAATGTCCATAGGAACAACAGGGATGGGCTTTCTTTGCCTCTCTGATTGTAATTGTATCCTACTGGAAAGCCCAGAATCAGTCACTGCTACATGTGTTTTCTTTTAAAGGAAGCACAAGAGGGAGATAGAATACCTTACTTCGAAAAGTGTCTCTTTTTCTTCCTATTGTTAACTATTTTTCATTAGAAATATGCCTCTTAGACCAGCAGAAGGTCAAGACCTGCCCAATGTGATAAAAATTAGGGACTTTTCTCTCAGCCCTCAAAAGGAAAAGAGGTGTCTCATTTCTATTTAAGACTTGAACATGAAAACTCAGAAAACTGTACATAACTAAGAAATCATGTCTTCTGCAGAGAACAGATTGGAAATATGTGGTCAGAATGATATTTGATTTTTATTCCTTAGAACTCTCTGAAACAGCAATCGAGAATTGATTTCCAAAGTGAGTCTATATAAATCAGAAAAAAAGATTTTTTGTTTAAATATTTTATTTATTTATTTATTTATTTATTTGACACAGAGAGAGAGAGAGAGAGAGATCACAAGCAAGGGCAGTGACAGAGGGAGAGGGAGATGCAGACTCCCCACTGAGCAGGGAGCCCCATGTGGGACTCAATCCCAGCACCCTGGGATCATGACCGAGCTGAAGGCAGACGCTTAACCAACTGAGCCACCCAGGTGCCCCAGAAAAAGTTTTAACAACAAAACAATCTAAATTTGGTCAAACTTACCATTTTGTAAAAACAGTTTTTAAATTTCATTGAAAAGTTGGTATTACTATTAGGGGTGTTTTTAAAGATGTTAGTTTGTGTTGCAGGGAATGAAATTCTTGAATTATTTTCATATTTGAAAAATATTTGGCCTTTCAAGTATTTACCTTTTACTTGAGAAAAATTATAACATATATTAAGCTGAAGTTACTTTTATGTAATTAAATGTCGTTTTAAAGCTAACAAATATATTTAAAGGAACACTCATAAGATAACTAGATTGCTGTATTAGTCTTACTATGGCTTTCCACCAAAATTTGTACATTATTTTAAAATTGTATTTGTTTAATACTCAAATTCTTTACACTCTATCACATAAATATTTTATTAAACTTTAATAATATAGTTTTCTGCATTTTGTATTCTTTTAAGTAGGGAATCATTTTACTGTTTTAAAACAAGATTCACATTTAGTATGTCCTTAAATTTTTTTGTACATTATATGAACCTTTATTTTAAGGCACAATACTGTCACATTTTATATTCTGTACTTAGAGATTTTTTTTTAACTCTTAACCATATTTACACCAGACCCAAATGCCTGATCACCATCCACAGATGCTTAGGGGATGTTATTAAACTATTTGTGCCATATATTTTGAAAGTAAAGATGACCAAGTACATATTTGGAGTCACAGCTCTTTCTTTCTTAAACAACTCTGGACAGCCTGGATCATTTTGATTTTTTTGAAAGCATTGTTTAACTGATTATATTAGGAATGTTGTTGTCCTTACTTATGATAAAAACAAAGTATGGCCTCAGCACTCTTTTAGATGTTAATTTATTTTTTTAAAGGAACAGATAAAAAATAATTCAACATTATCCAACAACTAAATAATTTGCCATTCAAATTGCCTATTTTGTAATCTTAACAAATTCAGGATGAACTTTATCAAAATGGTCAGTTTGACTCTTTTCCTTGGCTCATTGCCTTTACATGTTAATGAGATATAATTTCTATTTAAATAGTACTACGTGTTTTGAAATCCACATAATCAATCCAATGACAAAATAAGTTATTTCAAATTAATATGAATCCGTCCCAGTCGAGTGTTTTCCATTTAACATTACTTATTACTTGCTTTAAGGGCTGCTCATGGGTGCTTAAATCTCTCGTATTTGCTTAGGATCTGGAAAACTTTCCTTAGTGGTTGTCATACTTTGGGGCATGACCTTTTGCAAGTTCTCAGCAATTAGAATACAGGAAGAAGCATCCTTCCCTTTGCTTTCCCCTTCTTGACACTGCTGGCCAAGGAGGGAACCTGCATGCACACAGATCTTCCTTTTCAAAGGAGAATTAAGTAGGACTGGAAGTGCAGGATCTCCTCCGGCTGTTTTCTCTTATTTATCTTTTTTTTCTTTTCTTTTCTTTTCTTTTTTCCCTTTCTTTTCTTTTCTTTCCTTTCCTTTCCTTCCTTTCTTTCCTTTCCTTTCCTTTCTTTTCTTTTTCCTTTCTTCTTTTCCCCTTCCTTCTTTTCTTTCTTTCTTTCTTTCTTCCTTTCTTTCTTTCTCTTCTTGTCTTCTCTGTTCTATTGTAAATTGGGATTAAATTGGAAACTTTGACCCTCCCTCTTGAGAAAACATCTGTATTTTTGACCTAGGATGGCTCTGTTCTATACAGTTGGGCAAATATTTCTCCTTTCTGTCTTCTTTCTGTCTCCTGACGCTAATATATGTGACTCTTGTCCCTTTTAGTAACGAGATTCAACACATTGTTTTTTTTTATACTACCTTGAAGATAAAAATCATCGACCTTTGGCTTGCCTTAATTTGATGTGACTTGAACTTAAAGGACAGACAGTACAAAGAGCCCACTATTTGATGTGATACTTCACTGGAGTTCTGCTCACTAGAATAGAAAGCCGCTTACGGTTTTCCCTTTGAGCTCAATTGAGAAACCAATTGGGGAAAAAAATGCAAATGTCATATAAAGTTTAAAATACCGTCTTGGTTGCTGTTAAAAATGAATCAGATACTTCTACTTAAACCCAGGTTCAGAACAGACTTCTCACTCTTTGCCATCTCAGTTCATCTTACTCAATGAAACAACATTAGCTAGCATTAAAGTGTTTCCTAGCTTTTCCTTTTGTGTTTAAATTTTTCTTGGGAAGTTGATTGAGAAGAGTGTTTTGTCAAGGTGAGTTTTGATGTATGAATGGGACCATTAACCTAAAATATCATCTTCCGTTACTCTTGTCTCCATAAATAAGCATTTTGTTTCTAAACAGTATTAGTATTTGTACCGGAATTATTGCAAGTAATTGATTTCATGGAAATTTCTAGGAGAGCATGTCTGTCCCTGCATTTCCCTAGGCCCTTGGAAATATTCTAAATAATAAATAAGCACACTTACTAAAGACAAAGATTTAGACACTGAATAAACAAGGCACAGAATATAGCATATATATCCAAAATTATGTGAAAACTCTTACTCAGGCACTAAAATGTCCCAGATAATCTCAGTCTTTAAGAAAGTTTCATTTTTCTATTTCATTTTACTGATGTGTTTTGATCTCCGTGTAGAGTGGGTGGTAACAGTAGGCTTTTTTTTTTTTATCAGTATATAATGCAAAATCCCTCCTAGACAAAATTTCCCTTGAAAGCCTACTAAATCACCCAAAATACATGTCTTAAAATACACCATCTAACAATGATTCCAAGTACTGTACAGCAATTTTTTTCTCCATAACCGATTGTTGTTTCTTTAATTGGGCCGTGAGTAATATAGTTGACTGGAGTTTAAAGGATATATTGTACACACTGAGTTATACTTTGTGCAATATTGACAGAAAGCAACATGCACATCATATAAAACAGAAAGAAATTTTAATTTTTGAGGTACTGTGTATTCAATTATCCATTTCTCTCTCATTTTGGATCATAATGAACTCAATGAACCCAATGTATTTAAATCTCTTTTATGCATGCACAAATACAGTGTTTTACTGGTATGCAGGATGTATGTATGTGTCTCTACAAGTAAGTGTATATCTGTGGTGCCCAAGCTGTTGGTACCCTCCAGGTTTTTGGTTTTGCACATGCTTTAAGTACACATCCTCTCAGCCTTCCCAGAACTCAGCAACATGTATCTGCTTTCAGGAGGTTTATGCATTTTTATGGAACTACATGGGTTGTTACTCTACTGTTAATGCTGGCTAACAGTGCTATTTACAGAGAAACTTACTCATGCATATGATATTCCTTCCAGATATATTCCAACTAAACTTCTTTCTCTTCCTTTTCTGAGGGTGAGAAGTAGAATTCTTTTATTACAAATACTCTTGGGATTTATAAATTATAGAAATCTTCCTATACTTATGTCCAGTTTTCCTTGGACCCGGCATTCTCTTATAACTGGAAGTTTTGACTTTTCCAGTGGAGAAGATAATTTGATTTTTTTTAAGGAGAATTTTATTTCTGATGACAACCATCTCTTTTCTCTACTCAAAAGTCATTTTTCTTTTCTTGTGGCATCTGTAATTTCCTTCAAATCTTCTCATATCGTTTGTCCAAGTAACTATCACAATAAATTCTTGATATGCCCTTTTTAAAATTTATTTTATTTAAAGATTTTTATTTATTTATTTGACAGAGAAGAGAGAGATCACAAGCAGGCAGAGGCAGGTAGAGAGACAGGGGAAGCAGTCTCCCCGCCTCAGAGAGCCCGATGTGGGGCTCGATCCCAGGACCCTGAGATCATGACCTGAGCCGAAGGCAGAGGCTTTCACCCACTGAGCCACCCAGGCGCCCCTTGGGCGCTCTTTCTATATGGTGTATTTTTAAAAAGCATTCTTGAAAACAGATATGTTTTTAATAAATTGTCTTTAATGAAAATTATTCATGGTGCATGAAAGTGTGTGTGCGGGTATGCATATCTTTGTGTTAAGAGGAGTTTAGTTTTTCCACCAACAAATGAATCAGAAAAAATATATTACTTTTGAAAATGATGTTGCATAAGTGATTGCCTTTAAGTTCTTAGAAAACTCTATTTTTGTCATAAAATAGCTTTTTCATGATTTATCATTTGTGGTATGTTTGCATAGTCCTTACCTGTGAGATGCTTACTGCAAATACTAGCTTTTTACCATCAATGTAAGTAGTAATAGAATTCTAAATCATTCCATGCATCTTTTTTTCTTCTTAAATCACTAAATTAATGCTTCAAGTGCAGATCTATTACACAACTTCCTCACCATCCTAGGTCTTTGCAACATTTTTTTTCTTTTTTTTAAGAAAATCAAAACCTGCTTTTATTGATGCACCAACATACAGACTTGTGATTTGGAAGGGGTGACAATGTTCCCCTCTATTATCAAACAACTTAACTAGTATTTAAGAGAAAAATAGCTGAGGCTCCCCTTACACCAAATAACTCATAGTAGAACTTGGTGTCATATTTGTCTTCCAAACTCATCTTTCAAATGTCATTAGCATTTTGGGTACAATCTTTATGTGGAAATACTGTAACCTCAGCCTAGTGCCTTTATTAAAATTAAATTATTATTTTGGAAAAACAGGACATACTAGATTATTTTCAATAACAAACTAAGTGGCATTCCTGAATATTATGATTAACTTTAGAATGTCTACTATCTATTAAAACCTTAATGCCAAAAAGGTTTACAAATTATCTTGATTTTCTAATTTAACCTCTTTGCAATTCTTTAAAAATGTATTATTCAGTCTATGTCAAAGATAAGGAAACTAAGGTTCTGAAGTCACACTGCTAGTAACACCTATTGTATGATTTAATGATGCAACACATGCATGTTTGTTTCAATATGTACCATAAAAATACGTACATGACCCTGAGATTCTATAGATTAGACACCATTTGAAATTATCACATTCACATAACTATCACTACTACTACTACTACTACTACTGGCCTATGAATTTATTGACAGTGAGCCTACTCCTCATTATAGTCCTCAAAATATGTATTACTTTCACAGCATTTGGTATTTAACAGTAATAGCCAACGAATGGTTTGTGGGATGGCTAAGTATTGCTAGCCTAGATTCAAAAAGTAGTCATTCAACAGTATTTGTGGATTCTATTAGACAATAGATTCTCTTTGTTTATTGTTCATAGATAAATATTCTTATATTTGAGAAGAATAATAATCAATAAACTCTATTGTTGCTGTCATGCAGGCTTAATTTTCTTTCTAGGAAAATGCATGGAAAAGCATTTGCATATTATTTTTAGGGATCCATTAACCATCTACAGACTCTCCAATGATGACCAAAAGATCTATGAATGCCAAGGACTTACCTATCAGATTAGGCATCACAAATTTTAAGAGATTTATTTGAAAGTATAAGTTGTGCCTCAAAAGGTGAAAAGGATCTGGCATTTGGAACTGGACCCCTCAATATCTAAGATATGCCTTATATCAGACACCTGTCAATCCAGAGGAATCTCAAATAAAGTATCTATACTCGGGACATGAGTCAACAAAGAAACCTCTCCTTACTAGTTGTTTCTGGCCCCAAATTTCTATATAGAACTTTATTTCTAATCGGCAGAGCTAGCCTATCTAGAAAAAGGAGAACCGCTTTGTCCTAAACTTTTATCCCAGCCTTAAATTTTGGATTTATATAAATTAGCAATATGTACCACTTAACCAAGCAAGTCCCTCAAACACCATCTTATACCACATTCATGAATCAGAAGATGGCTGTTTAAATATATGGTAATGTGTGCCAATTGTGCAAAAGTTTCCTTCCTAGCATAGGTTAGTAACCTAGGTTACTAATAAGGTAACCTCATTAGTATTTTATTATAATGATAATGAAAAAATCCTTCTATATGAGAGTGAGTATACAAAGCATGGGAAGAGAGTAAATTGATCTTATACTTGGGGACCATTCACCCTTTCTGTTTGATTTTTTTGCTTTCTTTTAATTCAGTGAGTTTAATAGCCAAACATTCACAGGGCAGAGACATTGATATTTCTGAGGAGAAATTTAAGAGATGCCTTGAACTTTAATGGAATAATTTGCACAATTATCTTTGCTGCTTTCATATAATTTTTCTGAGAACAATAAAAGGGAAAATCCAGCCCCTTAATATCCTTATGTCATACAGATCCCATCCAAAGTAGCTCTGATTTTCATCTGGGCAAAGTTAAATTTTAACATTTAAATCATTCTTCATATAATATACCTGAAAAATAAATAATCCTGTTTTTCTTATTATTTTACATGAAACAGTTATCTTAACAATTTTTTGGATTATTCAATGTACAACTCTTGAAGGCGTATTTTACATGATATGGTTCCTGTTAAATGTCCATAGTCTTCAACTACACTATAAAACCGGAGCAAATACACATCCATTCATTTTTTGGTGAACCCCATGAATTACAGAGTATTTAAAGTTCCCTGAATACCTCTCCTCTCCTCTTTTATATGGGGAAATTAAAGTCTCAGTAAATAGTCTTCTCTGTATTATATTATAATATGATAATTATAATATAATAATTATATTATTTTACAATTGCCGTATGAAGGTTTGTTCCCAAACCCTAAATCAGTCTGTACACGATTGGTAAAACCACATGGGATGGTCCAGCTTAAGCTTCAGGGACCTGGGACTTAGACCCAAAAGAATGAATTAACTTAACCTTTAATTCTTTCTCTAGAAGCTCACTACTGAATTCCAGACCTTACCACTTACAGAGAAAATAAGTTAAAGGAGGGTCTAATGATAAGAAAGAAGAATAATTTTTACTTCAGGTTTATTTGATGGCTTCCATTAAGACCTTACTACTAGAAAATTATGCTTACTATTTATCAATACATTTTCTTTTGAAGGTTGGATAAGCTAAAAAGGAACTGTAACCTTCTGTTCCTTGGAAATTTTCCATATAAAAACAAACCTATCACCGCAGTGAATATATATAGACATAAGTATATCTATATAATAGGAAGGGTGGATAAAGGATCAGACAATGAATGGTCCTAATTTCTCTCCTTCACTGAGTCAGTCATCAGATATCTGGCCATAGGTGCAGGTATCTGATTATTTGCAAGTCAATGTTTCTTAATTGTTTAATCATTTGTAAGATAAATAGATTGGTTGGACTGGAGAGTATTGTGAATCCTCCTTCCAGACTTGACATGCAATAAATTGATACTCTTCCATTAGAAATGATGTACAATAAGACATCAAAACTAAAATTAGATTTAAACAAGACATCTTGCCACACTTATAAGCTAAAATAAGTCATTTTTGATAAAGGGCTTTGCCTCTTATAAGAAAAATCTCAAAACTTCTCTTTGAGAGCAAAATTCTTGAAGTAGTTTCTAGAACAAATTAGAGAAGATTAAAACTCACAAGTTCCTTATATAAGCCAGCTGTCTCCAGGCCCTATGTTTCACCCAAACAGCAAGGATTATTACTTTTGATTATGTCCTATCCCTTTCCATTTCATATTGTATTCAAACTATACTGACAGAATTGTCAGAAAAATAACTTAAGTGATATCAACTGTTGGCAAAAATTTACATAAGAGAAATTATTAAAAGAAAACATATAATATTTTCTAATAATCCAAGCATGGATTAATAACATTTATGCAATGTTAATTTTCAAAACAAGCTTATTTTTCAGTCAATTGTGAAACCCAACAGAACTGATGATAACTTCTTTTGATTTGTGGAGACCAATGTAGACCCCTTCTGCCTGCTTGCCTGTCTATCTGTCTCTGTTTCCCAATGTATGGATAGGAGGAAATATTTATCTTCTTTCCCATCAAGTAAACACCCAGAGGAAGACTCTGGTCCTGCATGGAGATGCTGGTAGTTTGGCAGGTAGTTTCCACTAGGCAGCAGTATATAGTAAAGCCCCAAATGACTGTGTACCTAATCATATCCTGCAATCCATATTTTTATATTAATAAATTTAAAATTAACACTGCTAAGGCTGATTGCGGTCTGTTTCTCAATCAGTTCTGAACTCACAAGGAAGGATGGATGTTGCTATTAAACTCTAAAAATCCCAATGCTTTCCTAAACTACAATTTAAACCACAATGTAATAATTCTTCCTAAATATTCTGTATGATCTTCTGTAGCCCAAGATATTTGAGAAAGTGTAAATTATTAAGTATATATTATGAGCTAAACAAAGTGTAAATCATTTGGCTCAGAGGGCTATTATTGCAAATATGAAAGGTAAATATTATTTTTCCAATTTATACTTGAGGTCACTGGAGTCACAGAAAAGGATTAAGATATTTAGAAGCTGGAAGCACGGAGAAGATTTTGTGTATACTTCCATACACAACTAAAAAGAAATACTAAACCATAAAATAAGCGTAAGCAGCACTAATTGAACTTTATTTCCCAAGATGACCACATGTCTTTATAACACCGAAATGGTCTCTGGAAGGCTCTTTCTCATTTGTTTGGTTGTCTTGTTGCACTGCATGTGATTAGCTCCCCAATTAGACTTCGGTACCGAATGTCAGAAAGGTTAAAGGACTGGGAAGGGGCGGAGCCAAGAGTCTACAGCCAGTATTCACTCCTCTGCACTCTTGACACACTGTGTTTGCCCGTGTTTGTTATTCTGAACATTCAATCCTGCTGTCTTCCTGGTCTTACACTTTCACTGCAGTCATTAAAATGATTATTAAATATCTAACAACTACACTTAATAAGAGATCTGCAGATTCCTTCTAATACTCAATTTTTTGTCCCCAATCCTACCTTCAGTAAATATATTGAAATAAATATTACCTATAAATTAATCTATCATTGAAGGAATTAAAAATAAAACCAATGTTACGTTATTCCTTTCTTTTGAAATTTTTATCTGCAGGGTATTATAACTCTCTTCCACCCATGATAATAGAATAGTTACTTTGGGCAGGAAGTCAAGACAACATTTCCCATCCAATGGTCTTTTCTGGTACTTAGTTAACTGGTGCTTATTAGTATACTAATGCTTAGCATAATTACACTAGGTAAGTTTTAGTGGTATATAGATCACAGGGCACATGAGTAACAACTCCTACAGGAGTGGCATATGGGGGAACTCTAATGCTATTCAGTGGTATGTTCTTTGTGCAAACATGTATACACAGAATGCGTTTGTGAATCATGTAACGGTCAAGTAGGTAAATCAGTTTTGTAAACTGAAGCCTTCCTCTCCCTCTCCCTTAGGATCCAACTGATGACTTCTACTTGTGAGGTTTGGGTGGTATGCTACAGACATGGAGATAAGCTCAGAATCAGGATGTGAACTGAGAATTAAGGTAAAAGATGAATCAACTGTGAGCTCCATGAAGAAGAGGCTTGTGCAAAAAATTAAGAATGAAAAGTAATGTACTTACAAAAATATAAATTGTACTCATTTATTTTACAAATATTTACTGATTATCAGGCATGTTTCTATCAGAGGGAAAACAGTAGTGGACAATGAAAATGTTATATCTTGTGCTCATACAATTTGTATTTAATCAGTTTGAGAGAAGAAAAACAGTCGTTATTTATATAAGCTTTAGATGTGGTCAATAGAGATATGAATTATAATAAATGGGATGATGGTGATGAATGATACTATCATCAATAAAATGATAATTTTGAAGACGTATCTTCCAGACACTGTTCTGAATGCATTACTTGCTTTAATTCATTCAAGGAGAATGATTTTAGGGGGTAGGTAATATGATAATCCCCATTTTATAGATGAAAAAACTGAAGGACTGGCTAGGCAACAACTGATTCACAGAGCAGAAATTGGTACAGCCAGGATCAGAGGCCATAGAAGGTAGCAAATTGGAAGTGTTGGAATTTCCAGTGTTGGAAAATTCCAACACTCATCAGTCAAAGCACAATCATCCCATATCTCGCTTTTCCCAGACACAGCGAGAGTGTGACGTGAGCAGCTGCACGAGGGAGCAACAGATGTGAGGGAAGGGTGGATGATGGCCATTTTAAGTGATTAAGCTTCATTTTTAAAAATGAGGGGAAAAAGGTGAGAAGATAATGAGGGAAGACCGACTGTGGCCAACTTCAGTGAATGATATGGTTGCATCCGGGTAAGGCTTGAATGCAGTAACAGCATTTTCCCAGGGCTCTCATAGGCATCAGGATATGATTATCAATGCACCATATAAGCCTTGGGTAAACTTTCCTTGTTAAATCCTTTCATATACATATGCCTTTCACTCTTAGAACATTTTTAAGGTATATATTCATAGACATATTGATGGGCATCTTTTTTTAACAGCAAGTCTCAGACATCCTGAAACTAAGATATTGTATGTCAATTAGATTTCAATAAAAAAGAAAAAATATATTTATGTAATGATTACTCCAAATTAAATACAGTGCTTTACATGAAGGAGTTCACTTAAAAAAAAAAAAAAAGAAGAAGAATTTCACTTAATTGTCACATACATTCTCTGGGAAAGACATCAAGATGCAAATATATCAAGTTTTGCAGACAAAGAAACTGGTAATTAGATTACATAACTTCCTCAAGCCAGCCAAGGGGTAGCTTGATTAAATGAATCAACGAGGATTCTAGAGGTAGGAACTGTGAATAATTCATTATCTTATGTTTTATTCCATATTAAAGAAAATAAAGAATCCCACGTAGACAGAACCTGATAATGAGATTGATGGAATGATAGCAGCTTCCATAGAATACAAGAGCGAGGTTATCAAGTCATTCTACTAAAGCCAACTGAGTACTTACCATTCCAAAGAAAATGCCTGGAAGAGGCTTTTGGCAGTCTACTGCTTTAACCCCTGTTTGCCAGATGAGGGAGCATTTAAATCGCTGATCCCAGCGGAGTCTGCTGATGCCTGAATGTAGTGCGCTTCCAAGTCCCCTCCACTGACTGCATCTCTATTATCACTGTTATCCTGCTTCACATGTTACCTTGGAAAATATTTTTTTCCTTTTGATGTATGTCCCTTTGATTTATTTATAGGTACTTAATTTCTACCATGGTCTCCTAACAGACTCTTAAATATGCAGATAAATTAACACTAGTACTTAGTGCTAATTGGCTAATCAATCAAGGGATTTTTACTTGTTTTGCATAGTCTGAAGATACGTGAAGGTCATTTTTGCATTTGGAAAATGCCTTTAAGCCCAGAGGCAAGTAAATACAGAGAAGACATATACCAATAATGATTTTGTAGTATTATAAAACTCGTTTATTTTTGCATTAACAGAGCTGATTTTTGTGGGCTTATTATAAAGCAGTGGATAAGTACGACATAGCCAGACATGTCATTACTACACACGAGCATACAACAATTAAAGGCTGGAAATGAAATTAGACTCTTAGTTCCATTCTCAGTGTATACCTTGTATAAATTAATTTGGTATTAAACTACTGATACGTATATAATTGTCACTTCTTTCTTAATCATTGCACATATCAAATTTTGACTTTTATTTTAAAATCACCATTTATAAAAAAATAACCTGTAATTCAGGCACTTATTCAAAATCCTGTCCTTATTATGATGCGGACTTCATAAAACTAGTCATTTGTCATTTACTTGACATTTGTTAAGTTCCCACGAGGTGCCAAGTACTGCATTATGAATTGACAGGAAGAGGAAAATTCAAAGTAAGATGTTGTGGAACACAATTCATAGTTTATTTAAAGGTGGAAGTCATCAACCATAAATGACAAAAAGAGCCTAAGACTGGTGGTAGCCATTATGCTTCACCATACAAGCTGCACACAATGCTTAAGCATCTAGCTAATACCACACTAGCTAGCTTGCACGCCCCGTACTTGCAACACTATAGTCAAAACATAGTCTTTATCTTCTTTTTTTTTTTAAGATTTTATTTATTTGAGAGAGGGAGAGAGTGAGAGAGAGCTCTCAAGCAGAAGGGGAAGGGTAGAGGGAGAAGCAGACTCCCCACCTAGCAGGGAGCCAGATGTGGGACTCAATCCCAGGACTCAGGGATCATGACCTGAGTCTAACACAGAGACTTAACCAACTGAACCACCCAGGTGCCCCTGTAATGGCCAGAATCTTAAAAATACCTCTCCAGGATTGAGTTACTTCCTTTGTAGATGAGGGTTTGGCTTAGGTGATCTTTCCCATTCATTTAGTGCTAATGGTATATTGGTATATATTCTGGAAATAATATTTCCAAAATCAATTCACCCATGACTACACCACTCTGATTGCTGTTCCCTATAGTCAAATAGTTATTTGAAAGCAAGGGAGGTCAGTGTAATGGAATATCTTGAGAATACACCAATGAGTAGAAGTGAGGAAAAACAAATTCAGGTGATTCTCTAATAATCTCTCCTATCACCTAATACAAGAAAGAGATTAAGGAACATCACTTCACTTTAGCTTTCCAATGATGTGTCAACATGGGAGCATATTAGTGTTTGTGGAGATATTTTTAAAATATTTCATAAATATATTTATATTCACATGCATGGAGGTAAAAAATGAACCATTTGAGTTTTTTGTGGTGCCAGGAACTAGGCAAACAGAGAAAGAGAGAAAGGGTAGGAGTATTTATTTAGAAAATTTTAGGAGATTTACTAACTAATTTAAAAGGACTATCCTGTGGATCAAGCTGGCACTGCAAGGGGGGCAGGTACAGGTTCGACAAGATGCAACAACTTCGTCGTGGCTCGATCAACTTGAAACTCCGAGTCACTAAGTAGCCTACCTCAGAGGCTGAACATAATAATGAAAAAACTCAGGGCATAAGAGTAGTACTTATCAGTCAGATGGACATCATCCTGTATAACATGATATTTGGGAGATTATAGGTCAACATTCAGTGTCATGTGAGAAGGCCAAAGCTGAAGTGAGTCAATCCTAGAAAGGATGTCAGTGACCAAGACCCACTTGTTGGCTCGACCTACTGCATCAGGATCAGATGACCCCAAATAGGGGTGTTAGGTGCCAGGGATCACGAGTAAGTCATCAGATCCTCTTCATTTCACACTCAGGAAGCACTTAGTAATCCAATAAAAACTAAGTAAATTCTTACTAATACCTTGTCTGATTGGTGGTAGCAAAGGAGGCTATGGTAACCAAAATAGTCTTTAGTGGATCCACCTGTTTGAACTATGAAAGTTTAAGGGAGTGTCTGGCTAGCTTGACAATCAGTAGAGCGTGTGACTCTTGATCTCAGGGTCATGAGTTCAAGCCCCAGATTGGACATAGAGTTCACTACAAAAACTTAAAAAATTTTAAAAAAGCTATGAAAGTTTGAGACAGTTATAGGAGAGGTCACTTATTGAAGCAGCACTATTTCTGAGTGCTATTTTATAACAGGAACCATTATCACAAGTCTCCAGAGCCAATTTCTTTGACTACAAAACGATCGATGATAAATTCAGCTTCACTTATCAGACTTCATTTCAATTGGTTGATGAACAGCATTTGCCATCATGGCTCACTGACACATTATCTTCTCCTGACATCCAGAATACCAGCTTCCTTCTACTTCTCCCCTCACTCCTTAGAGGCTCCTTTTTTTTCTTTAAGTCTCATTTGCTGATTTAACCGTCTCTATGTGATCTCTTAATTTTTTCCTGTGCCAGAACTCAGTGCTTCAGCTTTTAGTCATTGGTGTCTACACTTGCATTTTTTGGTGTTCTCACCCAGTCTCACGGCTTCACTCATGTATTCAGTTATAAAACTTACATTTTAAAAAAGTTTCATTAGTAGAGTTGGGGAGAGAACAGAGTTCCTCCTATAAAATAGAGCCATAAAACTTGAGATTGATCAGGTAGGGGCATCAAATTTTAATTTCCAACCTCAACCCATTGTGGTTGAGAGCCTAATGGCCTTCCAAAAATGTGCATCTCCAAATCCCCAGAATGCTTTAATGTGTTATGTTACATGACAAGGGAGAGTTGCAGTTGCTGACAGAATTAGGATGCTAATCAGTTGACTTAAGAATAAAGAAATTATTCTAGACTATCTGTGTTGGCTCAGTGTATTTGCAAGGGTCTTTTAAAGTGGAAGAGGGAGGCAGAAAAGAAATTTCAAGATCCCAGAGTCTTGACTTTGAAGTTGGATTCAGGAGAAATGAGCCAACAAATGCAAGCAGAGCCTAAAAGCTGGAAAGGCAAGGAATAGATTCTCCCCCAGAGCCTGAAAAAAAAAAAGAAACGTAGTTCTGCAATCACCTTGGTTTTCACCCAGGGAGACCCACTGCAGATTTGTGACCTCCAGAATCATAAAATAATAAATTTGTGTTCTTTGAAGCCACAAGTTCGTCATAATTTGTTACAGCACTAATAACTTGCCATTCGAATGCCATTCGAATGCCAAAATCATACTTTTTTTACAACTCATATTTTTTCTACCTACATAGATTATACGAATAAACTTTAAATATTTATCTTTAGAAAGGCTCAGAATATTATCTTTCACATTAAGTTTGATGGCTTATCTTGCTTTGTTACTGTTTCCTGACACTCGGGCATTTATTCTCACTACTCTGCAGTTTTGTTCACTTTGCTGTCCAACATGCGGCTTCCTGCCCACTGCTTCTCCAGGGTTTTGGCTTCATATCTCTTTTATTCCCCAGCTTCAGCATTAATCTTTTGCTGATGCTGCTAGTACTTTGTCACAGATATCTTCCCCTTAATGTACCTCCCACTGGCAAGTTGCTCAAGCAACATTCATCAGTGTTGCCTGATACGAAGTGAAAATCACTTTCCAGAGCCATGTGGAAATTTAACAACTCTGTTTACAAAGGAAAATTATTTTAATACAAATAAAAAGTGTTGGCACTTAGGACCGTTTGTACTAGAACGTACGTCGCTGTATGTAGGCATAATTTATAGAAATTCATCACTATTCATACTGAGTAAAGAAAAGGAAATGTGTACATGTCCTGGTTTAATATGTGGAGGCATTTGGACATTGTTTTTTGATCACTTTATTCACTTTAATTCATGTACCTCAATATTTTGCAACTATGTAATTTCTAAGACTTATTTCCCTCCTCTCATCTTCCCATTCCTGCTTTTTGGTACTGCTGTAAAGCCAGATCACTAAAAATTCCTAAGTAAATTAGAGTAAATAATCCCAAGGCCAAACTTAGATATAGATACGGATATAAATTTTACACACACACACACACACACACACACATATATATATACATATATATAGTAAAAAGACTGGCATCTATATCACTTTTGTTTAGAGGAAAATAAAAATGAAATGATTCCTTTAAAGTTAAAAGAATGGCTGAAATTCCAGATAAATGTTTCATCGATAGAAGAAATTTTTGTTTCTATAGCTCCCTTCTATGTAGAATATGCAAAAATATTAGGAAGCTGGAATAACATGAATTTGTAAATACATGCTTCAATTTTAGGAGTACTACAAATTGACCTCTTGCCATGCATGATGAAGTCTGCTTACACGGCCTTTCACGTTCACTCACTGGCTGGGTAAGTATACCATTATTCATAGTTTGTCAAGATTTATAGTATTTATAATCTGTCATGATAATCCCCTTAGTTGTTTATTTTTATTTCTATAATAATATATAATGCTTATTATATCTTATATGCACATATATTCTCTACTAATGAATTAATTTTATTTATTGATTGGTGAGCAGAATTTATTGTCAATAATTTATTTTTAAAAGAAGAGATCATAATTGTCACATTTCTAAGTTCTCAGGCAATTGACAATAATAGCTAATTGCGTCTACATGTAAGGGGGGAACTTGCTATAGTAACGTTATTGGGTCATATATTCATTTCTTTAGAACTTTGGTATTGCTCTGCTCTCTTTTCGCACTGAAATGTGGCTGATTAATGCAGTGAGTTTGAGGTAGCCCAACTTCTTCCTTCTGTGGATGACAGACATTTTTGTTTGAATCCCTGAAGATTTGTTTTTTTTCCCAGAGGATAAAAAACTGTATAGTTGATATAGTTGTTTCATATCAAATTTTCTCGGAATAGGAAATACATGTGTTTTCTCAAAATTAAGTTATTCCTACACTCCAGGGAATTTTTCATGTATTATATCTTTGATAATACATCTTCTCTTAATTCTGCACATAGAGACCATAAAATATCTTTGTTTCATTAAAATATATATATATATACTTTATATATATACATTTGTGTATACTCTATGTGTATATATATGTTTTTTTATTAACAGTTGTAAAGTTTGTTATTTTCCTCTGTATTCAGTTAATTATTTCAAGATATTTTATTTTCAGTAATTCGAATTTCATTCATGCTTGCTTATTTTCTCACTGGTTATACTACATTTATTAAGTCTGTAAATGTATGTTTTTGATTCTCAAATCTATTCTCAATTCTGAAAGTCCCTCTTCCATTATTTGTAAGAAATCAACAGGCATATAACATAAAAGATGAATGTTTTATCTATACCTTCACAATTTCACATTCCTATTAAAACAACTCCTACAGATTACTAAGCAAACAGATAAACAAATGGCTGCTATCTTAAACAGCCACATCCCCGGAAAAGGAATTCCAGATGGTCAGTAAACTTAGGAAAGGATGCTCGGCTTTATTAGAGGCTCAGGATGGCAGCTGCCTTTGGATTTCAGCATATGCCCCCTCAGGAGGGCCATTTGCAGAATTCAAGATACCAGATGTCGTCAGGGAGGTGGGCTGCCTGGAACCGCATGCAGAGCTTGTGCAACGGTAAATTAATATAACCACTTTGTGAAACTGTGGCGGTATCTTTGGAACATGAACGTCGGCCTCCCCTGTGACTCAGCAGCTCCACTTCGCAATATACACATGCGATTACCTCAAGGCAATTTTTCACCCTAGTAAAAATAGTTAAGCTATTCTTTTTCATGTTTCCTTAGCTACTCGTGGCCCAGGTAACCAAGCAACAGGACATATTC
Organism: Nasua narica; assembly: GCA_028533885.1. NCBI lineage: Eukaryota > Metazoa > Chordata > Mammalia > Carnivora > Procyonidae > Nasua > Nasua narica. The sequence goes on from CM052808.1 coordinate 71,691,069, forward strand.
TCTGGGAACATATACAATTAAAAAGACACAGATTAAACACCTTGCGGTTATTAATTGTGGGTGGGTTTAGCCGATGCTGTGGGTGCCCACCTATAGCTTCTCAGGGTCATTATTCCCAAATATGATATTGCAACAGGCTCAGCCTCCTCACCTGAGAGTGCTCATTCTATTTGCAGGGGGGACAGTCCCCTAATTTAAAGTATGCTCTAAGGAACTGCCCTCAGCCAAAGATGGGAGTGACTCTAAGTTAACTGTGATATCTGTCTTGTCTCTTGAGGTAATTCCGAGGCAGGATCTGCACAGTCTCCCAGAGGATGCCCAGTGGGCCAGGGAAGTAACCTCGTGGATGCTCCTTACCTGGTCCTCCTTCCCTTCCCTGTCTCATTCACTCCTCTACTCCCCAACTTTACTGCCTAGGAGCAGTGCCAAAACAAGCTACTTGCACTCAAATCATTCTTTTGGGGTCAGCTTTGAGGAAAACTTAGCCTAATTTGGAAGAAGTTGGAGAGAGAAGTTGAATGCTTAATGGGAAATGGTGATAAATAAGAGTGAATAGATAAACACAGCAATTGTGAGGGCTCTCTTCCCACCTGCAAGGATCTAAGCTGACAAAGTGCTATGAACTGCCAAATGTGATTAAGTCAATACTCTATAGCAAAGAACAAGCAATAGAATAACATTATAACTCAATGGAGTAAATATATTCAAAGGCTGACATTTAAATTTAATTTATACTTAAATATAAAAGATATATAAACTTTATAACCTACATGTATTTATAAGTTAACCTTATCCTTATACATCTAGATAGGGAAATAATCTAAAATGTGAGGGATTGTTAGAGAGAGAGAAAGTTTAAGAATCTAAGATTGTAAGAGATGAAGAAAGTGTTAAAAACTGAAAAGTCTGTGAGATTTTTGCTCTACCCACAAGCTAACAAGTTAGCCTATCTCATGGGGATGCTGGCAGGAGATGGAAGACCAAGACGAAAGACTTGACTACCCACTATTTATTGGACACATAATAATAGTATGAGCCTCATGGTGATATTATTGCCTCTTTCCCACTGGTCTGCTGGGGTGATGTGGAGTATCCTGAGTGAATGCTGCAGAATACAACGGATCTGTTTTATGACTAGAAGCCCCAAGTTTAACAAACTTCCAATTATAACAAAGAGCTAGGAAGAAACTGGGAGAAAGATCTGATTGTTATTATTTTGAGGTGCACAAAATCTGCCTTCTGCCCAGAGGAGACACTATCTCTATCCCCCAGTGTTGTGATAGGAATATCCTTATAAAAGACAATCTAGAATGAAAGTTGTCAAACACATGTAGAAATATGAGAGGCCCATGAAGAATTGTCCTGTGAGAAAGATACGGAAATACTGCTAGAGAGGAGATTTCTCTACTTAAGTGTTTTCAAAGTTAAACAGCTCTCTGCAATGATGAATTCTAGGTCATGGTAATCGAGCAAGTGGCTGAAGTGGTCTGGAGTGATGGTAGCTGGATATAAGAAGATTAAAAAATGAAAATCCAGGATATTAAGCCCGTCACGCATGTGGCCTTTAAGAACTTTCTTGCTGTTGGCAGAGTGATGGTATAAACTGAGAACTGGTGCCAAAGTTTGCAATTAATAAAGAAGACTTATAGGAAAGTGAAAGGCCAATGTTCTCTCTTGTTCAACAAGAGAGAACATTGGCCTTCCTAGATGTTCCTGGAATGATCTTGAAGCAACACTGTAGTATGAGACTATCCACTCCAGTTTTAGATCTGTAGGTGAACAGGGTGTACTAGCTTTCTACTGCTGCCATAACAAATCACCACCAGCAACTATTTATTATTTCAATGGTCTATAAATAAGAAGTCTGAGTGTAGCATAGCTCAGCCGAGTTCTCCGCAGCAATCCCCACAGGCTTAATCAAGGTGCTGGCTGGTGTGCTCTCTTCTGCATGTAGGATGTTGGGCAAATTTCACTTTCTTGCATTTGTAGGACTAAGGTCCTCATAGTACTGAGATCTTGGTTTCCTTGCTGTCAGCTGGACCCAGCCTTTGCTCCTAGAAATTGCCCACATTCCCTTCCTGTTCTCAGTGTGATCCTCCCTAGAAATAGTGGGGAGAGTAAAATGTGTGCTTCACAACTCCCCTTTCTGCTGCATCACTCTGATTTTAGCTAAAGGAAGTTCTGCTTCCTCCTGTGATTAGACCCAGACCAAGTCAATAATCTAAAATAATCTACTTTAAAATCCCTAATATTAACTATATCTGAAAAGTCCTTTTTATCATGTAACGTAATATATTAATAGGTTCTGATGATTAAGATGTGACTTTTTTAAGCCTGTGTTCTGACTAGCACAGAGGGATAGTGAGCAACTCTCATTGCAGGGAAAGTACTGTTTTATGTGGATGAGGATGTGTGGAGAAACGATCCACCACTGATGTTTCTTATCATGCGCAGAATAAGTATTTGGATGGAAGGAGGGGAAAAAGGATTTTGGGTTGGAAAATGCAAATTCAGAATCATAGGGGAATATAAAACCAGGATAAGATGGGTAATCTAACTTCCTACACTCCGTTAAATTAATAATTTCACAATATTTCTTTTTCTTTTTGAAAGATTTTATTTATTTACTTGACAGAGAGAGAGAGAAACACTGAGAGAGCACAAGCAGGGAAAGTGGCAGGCAGAGGAAGAGGGGGAAGCAGGCTCCCCAATGAGCAGGGAACCCGATGCGGGGCTTGACTCCAGGGTCATGACCCAAGCCAAAGGCAGATGTTTAACTGACTGAGCCACTCAGATGCCCCAATATTTCTTACGTGTAAAAAAATACCAGTATTACAAAGCACGTAATACATTGTGAAACCTCAGGTGGAAAATAAAAGGAGCATAGTAATAAGCTAAATGCTGTGCATGGCTAACTACTGGACAAAGAGAGGGGTGATTTTGTCATTCTGGGGTTGTGTTCTTCAACCTTGCGTCCCCACCACAGAGCACTTCCTTCCTCCAGTTAAAGCAGGTAAGAGAAACTTCTCCGTACTGCTCATGCGGTTTGCTCATGTGGTTTGATTGTCTTTCACAAACTGAGGTATGTTTCACTTCCATAAGATGATTGTTTTGTAGCTTTCATTTTCTTTGCCTCCCTTACTCGGTTTCCTGGGTGAATGAAAACAATGTCTCCTTTATGTGTAGGCATATACTGTTGAATTATTTGAGTCATGTTGGAGTGCTATTATTTATATGTCCCTCAACATAATGCCCTATCTAGAAGCTATGAATATGTCACCCAAGGGTGATGAAGATCTCCAAATAGTCACTTTCCAAAGTTGGAACGGCACTTGCTTTAAATTGGTGTGATTATGTCTAAGCCATGTGATTTGAAAGGATCGTGCTGACATGAACGGACCCTTTCTATTGCTTTAATGCCTTTCTTCTTATCATAGATCCAAACAACATTTTTATCTCTTGACTGAATATGACAGCTGTGTGATTCCATTTTCTCTGTGAATCCAATTAATCCATCTATGCTCCTAGGCTTTTTAATTTTTTGGTATGTGCCTTTTCTTTCTTTCTTTTTTTTCTAAGCAAGTTGTTTACATTCTCAGAATGTTTATCATTAGATCTTCATGCTTGTCTGCTTTTCAAATTACGTACCCTTTTATGCCAGCTTCCTCTTACGGTTTTACTAATGATCACCCTTATCTCTCTAGACTCAAGCTTTGATTTGGTTTCTTCTCTTCACAGATGCACTGGAATTATTTGAGGTGCATTTAATAGCTCACTTAAAAGAAGCAGACAAAATAATCCTGACAAAGTCTCACCATTGATTTTTGTACTCTGTAAAGATTTATAAGAGCTTAATGTGGATGTTTTGAAACCTAATGATATCAGACAACTAATTGTTTCAACCAATACTTTTTAAGGAAGAGAATCAAAAGTCATTTGTAAGGACATATAAAATCTACTGAAGCAGCAGTTAAAGAAAGCAACTTGGCGAAGCACATCACACTTCATTTGCATTACGAAGCTCATTTCTAAAAATTCTTACGTGAGATAATATTTATCAGTGACTTGTAGTAAACCCCCCAAAAGGTATATTTTTGCACACTTACCTTTGCTTTCTAATTGGAAAATCAATCAAATGTAACAACAAACATTCATTTGGTAAAAAATTTTTGTGTTTTGTCTTTGCCACAAAATATGTTTGAGTCAGTTTTCAAAGTTGCACGTAATGTGATTAACTGCACTGACAATATAGTTTACAT
>CM052808.1:71701900-71868640 GCA_028533885.1 Nasua narica
ATTAGTAATTAAAAGCTAATGCAGTCAACCATTCTGACTCGCAATGACAATTTCATATGCTTCAACCTTCATTGTTATTGAGGATATTAATGGATATTATCATCAAATCAAATTATTAAGTTATAAATGCAACATTTTATAAGTATAAACTTTTTTCTTTGGTTATACTTAGAAACTTACTAACCATAATGTCAGAGGTAATATTTTCATTATAAGTAGTGAAGGGAGATAAAAAGAGAGCAAAGGTCATATAACTAAAGACACAAAATATGGAAGAATTCCTTTAAATACTCTGACTCATAATAATCAGTTATTCTTCACCAGCTAACATGCAATGCACCAATTTTTGCATACTGTTTATGATCTAGTTCTTATTAGTTACTTAGTCCATAATAGAATCCCACTTTTCTACACACATAAAAGGCAACAGGTCATCCTTTCCTTTGGTTTCTTCAGTCCTGGTAAAAGTAAGGGGTACTTATTGGTATAAAGTATTATTATTATAAAGTATTAAGTATAATATCAATGACTGTGGTCCATAAGAGGAAACATAAGAACATATGAGAGAACATGTTACACAACATATAAAAAGAAGGATATGCTGGGGCACCTGGGTGGCTCAGCCAGTTAAGAGTCTGCCTTTGGCTCCGGTCATGATCATGGGGGTGGGTGTCTCTGTCTAGGATTGAGCTCCACATCGGGCTCCCTGCTCAGCAGGGAGTCTGCTTCTCTCTCTGCCCCTACACCACTTCTGTGCTCGCTCTCTCTCTCTCTTAAATAAATAAATAAATACAATCTTTTAAAAAAGGAGAAGGAGGGGAAGGGAGGAAGGAAGGGAATGAGAAGGAGGAGAAGGGGAAGGAGAAGAAGAGGAAGAAGGAGAGGAAGAGGAAGGAGGAGAGGAAGAAGAAAAGGAGGAAGAGGAAGGAAAGGGAAGAGAAAGAGGAGAAGGAGGAGAAGAAGGAGGAGGAGGAGAAGGAGAGAAAGAAAAAGGAGGAGGAGGAAGAGGAGGAAGGAGAGAAAGAAGAAAATATGAATATAGTGACCATAATTGGTCCCAGGTGTCATCCAGATATTTGCTCAGCCCTTTGCCCCTGTATTCCTTTTCTGATGCCTACGCTGGAGGTTCATCCCCCAGCTTCCAGCCCCAGCACCTGCCTCAGCTCAGGCCCTAACTCATAGGGTTACTACAGCAATGCCCATATTTATTCCTTTGGCTTTCAAGTTTATCCTTGAAGATGCTGGCCACACTATGGCCAAAGCAATTCAAAGATGCATCTTCCTGAATCTTTCATTTCTACTGCCACATGTTTCCCTCATTGCCCAATTTGATTTAAACTTGAAAGAGGGAGAACCCTTGTGTACCTAGGAAGCAGCTCCCAACATTCCCTTCAAAGTAATACCCAGTATTTCCTCTGATGGTGGAAAGGTGGAACAGATGACCAATGAGATACATAAAGCAGATACCCAACCTAGTCACCACGAGTAATGTAGCCTATGCAAGCATAGCCAGCACATGGTCAACCAGCAGACCCTACGTCCACAGATCAGGTTTCACCTGTCCCCACAGTCTGGAGGACAGCCTCTGCTCTGACACTCTAGAGAATTCGAGCAGGTATTCAAGGGCCATGTCAGAGCAGATGCTGATCTGCTCACCAAGATCTACCCTATTTTAGCCTCTAGAGGTGGACAGCCAGGCCTGAGTACTTGAAAAAGTTTCCCAGAGTGATTCCATTGTATAGCCAGTTTGAGAATCACAGGACTCCATCTAGTCCAGGTTTTTAAGCTTCGTTTGTTTTGTTTGTTAGCTTCATGTTTGTTACAGAAATGCTTGATGTAGAAAGAGCCACTTCCGTGATTAAAACCAGGCTGAAGTACATCTTCTTGGCCATGTTCATACTCTTGGTGCCCCATGGGCACTTAGGTCTAATTCCCAGAGCTGCACAGAGGTTGATTAGGAATGGTGCTAGGTTATTACTGATGTTTGCCAAGTTTTAAACTTCTATTATTGCAATCCTCATTTTTTAAAAAAATGCTTAGAAAATATGTGAAAGACTAATATAATATCCTAATCTTACTTTTAAAATGAATTGAGGTATACTATATATTTTACATATTATTTCATTTAACTCAAATGTTTATCTAAATAACAAAATGTTTATCTAAATAACTTAAAATTCACGGCTATCAGTTTTGTATGTTACATATAAATTAGGTGATTTCAGTTATATTTATTTAATGGCACCCAAAGAAATATGTTAATATTTTAATGATGGCGAATATTTGGCAAGCTATCAACTTCTGTTTTCAAATTCTAGACATGGCAGCAGACATAAGATACATCTCTGATGAAGGCAGACTATTTATTAAGCACAGTCCCAACTACTAAGGCCAACATTTTACAGCAAGGCATATCTTTCCGAAGGCGGCATTGCCAAATGACTATCTTTTCAACTTATCCTCCTTACTGGGGAATATTTTAAAAATCAGAAGTAGGCCTGCCGATTTGATTCATTTTCAGAGTTTTCAAACTTGGAGTTCATTAAAGACATGAAAGACTTCTCCAGCTAATAAGCTGTGTGATTTATGCACCTGAAAGACAAAAAAAGAAACTAAATCCAACAGAAGTCTGATGACTAATTTTCCAGGAAATATTAAGCACAGTTAATCTTTCAGACAGAGAGAGAAAAATTGTTCAATCAAAGTTTTGAGGAAGATGGAGGAACTGATTCAAATGTTATTTAAGTCATACTTTTACTAGTTAATTAATTCAGATCTCTATCTTCAAAGGCATCATAAGAAGAACCCAAGTCAAAGTTTTATGATACATAAATTACAGTCCCCCAAAGATTTCAGACGTTTGTTTCCAAAAGGTGACGTATGGAGATGAAGTAAGTTTATCTGAGTTTATCTATAATTCATATTGATTCCTCCTTCAGAAATTATGACCTCTGCTTAATAAATTGCCTGCACTGAGTTAGTTTTAATCCTCTAAATTCTTATAAACAGAGATATCATATTTAAATAACTTACTGTTCAGTTTAGTACAGGACCCGAGGGAGCAAAGAGATTATTCTATGTCTTACCACAAATGTCATATTTTCTCAGAAAAAGAAATATGAGTAACACACATGAGGTTTGAATATTGGATCTGATTGACTTCCCCACCCTATGTCACCATCTATTCACGCAACTCTGTTTTATTTGTACTGCAGATGTGCCCAGAACTTGTAGTTTCCTAGGGAGTAAGATAATATTGAATTATTATTTGCTTTATGATTATTTTTAAATTAATTAAAGCTAAAATTATTTTCTTCTTCAGTAAAAATTTCTTTTATCAGAACTATAAGTGTAAATAACATCTTTCTGAATTTAGTTGCCTGTTGACACTTGGCATCAGTAGAATATCAAATAATATTCTAGCTCTATCTCAGATTATCAAGATGGACAATGTTCAGTTCTGCTCTTCACATAATTGTTATGGATTTGAGAATTTTTTAATATAGATTTGGGTGCATGTATTCACAAATCAAAGAATGCACACACTCAGTTAATTTACATGATATCATGAGTCCATCTCCAATTCTCTAAGAATTTATTTTATTTTTCTTTATAAGAGTCTAAAGTGTTAGACACCTTATCAGTGCTAATAATTCAGGGGATGCATTTATAAGTGTAGCTACTGGTAAGTGTGTGGTAAGGTTGCTTTGTGATGTGAAGACTTTTTCTAAGAATGGTATTGTTCTAATAATACCATTTAAAGATCTTTGTATCACAAAATAACTATGAATTAGATCATTGAAGTTATTGAAAATTACACATTTCCTTTTAACTCACTTAGAATGCTTTGAGTTTCTTCTCTCAGTCATATACATCTTTTAATTGCCCACTTCTGAGTGCAGTAAGTGCCTTCACTATGTATTCCTACTATAATTCCTCAATCCTCTACCTGATATCTTTGGTTAATTATTGGTTTAATCCTCATGATACCAAGGTCTTCTTGAAATTAAGGGCAATACCTTTCTCATTATTATCTGTAACCTATGGGATTATGGGTTTTGCCTAAAAACGATGGTGAATATTTGCTGTATGAGTGAATTACTTGACAATATACATTCAATTATAATGTCTGTTCTTAGCATGGTATTATTAAATTGAAATATAAACAACAGTGTAGTTTTCTTATGAAAAGACACTATATAAAAGTTTACTTGACAAAACCACTGACTCAGGTAATGGTTAATATTCATGATAGAAGCAGTATGAAAAAGTAAAAAAAATCCACAGTTATATGAACAAAGAAATGAATAAGCAAGTCACAGAAAGACAAAAGTCAATAAAAATAATCATACTCAAAAAATCATATTCAAAAATCAATAAAATTATGAAAATAGAAATTGAAATATAATTTAGAGATGATATTCTATTTGTGAAATTAACAAAAATAATAATGTTGACAATACCCAGTCAGCCTAAGCTGGAAAGAAGGTATATGGAAGGTCTATTTTTGCTCTTTCAGTGGTTAAGATTTAATGAAATCATTGTATAGGCTGAATTATTGTTATCCATCAAATTTTAAAACATATATATATTTTGATTAATGATTAAGGTTCGGAGCCTCTTTCAACTAAATATAAGTACCTGTAAAAATAAATGTTAGTATAAGGATATAAAGTAAATTAAATTGATGTTGACATCATGTCCATTTATAGAGAATACTCACATAAATCATAATATATTCATATATATAGAAATTACATGTTTATATAAGGCTTTGGTCATGAAATAGAAAGAGCTCCAAAGTATATTTTACATATAATTTAATTTTAATTCAATTAATTAACATTAATGTATTATTGGTTTCAGAGGTAGAGGTCAGTGATTCATCAGTCTTATATAACACCCAGTGCTCATTACATCACGTGCCCTCCTTAATGCCCATCACCCAGTTACGTCATTCCTCCACTCCTCTCCCTCCAAGAACCCTCAGTTTGTTTCCTTTGATTAAGAGTCTCTTATGGTTTGTCTCCACAGTATTATTTTTAATTCAAGGTTTCAAGTCACACAGATAATAATATATGTTGTGACTTGATTCATGTAAAAAAACACCTGAGTATATGTGGATGTACCGAAAACACTGGTACAATTCATCACACACTGTTAAGAGTGTTTAGTTCTACAGTGTAATTGAATTGGGGTGCATATAAATTGAGACTATATTAAAATTTAGAAAAATAAGTGAAAGACAATGTAAAAATTCCAAATTACTGCTGAGAAAGAGATCATGATCTTTACCTTCCAACAGAAAACACTAAAAATTTTGACTCTGTCACTAGGCTGAATATTTCAGTATTTTTAAGTGTCATTATAATTTCACAATCTCCCACATGATAGCCCTGGAATGAGATAGGGAAGTACAACCAAAGCAGTCATAAATATTTCTGTTATATTTCAACATTACTCCTTACTCTGCATCTTGTCATATGCACAGATATGCAACTGTGACCATGGTCATTTCTAAACAGTATGTATTTTGCTGACACACAGTTTGACTCAGTATGCACGGACCTCCCACAACAATATAGTCTAGCATCATGAAATCAAATACATTTGGTTCCATTCTAACAACAGTGAGAAATAACACATATAACCTTTACACGTGTAAATTTTATGTCATATAATTTCCTTATTGATATACTGTTTTCCTTTATTCATGTAATTCAGTGAAATTATTTGTAATGCAAAATTTCAGGGTGATAGAAAATAAGATACCATTAAGGAATATATAATTAGATGTTCTATACCAATATTATTTCAATATGAGAGCTGGGACAAATTGTAGCCAAATTGTGTCTCAATATGACTTCCTTGTATATGATATGTTGATATATGATATATGATATGTTATCTAACTCTTTACATAACATATGTGGAAATGCCTAGACTGTTCCTGAATCATAAAACTGTAGCTTAAACTGGAACAATTCAATTTGGGTTTTTACATAACTCAAGAAATTCCCACACAGTGATTAGATATGAAGTTTACTTTAATCTCTGTATATCAGACAATAATAACACTCTTACTCCCCTCTAATGTTACGTTTAAAATATAATACAGCAATTTGGCAATTTTTCACAAAACTAAATATGTTCTTACCATATGATCCAACAATTATGCTGTTTGGTAACCTGAACATGGATGTTTATAGCAGTCAAAACTTTGCTGTTACTCGTAATTGCCAAAACTGTCCCTCAGTAGGTAAATGGATAAACTGTAGTAAACTGGGGTACATCCAAACAATGGAATATTATTAGGCATTAAAAAGAAATGAGCTATCAAGTCATGAAAACACATAGAAGATATTTTAATGCATTTTAATAAGTCAAAGAAACCAAACTGAAAAACTATATATTGTATAATTTCAACTATAAGATATTTTGGAAAAGGCAGAAGTATGAAGACCATAAAAATGTTAGGGATTTACGGAGATTTAGTGAGAAGGAGTCATGAATAAGACTATAGGAGATTTTTAGGGCTGTGGAACTATTCTGATAGTCTAATTGTGGGTACATGTCATTATTCACTTATGGAAACCCCTAGAATACACAACACTAAGAGTGAGCACTTACGTAAACTATAGACTTAATTGATAGTGTGTCAGTGTTCATTCATCAGTTGTAAGAAACATACCACTCTGGAGCAGGATGGAGAATATTGGTGCTGGGAGAGGGACTGTGTGTGGAGGTGGAGAGATACGAAAACTCTGTACTTTGTGCTTAATTTTGCGTAAACCTAACACTGTTCTTTAAAAAAAATGCCTATAAAAATATGGTACAGATGTAAGTTGATGCAATCACTTTAGTTAATTTCAATATGCTTTAGGACCTTCTTTGAAAAGCTTTTGTATATTGGTGTTAATCCATTTGACAATAAACTTACTTACAAAAAGAAAAGGACAACATTAGAGTAGGTGGACTCTACTCAAATATCCCTACATAATATCCATCCACCTTTCTTTCCCTTTACTAACAAAACTGATTTTGTGCAGTATAGCAATATGTATATTGAGAAATAACATTCCTCGGCTTCAAACTTCTTCGCAGTTCAAGGGTGTTCACATTTCATAATGTAATCATGAGAAATAAGTGGAAATCCGCTGTGATTTTCTGGTATTATTTTTTTCCTTTTGTGACATGTGTCATCGCTTTTTCTTGTTTTTCTCCATTTTTCTTGCTGAAACATGGACACGACAGCCAGTCAGGTCTTGGCTACAGCAGGCATCTGGCAACTTTGAAGAACAGGCCAGGAATGCCTCAGTGTCCTCACCCTTGCCAATTTCCAGACTTCTAGGTCCATGAGAGGAAACAAAACAAAACAAATCTTCTCATCAGTTGGTGGAATTGACCAGATTTCTGTTACACACTGTCAGATGGAATCCCAATTATTCATAGAAACCATATAAAATGCTAAAAATAACCACTGGCAAAACCACTTACCAAGTTCAGTTGATATGGAACATTTGGGAGATCAGAGTACGCTCAATTTTTAACTTTTTGGAGAATATCTTCCTTTTCTTTCAACATGGAATTCCATTATTCAACCTTAATGTTGAATGAATGATATAATTTGTGAATGGCCTACAGAAAGTTTTAGTCCCCCATTAAAGTAGCTGTGGTATTCTGACTTATAATAAGAAATACATATTTGATCTTCATCCCAGGTTCTAGCACAGGTTTTCCCAAAATTCTTAGAATTTCCTGGATGATGAGAGGGAAGGTGTATTTTGTTATGTTAATGAGGTGACTTTAGGAATACACCTAAGGTTGGGGGCTGGTCACCAGGAGAAAACCATGTGATTAAAGGGTTGAAATGTTAAGTTTTACCCTGTTAATTGTGAGAGAGAGGCTGGACCAATGGTTTAATCAGACGCCTACATAATGAAATCTCTATAAAAACCCAGAAGGATGGAGTTCAAAAAGCTTCTCAGCTTGGTGAACATGTGGGGATACAGACAGAGTGGTGGCCTTGGAAAGGGCATGGAAACTGCACCCATCCCTTATACCTTGCTCTATGTATCTCTTCATTTGGCTGTCCATTTCTTCTATCTTTTAATATCTTTTGCAGTAAACCAGGAATCAGGTAAGTTAATCGTTTTTGAGTCTCTAGCAAATTAATCAAAGTGGAGTAGGTCGTGGAACCTCCAATCTATAGCCAATAGGTCAGAAGCACAGGTGACAACATAGGCTTGTGATTGGCCTTGAAGTTGGGAGGAGGCAGTCTAATAGGATTGAACCCTTATTCTGTGGGATGTAATGCTATCTCCTGATAGAAAGTATCAGAACTGGGTTGAACTGCAGAACACCAGATGGTATCCAGAACATCGGCTAGTGGTGGGGAAAGTCCCCCTCCCCATACATTGAAATTCAGTGTGCAGAACGGTTTCAGTAGTTACGTCTTTTCTTTTCTAGAACTTGTTTTAGTTATACAGACGTCAAAACTCCAACCAACTATGCTTCCTAGAATGAGGCGAAATACCCTCCTGGGAGAGATGAAGACTTTTTTTTTCCAAACTCTTACAATCTTGGTGGAAAGGGCAACATATCCAAAGAAATAAATATGATGCCGGGAACCTGGCTGGTTCAGTCAATAGGGCATGCAACTCTTGATCCTGGGTTGTGGGTTGAGCCCAATGTTGGGTGTAGAGATTACTTAAAAATAAAATCTTGAAAAAAGAAAGATGGTGAGAACATGAAAATTAAGCAAGATTTTTCAATTTAGAAAGAATAAAAAAGCAAAGATGCAGACTTGGAAGGATCACGAAAACAGAATAGCATAGTTTGAGTGAAAGATGCCTTTAGACCAGAAACACAATTGATGCAAATTCAAAGAGAAGTTTGAACACAAGCTCAAGGCACTGGGACTTTATTTGAAAGGCAATAGATATTCGTGTGTCAGGGTTAAGGAAATCTTAAAAGTGAGAGTGCAGACACTGGAATGGAAAAAGACAGATCAAAGGGGTTTTTTGCAGTGAGAATTGACAGGAGTTGGGAGCCATATTCACATTTACTGAATTGTATGAGTAGAGTTTGTTAGCTACTTATGGCAGGAAAGTTCAACCCTCAGGAAAAGTGGGCGAGAAGGGAAGAATTAAGAAAACAGGAAATACATATAAGCAAAGCTAGTTCCTAATAGCTATTTTTGTAATATTTTTTGGTTCTTTATCAATTATAGGATTCTCAAATAAAGAAATCTGTTAAGATAAAGATTTTCTTCTCTCCCCATGCCATTCAGATAAAGAATTATCACATCAAATGTGGAATAGAACACTAGGTTATTTTTACTTTGATCCACATTACAAAAGAAGTGATAAATAAGTAGCTAAAATCTATGAAAATGAGAGGTATATTTTTCTTTGGAAGAAGTAGCAAAGGTTATTTCTAGCTGGGGCAGCAGCTGCTTAGTGTCATTTGTAAACAGATGTAGCAAACTTGTGAGTAGGGATGCTGTGGAAATGTTTGATTGTTTTGTTTAAAATATTTTTTTGGAGAATTATGTATGTTTGTTACAGTATTATGAAGTATACTTGCCACATTATGAAATATTTTATTCTGATTGAAAATGACTTATAGTGAACAGATTCCATGTTGAAAAAAGGAAGATGGAACAGTAAAAGTAGTAGATGGAACTTCAAAGAGAACATAGTGGCTTAATATCTTTATCTTCTTTCTATTTTCATTTGGATTAAATCAAATAATAATACTTCTTATTCAATAGACGAGAGATGAGGCAATACTTGCATGTATCTTGAGAGTAAGAGAGAGAGATTATAAGATACTTGCTCATGTGGTTATAGAGGCAAAAAATTCCAAGATCTGATGTCTGTAAACTAGAGAACCAGGAAAGCCAGCAGTGTGATTCAGTCTGAGAGTAAAGGCCTAAGAACCAGGAGTGTAAGTCTCAGTCTGAGTCCCAAGTTCCAGGAACCAGAAAGACCAGGGTCTGAGGGTGGGAGAAGATGGACTGTCTCAGCTCAAGCAGAGAGAGCAGATTTGCTCTTCCTCTGCCTTTTTGTTTTATCGAGGCTCTCAGAATATTGGATGATGCCCACCCACATTGGTACAGGTGATCTTCCTTTTTCAGTCCAGCCATGCAAATGCCCATTTCTTCTGAAAACATTATCACGGACACACTCAGAAATAATCTTATACCACGAATCTGGGCATCCCTTACCCGCGTCAGATTGAGACATAAAATTAATCATTGTGCTAATGTTGCCCAGCCCCTGTACATACATAAATGTTTTGGTCCCCGTTTATCATTTTGTCATGTGTTTTGTTTCTGCCTTTTCAGAATCAGAGCTTTATGAAAAAAAATTCATATACTCAACTTGGTTTCCACTTTTGTGTAATGGAAATATGCTTTAGCAGAATATACAAAACTGCCATCTACATAACACCAAGATCAAGGAAAGTGGAGTAAATAATGGGATTAAAACAAAATACATAGCTTGAGTCTTAAAATCACTCCAAAAATATTACTAATATTAAAAGTGTGAGGCACTGTTGTTATTCTTATTATAAGCTTTGTTAAAAATTAGCAAACTACTTAAGATCTCTTCATCCTCAAGGTTCCCATGAATACCATCTGCACAGGATTGAGGATAAAATGAAGTATTGAATGCATATGGCATACATTCATTTCTTCTAAGTGAAGTTACTTTTGTTACTATTTTTCAAAGATTTTATTTATTTAGTTAGTTAGTTATTTATTTGGGAAAGTGAGGGTGATGGGCAGAGGGAGAGAGAGAGAGAATCTCAAGAATCTCAAGCAGACTCTACGCTGAGTGTAGAGCCTGATGTGGGGCTCGATCTCACAACCCTGAGATCATGACCTGAGCTGATATCAAGAGCCAGACACATCACTGACTGAGCCACCCAGACACCTCAGTTACTATTACTTTTAATTAATATAACATCTGGTCAATGTTTGTTTTATCCTTCTATGCATCTATTATAGTATCTATTGATGTGAATCTTTCTTTTAAATCCTGTGTTTAGTCAAATGATTGTATATTTTGTTTGTTATTTGCCTTTGTTTTCACTCATTTGTACATTTCAAACAGCTATGAATGTAGGCATTCAGAACACAAATTGAAGAGAAGGAAATTGGGTTAAAAAAAAACACCAACTCATAAAAATTAGTCCAACTATGGGAAAGGAAAAATGGCAAAAGACTACAACAGCTTCCAAGGAAAACACTCATGAAACTGGAGTTGCACTGTGTAATGAAACAAAGTAAAACAGAATCCCCACTAGTCAGAAGTCAAATCAAGGGACCTGAGTATTTTGCTATGGCCAAGTCTTAAAAAGCGGACTCGGTTATGTCATGTGCGAAATATGGATATTATTCCAACACTGCTTCAAATAGTTGCTATTTGTTGCTATAATGTGATGACCTGATAAACAGAACTACAGCAATGTGTGTGTTATCACTGCCCTGAGCCCTCCATGACATAGAGAACACCATTGCCTCGTTATAAACTAGCTGTTGCTTCCAC
Source organism: Nasua narica (assembly GCA_028533885.1). NCBI lineage: Eukaryota > Metazoa > Chordata > Mammalia > Carnivora > Procyonidae > Nasua > Nasua narica. Next base: position 71,713,459 of record CM052808.1, read on the forward strand.
GTCCCACAAAACAGCTAGCCTATAGTAGGAATTCTAGAAACATTTGTTACATGAATAAGGGAATAAAATGTGGTGATTGGCCATCCGTTCTCTCCAGGAGGACATAAAAATACCCGAGCAGAGTGGAGATTTAAAGAAAAATAGAACTCCCCATATATTCCAGTAGTTATCTCTAGAATCCATAATCTCAGGAGAATGACAACAAGGACCACCACTTTTCTATTTATCACTTCCCAGGTTTTCCAACTCAGGTTATCAAGGTGAAGACAGAAGCAAAGATGCATTCTGTTTATTAATGAAGATTGCACTACTGATTGACTCTTCTCTCAGTTGTAAACAAAGGCATGACAGATGGGATGCACAGTGAGAACTTAAATATTTAGACTCATGCTTAAAATTTAAATTAATCATTCATTCAAGAAACACTTAACACTAAATTTATGTAGACAGTGTGCCAATGTGTGGAATAAATATGCAAAGAAAGAAAGAGAAAAAAGAGAGAGAAAAAGAAATCAAGCCCATAGTTTCGTGTCATCAAGAAATTCACTGTCCATTAGGGAACATAAAAACAAATAGGCAAGCACAATAAAATATGATTTAGAGCAGAATTTGCACATTGCCTGAAGGGAGGGGAAATTAACACTGCCCTGGGCATTTCATTTATTAACCTACTTCTAAAGTTTAGTTCCTGGTGAGTGATATTAAAAACACCATGCTTCCTGAGTACAATTAAATTCAATTTAAAATGTATTAAGTGATACTCTGTGAGAAGTACTTTACAAATAGCTCAGCTCTAGGGGACATATTGTTCTTTAAGATGTAGCTTTTACTCCACAGGTCTTGGGATATCATTTGCACAGACATCTTACACACCTGTAAGTCTATCATTAGGTGTAAACTGAATGTTACCAGCCATAAGCACTATAGGAATTATGAGTGGGAACAGAGCAATGTGATCTAGAGGTGTTTCATGGGTTGGGGATTGATTTGGATGTGAAATGTAGGATTAAAGACACATTTGTGTGGCTAACCCATTAAAAGGAATGAAATGATTAACCAGATAGCCTGCGCTACCCTCACCAGGCACAGGGAGAAAATCTAATCCTGCTAAACAGAGGGTATCACTGAGACATGGTTTCTGTGTAATGGGGAGTGTTTTTGAAGCTGTTCTCTATCTGAAAACTGCTTCCTGGCCAAAAGAGAGAGAGGGATGTAATTACTTCCAACATCACTTAACAGTGATGATCAGAAGGGAAGAACAATAGAGCAAAGAGCTGAGCACTGCACAAATAGAAACCAGCTTTTTTTTTTTCCCCCTGAAAAATAGGAGAAATGAAAAAGGGCACATTAAGGACTATAAATTCAATTTACATTTGCATGAATCTGCATAGTAGCTGCTAGACACACAGGAAGCTAGTATTTTTTAATTACATGACATAAATATTTTCAACTTTGAGAACAGGGAACTGAGAATTCTGTCAAACTAATCATCACGGCTCTGAACCACGGCCATGATACTAAGAGGAAAGTAATGCTACCTTTGTGCTATGAGAATTCCTTTTACTCCTTTCCAAAAGTCACAAAACTAGACTTGGAATGGAGTGCAGAAGAGTGAGAAATTTGAGTATCGCTGGACTGAAATGAGACACTAATTACAGAATGTCATCACTTTTAGTATTTCAAGGGCACTTAAAATAAGCTCAGAAGCCAGGCAGGCATTCTAGCTGAACAAGACGGATGGGGGTTGAAAGTAGCCAGGCAGAACACAGCCAATTGGCTGCCATTTTTTACAGACACCACTGGTGGACTCCAGTTCTGTAAATTTGGCAAGTACTTTGTAACTGTGTCTTTTTCTTTTAATATATCAACCCTTCAGGGGCCCCTGGGTGGCTCAGTGGGTTAGATCCTCTCTGCCTTTGGCTCAGGTCGTGGTCTCAGGGTCCTGGGATCGAGCCCCGCATCGGGCTTTCTGCTAAGCGGGGAGCCTGCTTCCCCCTCTCTCTCTCTGCCTGCCTCTCTGCCTACCTGTGATCTCTCTCTCTATGTCAAATAAATAAGTAAAATCTTAAAAAAAATACATCAACCCTTCAGCAGCATGGATTTTGTTGTTGTTTTTGTTTGTCTTTTTTTAATCTTTAATTTGAATTTCTAATATACCCTAATATGGAATATTTTAAATTTTAATTCAAATTCATTTTACTTTTAAATACTTTTAAGTTAGGTATATGCCAATATCACTGAAAATAAAGGTTTAAGGGAATTATACGTAAAATATGTCACTTGTTTTATTTCTTAATTATATAAATCTTAATGGTCATGTATCTATATTAGGAGTACCATATAAACATCTTAGTGGAAATTCCTAGAAAAATCATAAAGTCCTGGACCAAAAGAGAAAGACTTAGTTTCTTCATTTAAAATAGGGAGTAAGATACAGATATGTAGTGAAAAGGAGGTACATGTGCACCCCAATGTTCATAGCAGCAATGTCCATGTTAGCCCAACTATGGAAGGAGCTGAGATATCCTTCAAAAGACAAATGGATAAAGAAGATGTGTATGTATATATATATATACATATATACAATGGAATATTACTCAGTCATCAAAAGGATGAATACCCATCATTTGCATTGACATGGATGGAACTGGAGGGGATTATGCAAAGTGAAATAAGTCAAGCAGAGAAAAACAATTATATGGTTTCACTATATGTGGAACATAGGGAATAGCACGTAGGACATTAGAAGGAAGGGAAAAATGAAGGGAGGGGAGATCAGAGCAGGAGATGAACCATGAGAGACTATGGACTCTGGGAAACAGACAGAGGGTTTCAGAGGGGAGGCAGGGTAGGGGGATGGGTTGACCCAGTGATAGATATTAAGGAGGGCACGTATTGCAATAGGCATTGGATGTCATATGCAAACAATGCATCATGGAACACTTCATAAAAAACTAATGAAGTACTGTATGGTGACTAATATAACATAATTTAAAAAATAATAAAATAAGGAGTAAGAAAAAATTTATTAATTGAAAATGAGACTATTTAAAAATATGCTTTTTTATTTTAAGGTTTGTTAAAGTAATTAAATGATTTATGTGTAAAATAATTAAATTAGACCTTATATGGCTTTAATGTCTTTGTAGCTTAAGTAAACAAACTGGAATCTAAGCCAGAGTCCATTTCTTTGCATGTTCTTGCATTGGAGAAAACCAAAGTTAAAGACAATTACAATAGTCCACTAGATTTTTCCAAATAAAACACTGCTAAAGCTGTAGCCAACCAAATGCTGTTCCTGCCTCGCTTATGCATTGATTGGATAAAATGCTTTCCCCATCTCCTTAACCACTTTCCATGTGGCATGCCCAGTTGGATTCAAAGTCTGCTCAAGTAAACTCTTGAAGTGTTTGACACTCTTCAGTTAATCTTGTAACAGATTACATTGTTTTCTTCCTAAGTAATACAGAGTACTGATTCACAAAAGATCTTACTATGCACAATATTCAAAATAAAATATAAAAAAAATATAGCAGCTCTATGGAAATTTAACATTTTGTAGTGAATATAATTCTCAACATGGTACCAAAAAGCATGAGTCCAAATGCCAGTTTTACCAAGAGCAACAATTGCTGTAAAAGTAAATATCATCTTCCCTTGACATAATGCAGTTATGTTTGTGTGTGTGTGGCAATTAATGAGACAATGTGTATGATGAGACAATTAATGGGTTTGAAAACTTGTTACACTGAAAAGTCCATTTCTCAAATGTGAGTAGATGCTCTCACCAAAAGAGATCTATGACCACCCTCCCAACTTCCTCTATTCTAACCCCTATAATAACCCAAACACTATGCATTACAGATAACTTAGCAATAAGTTTAGAATTTTTTTTCTGCCACTGCCTTCACAGTTTGTGTTATACATCTTAATTATCTAGAAAATCATGGTAACTGGGATTTTTCGATAAAATGCACAGACACTATGTTTCAACTTCATTCCATATTATCTTATCAAAATTAAATTTTTCTGCTTTTATTTTCAGATTATTCACCCAATTTTTTATGTATTAAAATATATTTGCCAACTTTGTTCAAAATCTATTCAAATAAAATGTTTTATTGGAAGAAGTGAAAACAAACTACATACTACTTTTGACAAAACACAATTCCCATTATTATAAAGTTTAGAAATCTGTTAAAAGCAAAAAGTAAGTTTAAACAAATATTTTCAGTACAAATACACTTAATGTTTTAATTATAATCAATAATTTTTATTATTGTGAGCCTTGTAATTAGCTTATTTATAGTGTAATATTAATTCCAACTCTAATGCTGTATTTTTCAGAAGTCAGTAAAATAAAAAAAAATTTAAAAATCAGTTTGGCACCAGTTTTAATTAGATTTCATATTTCATTTCTTATATAAAATATGTGGGTAGGGCTAGTTAGAAAATTTTCTAATTAAATCTTTGTGTATTAATTTGCATTGCTGAAATAAATCTCTGCTGCATGAGTCATCAGCATGTTTCCTTTGAGGAAGAAAGATTGATTTAGAAAAACATTTTCAAAATAGATTGTAAAAAATTATTATAATTAGGGGTGCCTGGGTGGCTCAGTTGGTTAAGCATCTGCCTTTGACTTATGTCATGATCCCAGGGTCCTGGGATGGAGTCCATGACAGGCTCTCTGCTCAGTAGGGAGTCTGCCTCTCCCTCTTCCTCTGCCCCTTCCCTCCCATCCGCCCCCCCGCACGTGCGCTTCCTCTTTGTCTCAAATAAAAATAAAAAAAACCTTTAAAATACAATCTTTTAATTCAAAACACATTATAATTACCTAATCTATGACTAATATTTTTCAGAAAGATTTTTTTATCTTCTGTGTATAGTATTAGTATTTTCTCTCTGTCTTGACATTTACATCTTATTTTACAGATCTTTAAAAATAAAAAACATTCCTGAGAGCTTTTAGTTCTTAAAACTCTTTAGCATCATAAACGAATGTCATTTGCCACAACCTGGTGTATATATATTATTGCTTCAGCATCTCAGCAAGATGGCTATTACAGAGGAAAAAGAACAGAGAGAAAAAGTGAAAGAAGAGGAGAAGGAAACTGAAAGGAAGCGGAGGGGCCAGATAGTGAAATTAACTCACCCAAAGTTGCACAGCCAGTAAGTAGCCAGCTGACAGTTATGATATGAACACAGGTTGAGAAAATTACAAACACCTGCCCTACCCACTCTACCTATTGCATCATTTATCACATATTTTTTTGTTGTCTCTCATATTCTTCAGTGCATAATTGGTTTCAGTAAACTAAGTCAAGCATCACTGTTTCTTGGGTTATTTGTCATGTTCACATCTCATCTGCCCCACTATTACATTAACCATTGGCACAAGCATTAGACATAGGTGGAGCCAGAATGAAGGAGAGAGAGATGAATGGCAGAACAGCATCTGGCAAGAGATCTTTGCTCTTTATGAGTTCCAATATTTTTAAAAATAGTTAAATCATATCTATTTAATATATTTGATCTAATTCCTTCAGCTAAAGGATGTACAGTTTATTATATAAGGTTCCTTGTTTGTTTATCTTGTATGAAATCCATTTGCAATTCTGGTTTAATTTTTTCTCTGTTGTAATCCCACCCATAGGTGTTAAATCTAATGATTTCATGTCCAGTGACTTCAGTATTCTTTTTAAATCCATTTTTTAAAATGTTTCTTTCCTTGGGCCCCTGGGTGGCGCAGTTGGTTGAGCGACTGCCTTCAGCTCAGCTCATGACCCGGAGTCCCACATCGGGCTCCCAGCTCCATGGGGAGTCCGCTTCTCACTCTGACCTTCTCTCTCTCACTCTCTCTCTTTCCTAATAAATAAATAAATAAAATCTTTAAAAAAAAAATGTTTCTTTCCTTAATATCTGAGTTTAGATTAGTTTAGCTAATTTTTCACAAATTTCTTAATAACATCCATTGCATTAAGAAATAAGATGTGTTAACTAGCACAGCTACTGTGCCAGATAAAATTTCTAATAAGCCCTTTAAATTTTTTAATTCAATTTTCACCAACCAATGAGAGAGATTATTGCTTTATCTTCTGCATTTTGCAAAAAAAAAAGGAAACTGAAAAATAGCTATGTTAATAACATACTCAAAGTCAAATAGCTGGAGAAATCTTAAAACTGTCATATCCTCTAAATTTCTCTCTTGTGAAATGAGATAAAGATTAGAAATGCATGAAAAATTTGATATAAAGAACAGAGGCCAAAAAGCCGCAATATCAAAAATTCAACATAAAATAATCAGTGATATCTATAGATAGTATCAAGGGGTAGGAAATATGGTACAGTACAAACAACAGGAAGTTTCAGGGGCTTACTGAGATAACTCTAAGCACAGAATTCTAACTAGCAGTTCCAAAACAACTCTTGATGCACGTCAAAGTTTCTTCCAGACTCCATCAGACAGCAGCAACTACATAGAGTCTTGGTTGTGAAATCTAGTCATGACCAGTTTCCCCATAAAATCCTTCATCTGAACCACTGGCAAATCCCCTCCTTCTGGAATGTATGTTTTATACTGATCATGTTATCTTGCCATTACCATCTCCTGGCTTCCTCACTGTTTTCCTCACTTCTAACTTTGTCCAGTTCTAACCTTTATCCACACTGATGCCAAATTAGTCACTTAAAGGTATCATCTTACTGCGTGGATCCCATGCTTCAAATCTTTCCAAGGTCTCCTCTGACTTTTAACATCATGGGGTTCATTCTACTCTCCATTGTATCATTGAATTTTAGAAAACAAAAACAAAACAACAACAAAAAGCTGGTTTCTTTCCATTGTTAGGCCAACCCAATTCATGTCTCAATTCATCAAGTCAACAGGTTTTTGTTTTTTTTTTTCCTGGGTACACCCTGTGTCTGCCTCTTCACCTGGCTGCCTCCTCCTTACCTGTCTGGCTTCAGCATAAATGGGACCTCACCGGACCCCAGGATCTCAAGAGATTCTCCCACTGTTACCTATATTGTTTCCTCATAAGAACTGTGGCAGGAGAATTAAGGTATTCACTTTGGTTTTGTCTTTGCTGACACTGAAGAGTAAGAAAGAAAAAGGCTAACATAGGAGAGAGAGACAGTTTACTTGAGCTGCCATAACAAAATATCACAAGACTGAGAGGCTTAAACAAAAGAAATTTATTTGCTCACAGTTCTGTAGGCTTCAAGATTAAAGTATTGGTAGGTTTGGTTTCTACTGAGGTCTCTTTTCTCGGTATTCAGATAGCTGTGTTCTCCCTGTGTCCTAATTATAGCCCTTTCTCTGTGCATGTGCACCCCTGGCGTCCCTCTCTCTGTCTTAATGCTTGCTTCTTATCACAACACCAGTCAGATTGGATTAGGGGTCTCATTTTAATAACTTTTTTAAAGGTAGTATATTTCTGGGGTGTATGGGTGGCTGAGTAAGTTAGGCATCCAACTCTTGATTTCAGCACAGGTCATGATCTCAGGGTTGTGAGATCAAGCCCCACATCTGGCTTTGTGCTCAGCATGGAGTCTGTTTGAGATTCTCTGCCTCTTCCTCTCCCTCTGCCCTTCCTCCTGCTCATGCTTTATTCTTTAAAAATAAAGGCATTGTACTTCTGAACACAATCACATTTTAAGGTAGTGAGTTAGGGCTATAACAAAGGAGCTTTGGGAGAACACAACTCAGTCCACAATTAAAGTTGCTATTATTCTTTATTCTCTATTTCATCCCAACAAAGTAAATTAGCTTCTGTATTTTCTTCTGGCAGGTTCATGAAGAAAAAAATCTCCCTTCCTGGATTTTATGAACTTTTCACCATAAACTATTTCAGCTATAGAAAGCACTTATCAGAATTAAAAGTAATTTATTTTCTTAAAATTAATCATCTCATCCTAATCTTTTAAATTATCCTCTTAATTATGTTGTCTTAGCTAATGTTTAGTAAACACTGACAATATTCCATACATATTCTTGAGGCCTTTCCAAGTATTAACATACTTAATCTTCATAATAATACTAAGAGATAAAAAAAATTTAAAAAAATAAATAAAAAATAATAATACAAGAGAAAGAAACTGTGTTAATGTCCACTTTACAGATGAGGAAACTGAGTCACAAAACCAACAGATGAAGCAGCTAAGATTTAATTACAAAGAGTCTGGTCCTGGAGCTCAGGATCATATATGAACTACACAGGACAGGGTTTCTTCCTTAATTGTAACAAATTAAGATTCATGAGAGCAGAGACTGCGTATATACTCTGTTCTTTATACTGTAGTCACAGAAAGGGTTAAGACCACAATACTTACATAAAAAAATTGCCAATCTCTGACTTTACTCTCCTGTTTTCTTGATGAGTCCTTAGACTATCTCTTTTCAAAAACTCAGAACTACTAATAAATCTCTGACCTCACCTCTATTACTATCTCTTGGTCTCGTTTTTCTGATTAAATACCACAATGCCGGTAACATATGTATTATCTGCTAAGTGCTGGAAGGTGGAGAAAATAACACTCTCATATAAAGTTACTCCTTTCTTACCTGATTCTTTTTTGTCATCTTACTCTAAGACCCTTGACAATAAATAATTGTGGAATGAATGAAAAGATCTAGTTTATTCCATTAAGTGTGTCCCTCATGAGTTTCCTGAAGGCACGGACCAGAAAGTATATTTTTTCCCCTATAGTTCCTGTCATATAACTGAGCCCACTATAAGCACACAGTATTTATTTATAAAATGAATACAAACTTGATTGGAGCTGTATGATTAAACACCTTACACTTATTTCATATATGTCGTAAAAAGATATTTAAAAAGCCTCAGCAGAATATTTTTACTGTTTGTGTTTAAAAAGAGAATGACTTCTTTTATAATGATGCATGTGTATTGAATATATGTAGCAGTTTTATTGAATGAGCCATATCGTATAAATTGTGAGTAGAAAATAACTTTACTATTTCTTAACACACTCTGTTAAAATCATTTTGTCAGTTTCTTCCTGCCCTTGAAAGAAATCACAGGATAAGTCCCATCGATTTCCAGGTGTTCAAAGATGATAAAAGTCAGACTCTTATAGTCACCATAACATTCTGATTTATTTAGGCCTGACTTCATCTGGGTTTCTTCTCCAATATCGGCTTTCTCGGTCACAGAGGTATTTCCTGACCCATCTGAGTAATAGCAAGATCATGCCATCTTTATTCCCTGGCTCTGCTTTATATTTCTTCTCAGTTTATTATCTCCCTTATTCAACTAGAATGCCAGCTCCAGGAGAACAGTGATACTGGCTTTTTACTCACTCCTATATCCCCAACACTCTAGAAGAGTGCATATGACATCGGAGGTAATCCACAAGTGTTTGTTGAGTGAATGAAAATACTAATGAAGTTGGTAGTATAAAAACCTGCTAAATAAAACTCCCTCCCCTCAGCCCCATCCCCTCCCAGGGTGTCCTTCAGGCTCTGGATACAGGTGATGGACTTAGACTGGAAGGAGGTAATTGCTCTTACTTCCCTGTCTGTACACTCTCGCCTTCTTGCTACTCTGTGGCACCTTCCACCTAATCCATCAGAATGAACAGGACCCCGTCCACAGTTTCAGCACCAACATCTCAGGTGTAGGTATTTGTAAAGCTCCTCAGGACCTTGGCTGTAATGTGTACCCAGGAGAGAGAACCACCTCCATTACCAAGGTTGTGAGTTGGGTTCCGGGGTGAGAAGGGTTGGGGAGAGTCAAGTGCAGCTGGAATCTTGAGGTTATCCCTAAAGAGTTTATGGAGGCACCACTGCTGAGTCTTCCTGTCCTCCTTTCCTTCCTCCCTTTCCGGGAGAACACTTGCCACTGGATCTCTAACATCCATGTTCTTTATGCTAACCTACTGTCTCAGTCTCGGGCCTTAGGTTGGCATCCCCACACAGACCCTCTCCAGGCCAGCACCATCTCTGTAGGCTTGTGGTCCTCAGGTGTTAGCAAGATTCAGGATCACCTAGAAAGGCTGTTAATCATAGGCTTTGGATTTAAAAAAAAAAACAACAAAAAAAATAAAACAAAACAAAAAACTGAGGTGGAGGTCTCAAAATTTGCACTCTTAACAAGATTACTGGTGATGCTGATGCTGCTGGTCAAAGGACCATACCAGGAAAATCACCGCTTTAAATAATTTTCTGGTTAGGATTCCAGACTAACCCAATTATACTTCCTCTCCCCACAGGTGCACTTGGCCCAAAGTGATCTCACACATCTGGTGCCACCGCTGGTTCCCACAAGTTTTATCTTTGTCAACTCAGGCCAAAATTACAGGAAATAGCTGTCAGACCCTATAAGTATTTACCTTGAGGATCCATCCACTTACCCTAAAGCAAAAGGAAAGGTGCCTCTCCCCTCCCCCCCCACCCTCTCTTCAGGACAGCAGGGCTTTAGGGACATAGAACACACTTCAGTACATACTTATTTCACTTGATGATCATTAACAGGGAGAAATTAGATTTTAGATTTCTAACCTCCAGCTCCTTTCTTTAGGATATACAAATATTGTCATTGGGTGCATTGTTTGCAGTCTTTGGGACCCCACCCAAAACAGACAAAGCATCTCCGGTAAAGTCCCTTTACACATATATGAATAACAACTTTGAAAAAAAATATGTTTTCATTATGTGAGTTTTTTTAAGTGTCTCAATTGAATACAGAGTAGACTATAAGACAAAATAATTTCCTATAGAGTGGTGTGCAAGCTTTCTTTCCTTCCAAGGTTTTATTCCTCATCTCCTTATAGCAGAGTAAGAACAAGGATATATAATATTTTGGAATTCAATAACATAGCATCATCTATTATATTAAACAGGTTAAAGGAAATCACAAGAGCAGGGAGAGTTTGTTTTAATTTTAGATATTCTCCAGTATATAGAAATTTCCCACCAAATTTCCAAGTGTTTGGTAGGGACCTCAAGGTTGAGTATCTGGCTTCTTTTTTTTTTTTTTTTTTTTAGGAAAGAAAGACAGAGCACCCATGCATGCATGTGGGGACGGGGGAGTGACAGGATTAGAGTGAGGGGCAGAAGGCAAGGGAGAGAGAGAGAGAATCTTAAGCAGGCTCAATATCCAGCAGAGAGCCCAAATTGGGGTTCAATCTCACAACCCTGGGATCATGACCCGAGCCAAAGTAAAGGATCAGACCCTTAACCAACTGAGCCATCCAGTGTCCCTGACTACCTGGCTTTTGATGCAAACATTTTCTCTGGTCCAGAGCTATATAATTAGTCTGATACTGTGTATTCAAATATATACATACCATATACACACATACCCTAATAAGATCTAAAAATTCAGTTTCTTTCAAAGGGGTGAGAAATTAATATGGACTTTGTTCATGCTTTAGCTTTCCTTTTATATATATATATTTTTTTACTTTATTTAAAAAAATTTGCTGTTTTCCTTTGCTAGCTCTTTTTCTTATACTTTTATAAAATTTCAAATTTTATATGGCATCATATTCCAGAATTACAACACTATTCCTCAGATATAAAGGATTAGTCTTTTAGGTAGATGTGTACTTGCATATTTAAGATGAACTTTAGTTTACTCTTAGCAAAAAAAAAATATCTATCTTCAATGACTTTTTCACTTCTTTCTACTTATCCTTAAACTCAGAGAGTGAGACTATAAATTATAAAACTAAATGTTATGCATAGTCATATACATATATGTATATGTTATATATAATATATATGGATAATACATATTATCCGTTGCTTCTGTCATTTCATGACTCTTTTGTGATGAAAAACTAGTAGAACAGGTAAGAACTCATCAACAAAGAAGGAAACTCAGATTTACTGAGAGATATTGAATTTCCATAGCATTAAATTACCAAGATGTTATTAAAAATTAAGGTTTTCAAGATAAATTAATGTATGCTGAATCAGGAAAATGATTGACTCTGGGGCCCAGAGGAGAACGATTATAGAGGCTTGGGCAAATTTCTGTGGGAAGGAAAACATTCTATATCTTGACAAAGATGAATAAAAACACTTGAAAAAAACTCATGGAACTGTTTAACATCAGTGCATTTTACTATACTCATTTATATCTCAATAGAAAAGAAATAAGGGAAAAGTATTGCTATTTCTGTGTTACCCAGTATTTCTTTATATAAGAAAGTAAAAACAATCTATTTTCAACATCTTTTTATTACAAAAACTGATAATGATTGAAGAAATCATATTTTACTAAAAGTTTAAAAGTCTCACTAATGACATTAAACCTGAAGAATAATCCCAATTTTTTTCTAAGAGGATTTATTGAATTGCCTTATCATTAAAACTCAGATTCATGAAAGACCACATATCCTTTCTTTAAAATATAAAATAATGTCTTCTTTTTCTTTCCCTTACATTAGAAACTGCTTCATTAAGAAAGTTTCTAGGGAAACCAAAACACCAGCATAGCAAATTATTCTGAAGTAACATTTCCGGGAAAAAAAAAAAACAACATTTTTATTTATCTGACCTTTTTCATTAGTAAAAATGAACCAAATACCTAAATGTAAATTGTACTAAGAATATGAGAGACAGAAAAATACACAGGAAACATTACTGTCTGTAATTGTTTGATATTTAATCTAACAATTTTGAATCAAATTTTACATAGACATCCAAAAGGAGTAATATATGTATGTACTTCAGAAGAATTTTATCTTCTGAATATTACTGCAAACATATGCACTTGTGAAAAGTTTAAGGCATAATTGTCCTACAATAAACTGTATATACTTAAGATATACTATATGAAGAATTTTGAGATGTACATACACCCCTGAAACCAGTCAAAATAGTAAACAAGTCCATTCACCCTCAAATTGAGAAGAGTCAATGTCAAAAGTATGCTTTCAAAGGAGTTTTTTTTATTACCCAAATAGATGACTATGAAGTCATATGTAACTATAGACAAAAAAATCATTTATGTTTTGGCTTTAATCAATCAGAGTGGCAATGCTTAAAACAAATAATAAAATAAAAATAATTATTAGGACTCTAACTTTTTCAGAAAAGGTAATTTTTAAACATATGAATAGAACACCAAAAATCAGCATGGGAGCTTAAAAAGGTGAAAGATTAAGGAAGTGAAGTTTTGCAGATGGAAGGGACTTGTTGCTTCTAATTAGATACTTACTCTGTCTTAGAGATAAACTTCTTCCCAATTTTTTGGTTTTCTTGTTGCTGTAATTCTCAACTTGTTAAAAACATCTAAAAATACCTTTGTACTTACGTATTTCAACTTACTCAATCACCATCATGGAGAAATGACAATATTGTTCAAATATTCCATTTTAGTTCCACATCTCATGTTTTAATTTTATCACTTTATTGTAAGGGCATCTACTTCTTTGATTTATCATTAAATTGGAGATTTTCAAAGAGAAAATAAAATATGTATATGGGCAATATAGTAAATTAATTAGTACTTTCACATTTATATTTACCTTAAACTCTTAACCTCAGAAATTACCCAATTAATCAAAAGTGATTTCATGAATTCACTTGATTTTAGTGTAGTCCAAGGACAGTCAACTAAGGATCTTGGAAACTATTTTTAGTATATATTACAGAGCAGCATTATCACTATAGTCAAAGAGATGATATTTAAAACTGACATCCATAAAACCTAGGTGGAGTCTTTAAGTCCAAATGATATGCAGTGGAGCATTTCCTGAGGTTTGCAGAGCCATTTGTTTTAAAAAGACATCGATTATTAAAATTCAACTTACTGGAACATTTTCATGATGTTAAATTATTCACGAAAACATTGACAATACATTTGACCCATAAAATTAATATAGAAAAATAGAAACTTCAAAATAATCATGCATTTCATGAAATATTGAAAAATAAAACTCAAGACCTTCAAAAATTAAATATTATATTCTTATATTATTCTAAACTAGATGTGGCCAGAGAGGAAACAATTAAGACACTTAAAATTTTAAACCTAATTATTCAACACATATAATTATTCAAGTGATCTGCTTTCTCTAGATAAATTTTACATGATCCTTATATAATTTTTCTTTGTTTATTTGCCAAGTATGGAATAAAAAGTTGTGGCTGTTTTAATTAGTGCAGTTTTTGTGAATCTTATTTCTGTCTGAAGGTATAAACACATTCCTTTATTTCATATGGAGCAATCGACTATTGTCTTCCCAAGTTGGCTATTCTGGAGCTGGCGATATTTTAGAAAAGAGTTTTCCTAATGGGAAGAGCATGCACAACACATTTTAAATTCCATGCATATTTTCTCTGGCTCCAATCTTCCCTGTCCCTCACTCTGGAAACCCCCAGTGATCAAGTAACTAATTTGAAGCCTCACCTCACTTCTTGCTCTGTCATCACTGCCCTTTGTTATCCCCTGTCCAGAGTCTTGAAAACTATTTTCCAATGTATTTTATACATATTAAAATTGTTTTAAGTGGGACAGTATCTGGTCTTATTGACTCTATCTTGGCCAGAGCAGGTATCTTTCTTTCTTTCTTTCTTTCTTTATTTATTTATTTATTTTAGAATTTTTTCTTCTCAATTTGTCTCACTGTCCATTTCTCTGAAGACAGGATCTGTTATGTTTCAGCTCCTGATGTGGGGCTCGATCCCAGGACCCTGGGATCATGACCTGAGCCGAAGGCAGAGGTTTTAACCCACTGAGCCACCCAGGTGCCCCTATTATCAACTTCTTAACATTTTATCTACTTTTGAAATAGTAAGCTGCAGTTTTGAGTTATTTTGTGAGCATGTCTTTCTGTTGATGTGCTTTTCTACTTATTATTTTATTGTTGATATACTTGAGAATGTAATTGTGTCTTGATCTTTTTCTGTTGCTGGTTTTTATGTGAAATTATTTGTCTGAACTTTTGGAACAATATCTGACCCTAGACCTCAGACTTGTTCTTATCTTACTTTTGTAGTGACTCAAATTCTGAGATCTCGTTGGTTATTTTCCTTCACTTATGTTTATCTGAACTTTCACTTCTGAATCTGCAGGCATCTTGACCTTGGACTGACCCTCCAGAATTGTGAGAAATAAATGTCTTCTTTAAGCCATCCAGTCAAAGGTATGTTACCTTAGGACCCCCAGATGGCTAAGACAACCTTATAGCACTTACACTTCTAAGTATAATTAATGTAGTGGTTACTTAGTGCACATAATTGAATAGATAAAGCAAAGAATTTAAATAAGTTAAAACAATAGTAAATATGCAATTATTTAAAACAGTTTGAAAAGAAAACAAACTGAGTATTTCTGTAACATAATGAGGATAATCTTTTACTGCCATGGAAGTGAATTTGCCTTTTCTTTTATAGAATTTTACTGGTCCACTTTTATTATCTGAGTTAAAAATACAAATAATTATGCAAAATATATTTTTGATTTTAAATTTGACTTTTTTATTTTAAATAAAGCCTAAAATGTCAATTCCAAAAGAATTATATAAATGATAATGTCATTTACTCCACATATTCCAATAATATTTCTGACTTTTAAAAGGCAAATGTACATGACTTAATTGACAAGGGATTTATAAGACTTATACCATAAAAGAAAAATAAAGATGAGTAACATACATGTTGGAACCCTCTAAAAAAAGTGAGTTCAGCCTTGTTGGTATTAAAATAATAAGAAGTAGTGATCCTTCACTAAATTCACATTTCAAACTACTTTGAGATGTCATGGAAAGAATTATTTAGCTATGATTCATAAGAATATTTATATGACAATAAATTTATTGAAAAATTTTTTTTAAGATTTTATTTATTTATTAGAGAGAGAGAGACTGAGAATGAGAGGGGAGAAGAAGGTCAGAGGGAGAAGCAGACCTCCCGCAGAGCCGGGAGTCAGATATGGGACTCGATCCCGGGACTCCGGGATCATGACCTGAGCCGAAGGCAGTCGCTTAACCAACTGAGCCACCCAGGCGCCCAAATTTATTGAAATTATAAAGAGTTGTATCTTTAAACTCCTTTTTTAAAATGCTTATTTATTTTTTAAAATTCTAGCATAGTTAACATACAGTGTTATATTAGTTTCAGGTGTACAATATAGTGATTCAGCAATTCTATACATAACTCAGTGTTCATCATAAGTGTACTCAGTCCCCTTCACCCCTCTGGCAACCACCCGTTTGTTCTCCGTATTTGAGTTGTTTTTTGGTCTCTCTTTTTTTTTTCTGTTTGACTTCTTTCTTAAATTCCACATATGACTGAAACAATAGGATATTTGCCTTTCTCTGGCTGACTTATCTTGCTTAGCATTTACCCTCTAGATCCCTCCATGTTGTTGCAAATGGCAAGATATCATTTTTCTTAATGGCTGAGTAATACTCCATGTATATACATACACCACCTCTTCTATATCCGTTCATCTGTTCATCGACAGGTTGCTTTCATATCATGACTACCGTAAATAATGCTGCAATAATAAAAGGGTGTATAGGGGCACATGAGTGGCTCAGTTGGTTAAGCAGTTAAGCGTCTGCCTTTGGCCCAGGTCATGATCCTGGGATCCTGGGATCCTGGGTTCTTGGGGTCCTGGGATCAAGCATCACATCAGGCTCTCTGCTCACTGGGAAGTCTGCTTCTCCCTCTTCCTGGCCACCCCCTGCTTATGCTGTCTCTCACTCACTCTCTCTCTCTGAAATAAATAAGTAAAATCTTAAAAAAAAAAGGTGTATATATCTTTTCAATGTGTTTTCATTTTCTTTGGGTAATTACCCAGTAGGGAAAATAATTCTATTAATTTTTTTGAGGAATCTCTATATCATTTTCCACATTGGCTGCACCAGTTTGCATTCCCAATAGTGCACAAGGGTTCTTTTTTCTCCACATCCTCACCAACACTTGTTTCTTACGATTTGATTTTAGCAATTTTTGAGAGGTGTGAAGTGATATCTCATTGTAGTTTTGATTTGCATTTCCCTGATGTTTAGTGATGTTGAGCACCATTTCATGTGCTTATTCACCATATGTATGTCTTCTTTGGAAAAATGTCTGTTCATGTCTTCTGCCCATTTTTAATTGGATTATTTGTTTTTTTGGTGTTCAGTCATATAAGTTCATTACATATTTTGGATATTAACCCCTTATCAGATATATCATTTGCAAATACCTTCTCCCATTTGGTGCATTGTCTTTTAGTTTTATTGATGGTTTCTCTCATTATGCATATTTCTCTCATTCTCTCATTATTCTCTCATTTGGTACAATCCCAATAGTTTGAATTTGCTTTTGTGTCCTTTGCCAAAGGAAACATACCTAGAAAAATATTTTACAACTAATGTCAAAGAGATTACTGCTTATGTTTTCTTCTAGAAATTTTATGGCTTCAGGTCTCATATTTAGGTATTTAATCTATTTTAAGTTTATTTTTTATATGGTGTAAGAAAGTAGTCCAATTTCATTCTTTTGTGTGCAACTATCCAGTTTTCCCAATGCAATTTGTTGAAGAGACAGTTTTTTTCCCATTGTATATTCTTGCCTCCTTTGTCAGAACATGTATGAACATATAATTGTGTGTTCATTCCTGAGATCTCTATTCTGTTGTACTGATCTATGTGTCTATTTTTGTGCCAGTATCATAATGATTTGAGTACTACAGCATTGTGGTATATCTTGAAATCTGGTATTGTGATATCTCCAGCCTGTTCTTCTTAATGATGTTTTCAATGGTTTATAAGATTAGCCAAAAAGATTAAGATTGGAGTTTTGAAATTTATTTTAACATACTGTGCTTTTAATACTGTTTTTAGACACAAAATTAATCATATTAATTAATTACTTGTATTAATTTTGTGTCTAATTGTATTAGACACAAAAAAGGCACTTACCCAAATATATTTTTGGTCTCACATATATTTAGTAAGAACATATTTAAACTTTTAAAGTAATAAATATAGTTCATGTAAGCACGAATCATGACATTAAATACTAGAGATATGAGAAAAGCCAGTGTCACATGAGAATTGCTATACAACTTCACAAAGAATAGAATAGAATTTTTACAACTTCAAGTTCCATTTCTAAAAATTATTTGCTTCTTAATAATGGAAGAGTCCTTGATGTATTACTTCAGTTCTTCCGTATGCAAAACAAATTAGCTGGCCTGAGACAATGCTTTTCAACATAAATGATAATTCAGTATTTGTCTACTTGCTATTCAATGGTGATGATTTAATTTAACTTGGCAAGATAATTCTTCCCCTTTAATTTTATTTTGACAATTAAAATGGTATAATTGAAAATTGGGGTTTTATTTAAAAGTTATAAACAAAGCCAATTTGGCAATTTTCACCAGATTTTTTAGTTTATACCATAATTTATAAAACAGAGTCAGTATTCACAAAATGTTTTGTCATGCAGATTAGTTCAAAAAATCATTCCCTCTGCTTTCTAATGTTAATTATCAAAGTAAATACATTTAGAATCATTTCTATTAAATAATCAACAAAATTGTTGAAGAAAATATTCTGATTATCAAGACAACTTATAAATATGCATTCAAAATGTTTGAGTTATTTTAGTTTATATTTGAATAGTAAAGGAAATAATTTCCTCAAATCTATAACTACTGTACAAAAACATTGAGAACCTGCTTTCAGATTAATGTTCTTCCTAACTTATGGTTTGTTCCTTCAAATTTATTGAAATAATCTTTCATATAATAATTATGAAAGTTTTGAAAATTCTTTTTTGTATCATGGTTTTAGGAAACTTATGCATAACTAAAAATACACCCCTTTGGTAGTTTTAAAAAGGCAGTATACTGACTATTCCAGAGTTTTGTGTTGTTCAGCAGCTGGTAGGGCTAAATTTTTCATGCACTTAGTCTGTTTCAGGTCACATTAGAATTTGTTTTTTTTACTCCAGTTTGGAAACTAAATATTGATTCTTATTTCTTTCCTGGAAGTTCTGTTTTGTTGTTGTTGTTGTTTTTTAATTGAAGTAAAATTAACATCCACTATTAGTTTCAGGTTTACAATGTAGTGACTCAATTACTATCTGTACTGAAAGCTTAGATTTTGTTGTTTTTGTTCGGCCTATGCCTAAGCCCAAGTCTAATTAATCTATTTCTATTTTGCCACTGAAATGATCTCTGAAATATGTTAACATGTAAACAAAACTAAATAAACAGTCAATCAAAAAATTTTCAGAATATTTTTTAAAAACAGACTAACAGGTGAAATCATATTTAACATTAGACTGATCGTTTGCTTAATAGTCTTATGATAATTTTTTTAAAAGATTTTATTTATTTGTTTGACAGAGAGAGATCACAAGTAGATAGAGAGGCAGGCAGAGAGAGAGGGGGAAGCAGGCTCCCTGCTGAGCAGAGAGCCTGATGCAGGGCCTGATCCAGGACCCTAAGATCATGACCTGAGCAGAAGGCAGAGGCCTAACCCACTGAGCCACCCAGGCGCCCCTAATCTTATGTTAATTTAAATAAAACTCCCTAGTTAATTTAAAATTCAGCCTGCTCCTCATAATCATGCTAAACAATAATAATTGAAAATAAAATGTATCTTTTTATAGTATATATTTTTAACCAGAAACAAAGTAACCAGGGAATTGCATTTGCTGAGGGAAAGAAATGGTATTAGGTTATTTGCTTTGGTTTTTCAATAATTGATAATAGCAATATGTTGGGCTAATTCATTCATTAAATCAAATGTTTAACACCCCAGTGACTTTTATTGTGTATTAATTGTTTCTTTCTATTTTGTTCAATGCAAGCTGTTTGGCTACTAACCATATAACGGTAATTCCGCAATGACGATATGCTCTATGCACATAACTAAAGACTACTAACTTCTATTTACGAGAAATACAGGTAATACATTTCGTTTAGTATAAAATCACATCTTTAGTATTAGTCTCAAATTTTTGAAATTAATAACATAAAAATTAGTACGATACCCATACTTGGTATGAAATTCTGTCTTGTTTCTACTATGCCATGCTATTTGCAAAATGTACTTGATGTAATTTCAGAAATAAAGATAAATTCAAGGAAGGGATTGAGTTTGTCTTGAGTGTTGAAGAGATTGTTTGATATAAATTTGTGCACCCATAAATAGTAATATCCTATTTTTAAATGTTAAACATGTAGTCAAAAACATCCTAGGAATAGGAGTGCCGAGGTGGCTCAATCAGTTAAGCAGTTGACTTTGGCTCAGGTCATGATCTCAGGGTACTAGGATTAAGCCCTGCATCAGGCTCCCTGCTCAGTGGGAAATTTGCTTGTCCCTCTGCCCTTCCCCCCACTCATGTTTTCTCTCTCTCTCTCTTTCTTTTTCTCTCTCTCAAATAAATATATAAAAAACGGAACAAAATAATACAAAAACCGTACTAGAAACATTCTAATGAAGATTCTAAACATTCTAAAGATTCTAAAAGAAAGATATTAGGTTATATCATATTTACAAAAGCTGTTATGATTCTGACCAATATAATATACATATAATCATAGATAAAAGATGCAATTTTGGAAAAAAATAAGTATCTTGTTATTTGGAAACATTTTGATTATATACTCAAAAAAACTGAAGGGACTTAATTGAGCAGTTACTAGAATGTAAAGTTCACTAAATTTTCCAAATACAAGACAAATATTAAATGAAGAAGACTACTTATAATTCAAGATAGAAAAACTAAATATTATAAAGATGAAATGTCTTTCTAATCAATTTAAATGTAACACAAGCTCATTTAAATCACCAGGTATATGTGATGGACATAAACAAACAAACAATAAAATTATTATTAGTAAAGGGTCACTGGAATATACAAGATATGAACTATTAGAAAAATAATATATTTACAATAAATTGGAAATGCTTAGTCATTACCACATGATATGGGTTAATAAAATTTTACTGCTACCATTATTGCAAAATTGTCTTTATTATATATGCATCACAATATATTAGAAATGACTTAAATAGTATTTAAAGACAATACTCCAAAAATCAGTTCCAGCTGTTAAAAGAGCCCAAATAAAAAAAAAAAAACAAGCAAATAAAAAAATTGGAATGATGAAGTTTTCGAATAAAAGTGAGGTTCAGTGGGGTGAGGTACAGAGCCAATGACCAAGAAAGAATTCTTGAGACATCTTTGGTACAAAATGGTAGTTTATTAAAGCACGGGGACAGGACCCATGGGTAGAAATAGGTGTTGCCCTGGGGTTGTGAAGGGTGGCTGATTATATACTATGGGGTTGGGGGAGGTAAGGAAAAAAGGAGAGTTTGTAAGAAGAAGACACACAGGATACTGGAGACTTTGCTATTTGTCAAGTTAAGGTTGTTTTTCCTTTTAGTAGGCATTAACAGTAAGATAGTTTAGAGCTTCATGGAGGAATGTCACACTCCCGCTATCACATGTCTTTATCAATGAGCTTTAGGTTTAGAAGAAATTTAACTTTATTTACATTTCCCTTTGCCTCAGTCTCCCTCAATTTTATGGAGGGTGGGAGGATGTTAGGGCTTCAGGGATTGATTTATGAGTCTCTGGAAGTTAAGCTATTGATAAGAAAGCCTCTTCTTTGTAAATTGCTAGGACATTTGTAAATGGAAGGAGACTCAGGTCTTGCAGGATTGTGGTCTCTATAAATTAACTATTTGTTTTTCCTTTAGGTCAGCCAGGAATGCCTGAGGAATGTCACATAATCCCAAGGGGGAGGGTTGTAAAGTGTCAGCTTCTGCTTTGTCATCAGCTTGCCTTCCATTCCCTCATCAGGAAGATTGTTTAATGGAATATTTGTAGGAAAACATGCTGGGAAAGATTTAGAGAAAACATATAAATATCATAAGCATGATGAAACAATTAATAAAGACGACTACTAAATTAATAAAACCATCTACTCTGTAAAAGATAATGTAAAAAGTTTAAAAGAAAAATCACCAATAGGAGATAAAATTTTTATTGTGATAACTAGAAAAGAATTAGAATGAAGAATAAACAAGTCATAGAATCTAGGTTTGTTTAGCATAAGCAATCTAATGAAGGAGCTATCGAACTAAAATAATTTCATGCATAGGAACTCTACCTTTGCTATAATCATGAGTTTCCTTTAAGAAGTAGATTTTAGCAGGTTTTACAAAGAAATTAGACCAGGCCTCCTTTGCTTCTCTCAACCCTATTCATTTCCTAAAGGGAGAGAAATGGATTGCAAGCCAATAAGATCAAAGATAGCTATACATATACATATAGTGTGTATATGTATAAATCTGTATAAATACACATATAGAGTTTATGTATAGTATACTATATGTAGAGCATATAAAAACTATTACAAACACATACTGTCATCATGAGACTTTAGGTATTTCTAAGATTGAAAAATTTAGTATTTTCTTTGAAAGGTGATTTGTTAAGGTAGATTAATATATTGTAGATAATAAATGTTTTCACCACTGTATAATAAATATATGTCATGCAACTCATTAATAATTTTTTTTTATTTTCTTAACCTTAAATAATTGAGTATTATTGATGATCTACAAAATCCAAATTTTATACACTGGGAGACCCATAAAAATATAAGACCCAAGGGGCTTTCAGGCAGTTGAGACATACACCACCCTGATGTTCAGAAAGAGGTAGGGATCTGGGGATACAAAGAGAAAGAAGACCATTCATAGGATAGGTGAAGAGATATTTGGAAAACAAAGATTGCCCTTAGGTAAAAAAGAATCTCTGGTAGTAGCTCTTTCTGGTAAAGGCTCCTTTCCAATGTAAATTTTTTTTTATAATTTTTTTTTTAAGATTTTATTTATTTGACAGAGATCACAAGTAGGCAGAGAGAGAGGGGGAAGCAGGCTTCCCGCTGAGCAGAGAACCTGATGTGGGGCTGGATGGATCCCAGGACCCTGAGATCAGGACCTGAGCTGAAGGCAGAGGCTTTAACCCACTGAGCCACGTGGCGCCCCTTTCCAATGTAAATTTAAGTAATCAAAGGGGAGGTGAAGAGCTTTTACTGAATCTGCACAGTTTTGATTGCCTTTAGCTCAAAATAATCCTTCCGCCAAAGAGACATATTTTAGGATAGCAGTAACTGCTCCCCTTCCCCAGTCACCGTCATCTGCCAGCTGTTCCAGCCCTCACAGCTAGGTTTTGATATTCTTTAGTTGAACACAACCAATCATATGGATCAAGACAAAACAATTTCATTCCTTAATCGTGCTTTAATAAAGACACAAACATGAATATTGTAGAAACTACAACATGATTGAATATTCCTTTACCCTGGCTAACAAAATGACTCTACTTTTTTTTTTTAAGAATTTATTTTTTCTTTTAAGAGGGAGAGACAGAGCACAAGCAGGAGAGGCAGAGGAAGAGGGAGAAACAGAGGGAGAGGAAGAAGCACACTCCCTGCTGGGCTGGGATCCTGCCATCAGGCTCTCCCAGGACCCCGAGATCATGACCCAAGCGGAAGGCAGATGCTTAACCACCGGAGCCACCCAGGTGCCCCTTCCACCTCTTAATCAATTACAGCTTCAGCCTTTGTTCATCTCTCCCACTATATAGATAAGATTTATAAGAAATCTTATTAATGTATATGTTTAGTATTTTTCATTATAAATCTATGCTTATATGAAAACATAGATTTGCCTCATTTCCTGACAGCATCCAATTCCATGAAAATGAGTCATTCAGATAAGATTTATCTAGTTTTTCTGTCTCTCTCCAAAATTACCTAGCATGAGACCAAATCCTATAATTAGTGCTTTCTAACATCCTCTTATCGTGATGTCTACAGTTCCCCATCCTGTCATCTCTTTCATTGCAATCAATGAGTTATAAACCCAGCTTCTTCAACTATAGGTGTGTACCTGGCAGTCTTTGAATGGAAAGCATTAACAAATCCAATTAAACTTTAAATAGAAATGGTATGTCTATTAGTTATGCATAGTATATTCTATGGGCTTACCCAGTTCCACTAACTTCACCCCCAAATGCCAGTTGCTATGGGAGCAGCAACATGTTTGGAAATGAAAATCAGGCTAACAGTATCTCTGAAGAGTTATTTGAGCTCACACTGAGTGAAGTATACTTTTAACTTCTCTCTTAATGATTTTAGTAAATTTAATTAGAACCGTAGAACATATATCAATTCATATTTAACTGTATTCACTTTATTTACTCCTAAAAGATTAGTAGTCACCACAAGATACATTAACATTGATTTCATAGTACCCACTATAAATAATAACAGTCCTGGTATATAAATATGTCCAGCAAGCTATTAATAGCAAACTGGAATATTTCAGATGGTTATTGAGTTTGTATTAAGTTAAAGTTTAAAAAAATGATATGACTAACTACAGTGCAAGTTACACTAGAATCAGACCTAGAAAATTAAAGTCCAAATTCGTTTTATATATTAAAAATTCCATTAGAGTATGGGGATTTTGGAGGGAAGAAATTTTTCCTCTATCCTTCACAGATTCTTCTGGCTTGTAATTAAATTGACATGAGACAGATTAACAGGAGAAAAACAAATTTAATGTTGTACATACAGGAATCCCATATATACAAGAGGTTCGAAGACAGGAAGGTAAAATGAGGTATATATGCCAACCTGAGCTAAGTAATGGGATAGAGCTCTGGGGCTTCAAAGGGGAGGAAGACAATTCATGAGACAATAAGAAAAGATGTTTATTAATTAGATGTCTGTCCTGCCATAGAAAATGGATCATTCAAACAAGATTTATCTCTGGTAATAACTCTTACTCTGGGAAAGGCCCCAAATATAGACTCTTCTAGGTAGTTAAGGGAGGTGCAAATTATAGTGATAAAACAGCTCTGATTGCTAGAGAGAAAAAATTATATTTACTTCTCAGAAAGAATATGTATTTATATATTCTCAAATGGGATATCTTATAAATGGGGTATGTTGTATTTCTCAGTATCGAAATATGTGTGTGGTTGTTCAAGATTGAGTATTGCATGAGCTTTAACAAAGAGATCCAAAACTGGAGATACACAAAGTAGAGCATTTCCTTCTCTTAATATTGTACTAAAATAGACCAATAACCCCAAACAGATGGGCAGTTATGTTCTAAAAGGTCATCGTCAGAGGCACAGAGTAGCTGTTTGCTTCTCTTTGAGCATATCTCCAAATCCTGTGGTCTCTCATACAGAATTCTGGGTAAGAGGAAGTATGTATGAAACAGCAATACAAAATAATTAAAGCTGTCTGAAGGAGATAATCACTGTTCTTTTTTTCTTCTTTGATTTTAACTTCCAATTGTGTATTGTATCAGATGGAATGCTTTTTAGCATTTCTGAAATGAAATTTTATGAATTTCATAAAAATATTATATTTCTTACAGTCATAATTGAGTAAAGGTAAACAAATGTCTCTACTAAATTTTAGAAAATCTAGCTAAATGGTCATACCTAAAAAAGGTTTATCTAAATTTCAAATGCAGAAATTAGAATTGGAAAATAACCATTTCTTTTTTGATGATGACAATATAAAGCTGAAAAGAGGTTAGAAAGAAAGGATTTGCTAATGTATATGCAAAATACTTGTCCTAATGTCATTCTCAGAAATAATTTGTCTGATATTTGTCTGATTTTCATGGTTACACTAATGGGAAAGATCATGCTGATTATACCAAAATAAGCATGTGGTTCATGTAACTGGTAAGCACATTGTATATGATGTGTCATTATCAATTACTATTTGGTCATTGAATTTTATGTAACAGTTTCCTAACAGATTCTATTTTTTTTAGTTTATCCCTAAGAATCTTCTCTTCTTAGTGCACAAATATATTTTTCTTATTCTTTTTTTTACACTTCACAGTTCAGGAACACATTCAGGATTATGATGATTTTTATTTTTAAAAATCATCTAATAAATACTTACTGAATTCCATCTATGTGCCAAGTATTATACAAGGAACAGAGTGAGACAGCATTCAGGAAAACACAAAATTCCTGCCATGGTGAAATTACATATTTAGGTGTGAAGACACAAATTTCAGTAAATATATATAGTACATTCATTTCTAAGTCTCACTTAGAAGACGACATATGTGCCATATTTTGAAAAGAGAAGGGACTGAGGTATGCTGTTATCCAGGGGAGGAGTACCACAGAAAGAATGGCCTGTGCCACTGTGCTGAGATGGAAACAGGCTACATGTTTTGAAGGAGCAGTAGAGAGGCTGAGATAGCCACACAGAATGAATGGGGAGGGAGAAGTGAGACAGATAAGCCACTGGAGGCTCTTTGGTTCTCACTCAGAATGACAAAGGATGCTGCTGGAGGTCATGGAGTCCAGGAATGATCTATCCCAGAAATGTCAGTCTTCTGCCCTGTAGTAGATATTGTATCAGGACACAAAGACAAGAAGAACAACCAGCTAGGAAATATAGTAATAATATAGGAAACAAATGATGATGGACAAACATAGCTAGCTAGCTAGCTAGATAACAGACCTTAATGTCATCATAGAGGCCTCTTGGGACCACCATAACGGCAGTCAAAGTGAACTTCAAATATGGCACAATATTATTTTAATGTAAAATCAAATATCTCTTTTCTAATTTTAATAACATCTGGTCACTTGATTTTCTTTCATGACATCAAGTAATGAATTCAACTTTTTTTTAGGTTTTCTATTCCTAGAAATATTTTATTTCTAGAGTAGCACTGTCCAACAGCATTCACTCTGCAGATGAAAATATTCTTTTTCTTGTCCAATACAAAAGCCACAGGGCACATTTGAGCACCTGGAATGTGGCTCATGTGACTGAGAAAATAACTTTTTAATTTATTTTAATTCATATTAATTTAAGTTTAAACACATACACATGTGGTTAGTGAATCTTACTGCACAGTACACTTCTAGAATATAATAACTAGCTCTAATGTGCAGGAAGATTTTTATTGGAAGAGTTACATATTCGAAGAGGAATTGTGGACTGTTACTAATTTTTTATTTTTAATCTAAATAATTATAATTATAAGACTGTGCACATTATAATTATTGGGTAAATACACTTTTATGTTTATGGATTTTCTGTTTTATTATTACACACACATACATACACAGACCAAACTAATAGAGCAAATGAGCACATTAATATATATATATCTTATAATCAAAGGAAAACCAAAAGTTCTGTCATTGTTTTTTGTTTTTGTTTTTGTTTTTTTGTTTTTTGTTTTACCTTGGGAAAGACATAACAGTAATAGAAGAGTATAATTCCTTCTGTTATTGAAAGATTTTCTACTTTTAATTTAATACAAAGTCTTTAGAAAATTAATTTTGTGGCCATTTTCTAATAACTATTATTACTCCAATATTTCTCCTATGGGGACACTCGAAGTGCTGCAGGTATCTGTGAGGACAGCAAGGTGTGCCCACCGAACATGTGTTGAATCCACACTCAGTTTGAGATTATCATCAGTTCTCTTTCATTCTTGTACACAGAGCCATAGTTTCACAAGTCTTGGGATGTGAAAAGAACATGTTTCTAGAGTCTTCTAGGGATCATTTAATTCAATATACAGATTATTGGTCAGTGGAGCTCAAAGTGATTAGTCAGACAATTTTATATTAAATTTTTAAATGTTCTAACAAAACTTTTTTTCAAATTTAATAATAAATTAATAGAGCTAGATATTACTTTGTCCAGATACAAATGAAACTCAAGAAAGGAACGATAACAAAAACCACACAAAAGTGCTTTAGCTTCTTTATAGCACATTCTTGATAACTCACTTCTATCATTATTTATTGAATAAAATAATTTGTAAAAATACTTTTTTCACAATATATTTTCTTTGTATTTAAACTATAGAACTTATTAGTTACCATGGCACCTGGAACATTTTCATTTTACCAGCTGAAATACATATTCATATGCACTGATGCCCAATTGGCTTTGCAATAATAACATGTGTTTTTGTATGTTACACATAGTGGTGCTGCCAACACATTGTTTAATGGATTTAGCCACTGCTCTGAGAATCAGTAATAGGATAATATCCAAAAGCATCTTACATTCGAATGCAATATAATCTGAAGTAAAGCTATCAAGGTCTAAATTTGCTTTGGTTTTCTTTCTTTTTTGTGACTGTTGTTTGTCTTTCTTTGGCAAATAAGAAATCATTTTAATTAAAAAGCAATCACATTACTATGTGCAATGAGAATATCCTATAAAAAAATCATTTAGTTTCAGAAGAACTGTTACAGCTTACACTGCAAGTCAGTTCTATGCAACTAAATTACCTAAATAAAAGCAGGGAAACTTCCTAGTTAACAGATTTTATGAAAATGATTATATGGTGTGTTTAATATCCAGATCATATTGAGCGTAGTTCTTACTAGGGATGTAATAAGATGAGATTAATAAAAAAAGAAGGAAGAAAGGAAGAAAGAAAAAAAATCTCTCCACTGAAACAACTTATAGCATCTGAGAATCTCTGTGATTAATATCTTAATTACTGTTTATGATATGAGAACTCACTGGTGTGTGCAGGCAATGTTAACTTTAATCGATGTGATGCAGAAGTCAATTTAATTGTCACGTGGTATTTGCTCTTACTAGCATATTGATGTGGCACATTTGCAGAATGACTCTTTTAAGTAAAAACGCCTTTTTTTTTAATTGAAAAGGAAGTGGCTTTATTATTTTCTTAACATTATCAACCTTAAAAATAAAATGGCCAGTTGGTTTACCTGCAAAATGAGTTTACTTTAGGGAATGGCAGAGGAATTGCAACTCGAGATGTGTAAGCTATAATGAATCACAGGCAAATCTAGACAAAGGGAAGGTCAGCTTTTATTAGGTTTTAGAGGAAATATAGGAGGATTGTTTTAAACAAAAGTTCATTGGAAAAGAACAAGAATTCAAGTTTGTGGTGGTTTCTCATTGGCTGCAAGGTGTTGTTAGTGTTTTGCTGGGCCAAGGAGGGATCTTCCTTCTTTTTCTTAAAAGCAGAAGATAAAATCCCAACGTGAGAAATGTCCTCCCCTTGTCAAGATAATTCTTATTTTCTTTCCGCTGGTGAAGCAGGCTGCAGTGAATGATACATGCAGGAGAGCTCCCCCTTCAGGGCTTCCTGACTCCCATTTTCAAAGAAGTTTCCTTTATTTATTTTCACAACCTCTACTGACTTTTAAAGTACTGGCTAAATAAATGAACATTTAGTTTGCACAGGAACAAGTTGGAAAGATTATTTCCTGTGTTTGCATTAAACAGTCCAGGAAGAGCCAAAATAGTTTACTATTTGTTTCATTTATTTTCTCATTTATACAACAAGTAGGCTTCATTGTGCCAAATGGTGGGAAAATAGAAGGGAGCAAGACCATCTGGCTGCTGAATTTTTGAAGTTTATAATCTATTGGAGGAAAGAGGTATTTTAAAAAATCTATGCAAATTTTGTCATTAAAATGAGTGCTATGACAGAGAGCTACTAAGTACAATGAACCTACATAGCCGGGAGACCTAAATTATTAGGAGAAGTCAATGAGGTCTTCCTAAGAGAGAGAGATTTGTAAAATGGGTTCTGATAAATGAAATAAAGAGGAGATGGCAGGGGGAACTTGGGTGGCTCAGTCGGGGTTGCCTGTCTGACTCCTGATTTCGGTTCAGGCCAGGATCTCAGGGTTGTGAGATAGAGCTGTGCATTAGGTTCTGGGCTCAGCAGGGAGTCAAGTTGAGACTCTCTCACTCCCTCTCCCTCCTTCTCTCTCCCCACCCCCATTTACACTCTTTCTCTCTCTCTCTCTCAAATAAATAAATTAATTAATTTTTTTAAAAAAAGAGGAGATAGTATCTGGATTGTACTGAAGAAGAGAAATCATGGGACACAAATGATCTAGAGGACAAAGACTATGGCATATATAAGGTGTGGTTGAACATCAGGGGTCATGGGAAGAGTGCTATGTGGTGAGGGTAGAATGGAGGGCAGGGGATAGTTTTACACTTAATCGGTTACTTTCTTCCTGAACTTCTTTCTTTAATTGCCTCCAAATTCCAAAGATGTATAAAATGTATACATTTCCCTCTTCTCATTCTCTATGCTTAATCTAAATGTTTGAGTTCCATGGGACCTAATCCTCCATCAGATTATGTATTCTCTGGATGATCTTCAGTGTCCTGTCTTTAAAATCATCTACATTACAATGATTCCAAATGGTAGGCCTGGGGCCATCATTTTTGCCCTGAATCCCAGACTGCCACAAATTCACCTACATTTCAGCATCAAATAGGTGCTTGAAACCTAACACGTTAAAATCCAGGTTTCCCTTTCCTTGTGTTCATCCTGTGGTGAATAGCATTACAATTCACTAGTTGCTCAGTTCAATTAATCTGGCATTATTTCTTAACTTTCATGCTAACATCAAAATCCAGCCGCAAATTCAGTTATTTTGACCTCTAAAATATATCCCAAACCCAATAAAAGCTTTAAAAAAAGAAAAAAAGAGGGGCACCTGGTTGGCCCAGACAGTAGAGCATGAGACTCTTTTTGGAGTATAAAGGTTATTAAATAAATAAAAACTTTAAACAGTTTTAAAAAAATAAAATTTAAATACATCCCAAACCCAATAATGCATCCTCAACCACCACCACCTATAAGATCACATAACAATTAAAAATAACAAAATTGATTTTCCCTGTAAAAATAGTGGGAGAGACACCCCACCTCCCTTTTGTTAGGACATTTGTTTTGTAAGCTTGTAATTGCAAATTCTTTTTCTACTCCTCAGAGATGTATGTAAATCTTTTTTTAACAGCCTCTTGTCAGGTTTACAACCCAGGACTGTCTTTCTCGGGAGACTGAAGTGAATTGTGAACATCAAGGGAGAAAATGTCTCTCTCTCCAGTTTCTGTGGGAGAGTGGGAGCCTCTATTCTAGGGATTCAAGGCAGATTCAGCATTAGTAAATCAAACAATGTATTCTAATACACCAGCAAACTAAACTAAAAATTGATCAAGAGAGAACATTTGAAAAAATTCAGTGTCTGTTCATGATTAAAAACAAAAAATCATACTAGGATACTCAGCATACTAGGGATAGAAGAGAATTTCCTCAGCGTTATAAAGGACATCTACAAAACACCTATGGCTAACGTAATATTTAATGGTGAGAAACTGGATGCATTCCCTCTAAGATTAGAAATAGGACAAGAATCCCTCCTCTTACCTCTCCGTTTCAACAACATACTGGAGTACCTAGTTAGTTCATTAATGTTAAAAAATGAAAAAAAGTCACTTTACCTCTGATCTTTCTTTTAAAAGCCCATAACCCCATACAATCATGGGAAAAACACCAGGAAAATCCTATTTAAGGTGTGTCGTACAACATATCTGAGCAGTACTCAAAACTCTCAAAACTTTCGGGGCTATTGGGTAGTTCAGTCAGTTAAAGAGCTGACTCAATCTCAGCTCAAGTATTGATCTCAGAGTCATGATAACAAGCCTTCCTAAAACAAACAAAAACACGCACATACACAAAAACCAACACACACACAGACACACACACACGCAGGAGAAAACATCTTTCAATGTTGTCAAAAATAAAAAGTATCAGAAAACAAACAAACAAACAAACAAACAAAAACTTGTTAGACCAAAAGGAACCTAAGGAGACATGCCTACTAAATTCAATGTAATGTCCTAGGTGGGACCTGGAACAGAAAAAGAGTATTAGGTATAACTTAAGCAAATCTGAATAAAATCTAGACTTCAACTAATATTAATGTATTTGCTGGTTTATTAATTGTGACATAGTTTCCATACTAATGTAAGATGGTGATAATAGGAGACATTGGGTATGGGGTATACAGGAACTCTCTGTATTATCTTCACTTTTTTTTTCTGTAAACCTAAAATTGATCTAAAACTTTAAAAATATTTTAAAAGGAAACAAGAATACTCATCTAAAAACATAAATCAATGTGATTCTCCCATAAGAAAGTTCTCATGTAATGTGTCTTCTATATATCTCCCCTTTCTACAACTACTATTTTCCCCTCATTCTGTTGCAATCTTTTCTCTCCCATTGTATCTCAAATTCAAAACTACAGAGAATGATTGCCTCTTTCTCCTCTCTTTGCCTGGAAAGAAACAAACTAGTAAGCAAAAACACTTTCCACATCTAATTTCATGACTTTCCCTCTACTGGGAACATAACTTAAGTGTTACTTTCTCTTACAGCCCTCTCTGAAATGTATTACATTTTATGTATTATCCTATTTACCTTTTCCTTAAATAAGTGGAGCAAGACATTAGAAGTTTTGTAAAACATATCTATTTTTAGTTATTTCCAGTAAAATGTTATGACTCATCAGCTATGGGAGTTGGGAGGAATGAAATGTCCATTCTTACCCCAGATTACTGGCACAAGTAACTAACTGAAAGAGTAAGTCATGCAATATTGAGATGGAAGTCTGGAAATTGATATTTTAGTTGATGAAGAAATTATGAATACGGCTTTAATATATTCACTTAGATATTAAAAGTGGAAATGTTAAATAAATATTTGAGTATATAGATCTAAAGATAAAAATACGGTATTTGAAGCCACAGTGAGATTAAATTAGTCTGTGGCTGGAGTAGTTAAAGATTAACAAAAATGAAAGACCTAGGATCAAACTTGAGTAACACAAATGATTAATGGCCTAATAAAGGAGTAGACACCAAAAGTACTGAGATACAGAAGGTGGAAAGTCAGAAGGGAAAAGAAAAGGGGGCAGTGTCCCAGAAAAGGAATTTGTCCAAGAGGGTGTGGTTGACTCTTGCTACATCAGAGAGGTTAAATTAAAAAAGAGAGAAAGAGACAGAGAAAGAGAGATCTGAAAAATGCCATTGGAAATAGGAATTTTCATGTGATCGTATTGTTAAACAAAATTCAACTGAGTAAGTTTAAGTATCAAATTGGATTTATTCAATAACTCATGAATATGACAGAGTACATTCTAGCAAATAAAAAGGAGCTCCAAGGAACTGTACAGAATGGAAGGTTTTTATAGGCAGAAAATTGAGAGGGACAAGGAAAGAGTGAATTGTTAACAAGGTCAGCTTCCTATGGGGAACAGATGGGGTCTATCCAGTGGATTACCTCGTAAGTGCTGACCAGGAAATTCCGGACTGACCAGTTAAAGGTTACATTCCTGGAAGAGTCTGAAACTCCAGTTAGTTTACTACTAAGTCTTGGTTTGCTGATGTGGGGCTTGGCCCCAGTGATTCCACTTTGGACCCATTATGCCTTTTTTTTTTTAATAATTGTAGCTAACTTTTCTATTATTTTATTTTATTTTACTTATTTGTCAGAGAGAGAAAGAGAGCACAAGCAGCAGGGAAAGGGAGACTCAGACTCCCGCTGAGCACAAAGCCTGATGCAGGACTCGATCCCAGGACCCTGGGATCATGACCTGAGCCAAAGGCAGCCACTTAACCAACTGAGCCACCCAGGAGTCCCCTGTTATGCCTTTTTTAACATTAGCAAGAATAGATTGATGAATAGAATAGTGAAGGCTAATCTCCCACAAACTGAGAAGTATTGTTCCAGGTGTTTGGAAAATGGAAACGGAGTGTAAAGAAAATTGCTTTGTAAAACTGGCCGGTAAGAGCCTTAATTGAGAGGAATGAGATCCAGAGAAAATGCATTTGCTTTTGGTATGGAAGACAAGAGTGTGTTCTCCAAGCTGATTGGAGAGATGCAATAAAGTGGAAGAGACAAGGACAAGGAGGAATTGCTGGAGAAAATGCTGGGCATGAGCATGAGTGGCTTGAGACTCTCTTACTCACATCTTCCAGTCTTTCCTGAGCAAGGTGTATTTTCCTACACTTGCTCTATTTTAGTATTTAGATACAATCCTTCCTTCTTAAGAAAGGTTGAGAGGCTCTTTTCCTTCATCCTCACATTTGGTGCTTGGAATTTAAGAAAGAGTTTCTGGGTATGTAGTCTATTTTTGAGATCCACTTTCTCCTGAGGACAGACTTTCGTACATGCTAATCTCAGGAGAGGAAATAGAAAGGCAAATTGTGGCCACTTCTAATTTCTGTTTTTCTGTATGACTATCAATGGAAGCTACTTTGTACCCTATCATTTTAATTCCTGCATCTCACATCTCAAGTGTTTTAGAATTTGAACTACACTTCAAGGCAGGAGTGATTAAAACTTAAAACCACACATCATGTTGCCCTTCTTTGTATCTATTTATTACCTGCCAAATGTAAGAATACTAGTCTGAAAAATAATGAATAAGATGGTCTCTGTAATACTTATACCTATAACTTTATTAATTTTAGCCCTATAATGTTTATTAATTTCATCTCTATTCAATATATAAAAATACCTTGGCACAGTCATATCTAAAAATAAAATTAACAAAGTAGAAGATTTCATGTTCATATTAAACTCTGGTCACCTAATATTGACTATTTTTTCAATATAGTGACTGCAAATGTAAGTGAAGCCATTTATTAATGAGAGATAGCTAGGCAACCTGTTTGCCCCTTTATCTTCATTCTCCACCCTTCTGTACTATGCTATTTGTCCAAAAGCTTATTGGATATAGACTGCAGCACTGGGCTCTTTTGCCCTCTATTTTCTACTTGGGTCAATGGTCAGCACAAGGAAGACTTGGAGGGAGGATAGGGAGTGTGCTTGGAGTACTTTTTTTTTTGGTTCGTTTCTGTAGGGTTTTGAAGGATGGCTAAATCTCTAGACTGAAGATCACAGTTTCTGCCAGATGGCTTTCTTTATATAGTCTCCTTTCTGATTTGAGTAATCACTTCCTTCCTCACCCTTTCATACATGTTCTGTAGCCTGTTGCTCTTACTAGTCACAGAATACTGTGCTATTCATTGTGAATTTTTCTTGCACTTTGGTCACCTTGCTCACCTTATTTTGAAATACTGTTCTCAAATTACCCAGTTTAAGTTTTCTCATATTGGGAAATCATAAGATCCAGTTAAAAGCTCAACTTTAAGAAGAAAATTTTATGGGGCGCCTGGGTGGCTCAGTGGGTTAAAGCCTCTGCCTTCGGCTCAGGTCATGATCCCAGCGTCCTGGGATCGAGCCCCGCGTCGGACTCTCTGCTCAGCAAGCAGCCTGCTTCCCCTTCTCTCTCTCTGGCTGCCTCTCGGCCTACTTGTGATCTCTCTCTCTGTCAAATAAATAAAATCTTTAAAAAATAAATAAATAAAAATAAAAAAGAAGAAAAGTTTATGAAATTAACAGGTCATCCTAGTAAACTGCGATTCTTGCTTGTTTATTTAATAAATAATTACAGGTAAACTATCATATGTCAAGAACTATTCTGGGTGCTAGGTTTACATCACTGAACAAAAAGAAAATAGGACGTTTACCCTCATGGAACTTCTGTTATAGCTCCTAGTAACATATGACCGGAAATCTAGTAATATCATCGAGATTTAAATGTTACTCTTTTATATATAAAATCAATAAAATACGATTTTCTTTTTTTATGGATAATAAGTTCTAAGTCTCTTACCAGCCTATACCTAAACGTCTCTTCTAAGGTTCACTATTTAATACCATGAACAAGTTAGGATATACTAACTGCTACAGTAAGTAGACCCAAAACTACATAATATCTAAAATATAATAAAAGCCCATTTTTTCCTCACACAGCAGTGCTATAAAGTAAACAAGGCAACGAGGTATCCCTATGTTGTGTATTTCACTTCCATTCCTGGCTTCCACCTTTATTCTGGAAGTCATCTTCAATCCAGCCAGCCAGAAAGGCAAAGGGGCCCAGAGGGAGTTTCTATGGGCCATTCAGGAAAATGGCAGGTAACACTTCTGCTTATATTCCGGTGACAGGCAACTACTCAGTCACTAGTGGTCACTGCTAACATCAAGGGAAACTAGAAAGTAAAGTCTAACTGTGCACCCAGGAAAGAGGAGACTTTGGATTCCTGTGATCTAGCAGTCTGTATTGTATTCTATATTGCAAAAACGCACACACGCACATTCTATTTTATATATGCATGTGAAAATATATAGGCCTACAGTATTTATATTTACATTTATATGGGATAATTCTCATTATAGGTAATACAATTGATAGAAGTAATCAAAAAAAGGTGGAAATACTTCAATTTCTCTTACGATTTGTCTATTTAAGAAAACTCTGCTCTAGAGTGTTATTAATCAGACTGCTTAGAGGCGCCTGGGTGGCTCAGTCAGTTAGGTATGGGACTCATGGTTTTCAGCTCAGGTCATAATCTCAGGGTCCTAAGTTCGAACCCTGCCTCAGGCCTCCCACTCACCCCATAGTCTGCTTGAGATTCTCTCTCCCTTGCCCTCTGCCTCTCCCCCACTGTCTTTCTCTCTCTCTCTTGAATAAATAAATAAAATCTTAAAAAAAAACTACTAATGAAGGGACGCCTGGGTGGCTCAGTTGGTTGGCCAACTGGCTTCGGCTCAGGTCATGATCCCAGCGTCCTGGGATCGAGTCCCACATCGAGCTTCTTGCTCGGCAGGGAGCCTGCTTCTCTCTCTGGCTCTGCCTGCCTCTCTGCCTGCTTGTGTTCTCTCTCTGTTAAAATAAATAAATAAAATCTTAAAAAAAAAAAAAACTACTAATGAAGTTATAAGTAATATATCTAGATATACTGGGAAGGTTTACTGACCTTTTCTATAACTACTTTGAATAGCTCTCGGAGCATAAGAGCAGTGATGCCATCTACCTTGAGTCTCCTTACACAGATTTTGTTTTGGTTTGGGTTTTTTGGATTTTTTTTTTATGTCAACCTTATATTTTGGGTGACCTATATTATGGTCAGCTTCACTCGACCTGATTGGAAAGAATGGACATTTCTTCAAATACAGAAATTTATTGTGATAATGCGTCAGAGAAATGAACAAACACTGGGCACAGCCTTGTAATCAAGCCTCCTCTAGACCTATAAGTCTGTCTAGACTCTAGACAGCTCTAGAATCTTATAGATTACAGAGCAGGATCCTGTTATTTCTTCAGGGGTAGGCCTTCAGAGCGCCTTATTCTGCAGGGATAAAAACTGAAATATTTAATCATCAGTAAGGCACATCCTCAATCCATCAGAATAAAGGCTCCTGACTTTAACACTTAAGTTCCTTTTTTTTTTTTAAGATTTTATTTATTTGACAGAGAGAGAGATCACAAGGAGGCAGAGAGAGATGTGGAAGCAGGCTCCTTGCTGAGCAGAGAGCCCGATGCCGGGCTTGATTTGAGGACTCTGAGATCATGACCTGAGCCGAAGGCAGAGGCTTTAACCCACTGAGCCACCCACGTGCCCCAACACTTAAGTTTTTGGATATAGGAGAGTAGCTAGAGCAGCCGGTAGCCAAGAATAGATGCATAGGTGCCTCTGAGAAGCAGTTACATTTTGAACTTACCTCAATATTTCCGTGACAGCATGGTCCCACCAGTGTGTGCCAGCTGAATAGCAGCCAGCCCTACACTACTCGCTTGACTACTCTCGCAATATGGCTTTTCTGTTTCTCTTCTCTGCCTCATCTGATAACACTTCCAATGACTTCTCCTTACTTCACTTTCCCTACTTTAGGACGTTTTGTGCTCACAATAACCTCATGACTCCTATGGTTTGCCTTTATGTCCTTCATATGTGTTTCTGTGTGTTTTTTGTCCAAAATCCCTAAATATCAGATTGGTCTAATTAGTCACAATCAAAATAAGGCATATCCTTTGGCAAGACTTTAATGCCACCTATTTAGGCTATGACAACTTACCTTTATTTTAAGAACCAGTCCCAGTCCACTTTGACCCAAGCCATCTGGGTTACATGACTCAGAGGCAAGCATCCTATGCATAAATAATCCCTGGTGGCCACTCTTTTCAGCGGGGATTCTGAACACATTAGGCATGACAAGTATCAGGATTTTGTCTCCAGATCAAACTTGGTCCAGAGCTCTATAGAGCACCTCACTTTCCTAAAAACCTCATACTCTTACAATAGCATTTATTATTTTTGGGGTGCCTGGGTGGCTCAGTGGATTAAAGCCTCTGCCTTCGGCTCAGGTCGTGATCTCAGGGTCCTGGGATCGAGCCCCGCATCAGGCTCTCTGCTCGACGGGGAGCCTGCTTCCCCTCTCTCTCTACCTACTTGTGATCTCTCTTTCTCTCTCTGTCAAATAAATAAATAAAATCTCTAAAAAAAACACTAGTATTTATTATTTCTATTGTGAGAAGTCAACTGGAAAGAGAAAGCAATATTCAGGGATTTCAGCAAAAAGCATTTTTTTAAAGTATCCTCCAATTCCATTTCCTAAATTATTACCACAACCATCTCTAGGCAGAAATTAGAGAGAGAAAAATAAAAACAAAAACAGAAATGTCACCCTCATGTTAGTGGGCATGAAAGTCTGTTAACCATGTTAATATTAATTATTCACTTGGGAACCAGCTGGAAAAAAAAAGCTAATTTACTATAAATATGACCAGTCATTGCTGCTTTTCATACACTACAGACAGAGTCATCTCTTCTACGATATCCAGCATTGTTGGAAAGCTAACAGACAAGAAGACATTAAAACAAACCCCAAAGGATCGGTGAAATGAATTTATAGTTTATGGCTTCATGCCTACATTTTCAGACTGTCACTAATGGGACAATTACACTCTAATGACCTTCCACTAAGTGGAAGCCAAAAATAAATTCAGTTTCATATAAATTAAAACAAATGAAATGGCTTTCAATTTAGCAATGTTGACATCTCTCTTCAGAGAACCATTTTTATAGTAAAAAAACATTAAGATTATTCAGAGTAAGAAGTATACTCAAACATATCATCTGTCAAATTGCAAGAGGCATAAATTTTAAATAAAGAAGTCCATGTAAGACTCACTTAAAAAAAACTCTGCCTCAAAGACAAGAGTTGTAAGATTCAGTTTTTTGTTGTTAATTGGCATTGTGTCTAAAGACAAATTTCTTTAAATTATTTAAATATAAATATATATATAGAATTATGTTCCTCTTTAAAAAAAATCTTTATATTTCTATCTTAATCTTAAATAAATGAATATTTATATTGGGTTTTTATAACCTAGACACCTAGATTTTATCAGTGATCTTAACAAGAAATGATAGTCATTTTCCAGAAAAAGATTATCATCTTGATAGCACTTCCAGGAACTCAAAAGCTTCTTAGTGATACATAAGTTATATGAGGAAGAGCATTCAACTCTTTACCAAATTTTTACTATCAAACAGATGAGATGTTAAGACTTTAATTCTTTATCTTATTCTGACCTTATTTATTTAAGTATCCATTATGACTTTTTGTCAGAGATTTGTTACTAAAGAGTTTCTTTCATGCTGCTCATAAAGCTCTCATTAGGTTCCTTAGATTCCAGACTGACCCTCTTTCTGCAACTTCTCCAAAAGCCTTCTTTCCTTCTGAGACCTGACTTTCTTTGAGTGCTGACCATAACTCACATTGACCCAGTGTTTCAGGTCTTCGCTTCTCATTCTTATATAAAGAAAATTATATGCATAGAAGAAAAGTTTAATCAAGAATGCTATAATTGGAGTGCCTGGGTGGCTCAGTGGGTTAGAGCCTCTACCTTCGGCTCAGGTCATGGTCTCAGGGACCTGGGATTGAGCCCCGCATTGGGCTCTCTGCTCGGCAGGGAGCCTGCTTCCCCCCCTCTCTCTGCCAGCCTCTCTGCCTACTTGTGATCTCTCTCTCTGTCTATCAAATAAATAAATAAAACCTTAAAAAAAAAAAAGAATGCTATAATCAAGAATGCTATAAAGGATGCATTACAAATTGTATTACTCCATTCCTTCTTTCATAAATTTCATATATATTTGTTGAGTTCCTTCTATATAGTAGATCTGGGGAACACACTGAGATAAATTCCTGCCCTTAGGTATTTACATTTGCTTTTTTTCTTTTTTTTTTTTAAGTTCAATTAACCAACATATAGTACATAATTAGTTTCAGATATAGTGTTCAATAATTCATCAGTTCCTATAACACCCAGTGCTCATCACATCACAAGCCCTCCTTAATGCCCTTCATCCAGTTACCCCATCCCCCACGCACCTCCCCTCCAGCAACCCTCAGTTTGTTTCCTATAGTTAAGAGTTTCTTAT
The DNA here is from genome assembly GCA_028533885.1 of Nasua narica. NCBI lineage: Eukaryota > Metazoa > Chordata > Mammalia > Carnivora > Procyonidae > Nasua > Nasua narica. The sequence goes on from CM052808.1 coordinate 71,753,619, forward strand.
GGTTTTTCTCACTCTCTGATGACTTCCCAGTCAGATTTCCTTCCCCTCCCCTATGATTCTCTGTGGTATTTCTTATATTCCATGTGAGTGAAACCATATAAAAATTGTATTTCTCTGATTGACTTATTTCACTCAACATAATGCCCCCAGTTCCATCTTCATCGATGTAAATGGTAAGTATTCATCCATTCTGATAGCTGAGTAATATTCCATTGTATATATATATATACCTCAACGTCTTTATCCATTCATCTGTTGATGGACATCTCTGCTCTTTCCTAAGTTCGTTCTCTGCTACCTGAGCAATCTACACATTCAGTGCAATCCCTATCAAAATACCATCAGCATTTTTCATAGAGCTGGAACAAATAACCCTAAAATTTGTATGCAACCAGAAAAGACCCCAAATAACCAGAAGAATGTTGAAAAAGAAAACCAAAGTTGGTGGCATCACAATGCTGGACTTCAAGCTCTATTACAAAGCTGTAAGCATCAAGACAGTATGGTACAGACAAGTATTTACATTCTTTTTTTCTTTTAAGATTTTATTTATTTATTTGAGAAACAGAGAAAGTGAGAGAGAGCATGAGAGGAGAGAAGGTTAGAGGAAGAAGCAGACTCCCCGTGGAGCTGGGAGCCCGATGTGGGACTCGATCCTGGAACTCAAGGATCATGACCTGAGCCGAAGGCAGTTGCTCAACCAACTGAGCCACCCAGGTGCCCCCAAGTATTTACATTCTAAAAGGAATATTCTAGATTGCCACCTTGTGGAAGGAAACTTGGCAGTATATATCATGAACTTTAAAACTGGTCTCCAGGAATTCCATTTGCAGCACTACATGTATGAAAAGATGTGACAAATGATCTAAATATGTTGATTGTACCCTTGTATATGGCAGGAACTTTGAAAAGAAAATAAATTGAATTCTCTATAAGAGAATGGATTGAAGACATTTGATCAAATATTCTGACAAAACAATCACAGCAATTGATGGGGCTGCAGGTCAGATCATATGCACCATGAGAAATACTATACAGGTATTATAATGTTTATGGGTAATGTTACTGTTGTAGGAAAATGCTTATGAAATAAAGTAAATATATATGTCATGTAGAATTAACACAAAAAATAAAGAGTATAGAAAAATACTGGAAGGAAACACAGCAAGATAGCTTCTGATGTTAAACGTGGGTGATTTATTTATAAGATTTTCATATTAAAATAGCATAAGATAATATTTCTAAAATTCCTTACCTCTGAAAGTAATATATCTTGCTTTATTTTCTATTATGAGAATATGTAACATTTTCTCTGTTTTAAATACTCAATTTTGTTATTTCATTTAGTAAAATCATGTTGATTATATGGATTATAAAATAGTAACAAGGCCAAGATAAAGAAATGAATTCATAAGTGACAACTGTTGATTGTCCACTCTATATAATGTACAGTGTAGATCTTAAAAATAAGGACAGTTTTGATATGGCTTTTATTTTTATGAAAGATTTTAGAAACAAAAACCCCATCCCTCTTAAAAGCAATGGTTTAGTAAGGTACTTCAAAATGGCTTCCATTGTAAATATATTTGCTCATTGTGTGCCTAAAGTTAGTTTCAAATAATATTAAAGAATTTTATAAGGACAGCATGAAATGTGATTTTTATCGAATAACCTTTTCTTTTTTAGTAAGTATAAAAGACTGGTATACTGATTACTGTAATTTTCATGTCAATCATAGTAATTTCATATTTCTTGAATTTTTTCATCCATTTATTTATTATTAGTCATAACACTTTATTCGAAAACATTGAAAGACTATGTTTCTCATTTTGAAACACACAAAACTATTAGAAGTGTGTTAGAATTCTCTGCCCATTTTGTATTTACACTTTTATATTTTACTGAAAGCCCCACTCTCCTTTTACAAATTGTTATCAAAATTGTAGAAGGCATTATTTTTATATATTCTCCTCAGAATACACCCTAGACTTGATTAAAAAATACTTTACTTTCCTGTTAATAAAAATTTCTAGACTGAAAGAACCCAAACACATCCTGGCCTCTGTAACTTCTAGATTTCTACAGTCTGAGATACTAAGTTACCCTAAAGATTCAGCCGAGCATCCAATATGGTGGGCTCTGGTTAGAGCCTTTCCAGTACAATTCAGCAGCTCCATATCCAGTGAGTCAGGCTGTGATTCCCCCCCAGCCACATACCATGCTCCTTCTAAATGGCTTTCCTAGCTAATCACCTGGCAGCATATCATTTTCCCACTTTCCCCAGAAGTTGTAACTACAACTTCTCTGGGTTTTCTTTTATATTTGTTGTTAGAAAAACGCAGATGCTTAGGCATCTCTTGATAAACTCCAATGGATACCAAAGTTTGAAGGTCATTGCTTTAACCTCACTCTGTTTTCAGAGAATACAACTGGCAAAATGACTCCATTCTTCTTTTAGTAAAAGTAGGTTGATTTTTTTTCCTGTGGTTAAAATCCTACATTATTTCAGAGATTACGTGCTTACCAAGGAACTTACCATTAAAACACAATTTTTATAAAAACATTTTTGAGTTTTTTAATGTTTGTATGCTGGTGTTCCAAAATATTCAGCAACAGATTTGGTTATTGAAGCAATCATTAAAATGGTGAGTTTTTTCCCCAGGAACCAATATGAGGAAATAATAATTCAAAATTCAAAATTATAATGCATATCTTTTTCAACAACTTATATAGGGAGCAAAATTTAATATTCCACACATCAAAAATACTTCATGTATTAAAAATATTCTGCGTTTTTGGAAACCAACTAAATCCTATGCCAGAAAATATCTACTGAAGTTCAGTTACTGGAATTAAGAAAATCAAATGCAATAAAGACTTAGAATAAAGCATGGAACATTACTTTCCCACTCTGTATAGATAAACAGCAATCACTTAATTCTTGCATCCTTGGACTTAATGACTCTTTTATTATTTTTTTAAAAATTAGAATCAAAAGAGCCAATTATAAGACTATTCAGCAGTTATTTACTTGATGATACCAGCTAAAATGATGATTCTAAAATATTACAATAATAATTCAATATTTTTTAATACATAGATTTTATTAATGTGACCTAGAAGTACTCATTAAATTTCTTTAATATAGTTACATTATTTTAATTTACTTTTCTTTCAGCAGTTCTAAAATTAGTACCCCAGAGCATAATATAACTATAAAATAAGAGGTCTCAAAACCTAAAATTGTAAAGATTAAAAGATACACAGAAAAGAGCAACATAAGAAAATTAAACAAACCTATGCATGCATATCTACCAAGTTATTTTTCCATATGGCTTATCAAAGAAAGTATATTAATCCGCAAATAATACATATGTTAAGATAACTGTTTTGCACATAGTAATATATATTAAACATTGCACAAATATTATTGCTGAACTATGATCATTTTTGCATTTTATCTAGAAATAACAGAAATAACATATTAAAAGAAGATAGAAGACATTTTTGTCTATCTGGTAAACTTAACATATATTTATTTTTCATTTTTTCTATTGGTTCTTGGAAATAATTTGTTATTTAGCAGTTAGCATGTAAACAAGTATAAATTTTCATGTCTTAATTTTAATTTTTTGATGGAACATATAGCTGAGACAATTCAGGAAAAGATAGAATTTGAAATATTAAGATTAGTGATGCTAATGTGTGTTAGTATCAACTTCAAATATAATGACTATACACACTTAAAACACCCTACTTTCTATAATTTACCCAATATGTATCTTGCTATTCCTGAAGCTTTTTAAACTGCTTTATAATATGTCACTTTATTCATTCCATCTTTTGAAAATAAAATCCATGAACTGCTTTACACTAATACAGTACAAGTTACTTTATTTGTACTAAACGAAACCACCACTATTTTAAATGGTTTATCTTCATTTTGATGTGATTTATAACATCTTAAAGGAATTCTTCATTATATAGTTGCTACTGATTCCAGTCCCTCTACTCTTAATTTCTGTTTCTTAAGTTATGAACTCAAATACTCACTTTAGAGATACAAGGCCCAAATTTATGTTCTTATGAATTATTTTCTTTCAAAAAATTCTGCTCAAAATATGTAGTGAGTAAGCTGTGAGTCAGATAATAAGATATAAAGGTTATCTAAGGGAAATAAGTATGTTCTGCTTTGCTTCCAATGGAATTCTTGATAAACACATTGTCATATTTTGCACGCAGGAGCACACACAAACACACAGACGGGGTGCCCCGGTGGCTCAGTCAATGAATTGTCTGACTCTTGGTTTTGGCTTAGGTCGTGATCTCAGGGCTGTGGGATCGAGCCCCGTGTTGGACTCTGCACTCAGCACAGAGTTTGCTTGCCCCTCTCCCTCTGCTCCTCCCCTTGCTCTCTCTCTTTCTCTCTCTCTAAAATAAATAAATAAAGTCTTAAAACACACACACACACACACACACACACACACGGATGAAATGATAGATGGGGAACAGAGGGAGGAGGAAGATAGATAGGTAGATAGATAGATGAATATAGACAAAAATATTCCAGAGTGTAATCTTGTCAAGTATTTTTCAAAATTCTACATCTATCATATAATTTTATTACATGTTATTTTTCACGCACAGATACTATTTCAAATAGATATAAAAGAGAAATGGAGCATGATATCACCTTGTATCATTATTCTGCTATGTCATGACTAAAGGAGGAGTTATTACAATTCCTGATTAATGTAAAATATTTAACATCAGTGATAAGATATTCTTTCATATTAAAGTAGCAGCTTATTCAATCTGTATTTTCTAACACAAGTAATTTGATTTTCTGAAAGTACAATTAAAAAAAAACAATTTGTGTAAATATTTGCTTAGCTTTTAATTAACTTTTTAAAATCCTATGAAAGCCTAAAACTACAATCAAGGATAAAGAGGCCACGTGTATTAAGCTAAGGAACATATGGAATGGTAAAACTTAAAAAAGAAAGATTTTATAAAAATAATAACAGTTTTAAATAACTAATGTTTAAATAAGATTAATCAAAAATTACAAGTTGATTTCAATGTTAAAATCAAAAGGAAATTATTTTTTTTCATGAATTAAACTGAAATACACCATAGTTTTTTTATCATTTAGTGTATTGATATTAGTCTTCTGGTAGACGCTATACATATCTGTCTATATTTTGTTGAAAGAACAGTCCTATAATACTATGTTGAATAACATAGAATTACTGCTCTCTTTATCTAGAGATCAAAGGTTATTTCTACAATTATTATTTTTTATAATTTGAATTTTCAAAATACTAGCAAGTCTTTGATTTCAAATTATTTTTTATTTACCACTCTATTAAAAAGACGTCTATCTATCTATATGCATACTACATGTGAACATACACTGAGATTTTTCTGAGGTTAAATATAGGAAAATCAAATTCATTATATTTGGGGAACCATTACAATATTTTTGTAAGAAATTTCAATGTTTGAAAGTTTTATTTTGTTTTAAGATTTTATTTATTTGCTTGACAGAGAGAGAGAGACAGCGGGAGAGGCAACACAAGCCAGGGTTGTGGGAGAGGGAGAAGCAGGCCTCCTGCCGAGCAGGGAGCCTATGTGGGGCTCCATCCCAGACCCTGGGATAATGACCAGAGCATGAAGGCAGATGCTTAACACTGAGCCACCCAGGAGCCCTGTGAAAGTTTTAGATACCATAAGATACCACGTTAAATTTTGTGACTTGTGAATTGAAATATATATAACATTTAATTAACTACAGTTTGAATTTCAAGTCAGAGTTAATTTGAGGAGCCAAAATGTAGGAAAAGGCTCAGGAAATCGTTTAATTAAAATGGATTTTTTTCCTTTATATACTGAATTTTGCACACTACAGTTTTGAGTTATACTTACTATATTACTAAGTAACACAAAAGAATTAACTCACACTCTATTTTATATACTCTTACTAATCAAAATCTTAGAAATATATGATATAGTGTAGGTTTCATATAAACACAATATTAATTTTACTTAGGAGGGATTCTGAATTCCAGGTAATTGTAGTGACAAAATCTTTTTGGATGATGTTATTTACATCTTGTATTGATCCTTCTAAGACTTATGTAGGAAGGTAGTGTAACACATTCTCTTCTAAATGGACTTAGTCTAACCAAAAGCTAGTAAAAGTTACAGTTACTTTAATTGCAAAATCATGCAGGCTTTAATGAATGCTACCTCATTAGAGCATTGAAAATGCTAGCAGAAATTAGGATTTTTAAAAAATCAATATTTATGCCATATAATAGGTATTTGAAATCTATCTGGATATACTTTTAATAATAGTTAAAAATGAGATGAGTTTCTGGAGGGCTACTTTGTTACTGAGAGCATACTTAATAACTTCTATTAGAAAATCCCACTGCCTGTGAGATATTATTCACTGTGTCTCATTTATTGCAATCTATTTTAATTATACTTTAGAGAAACCTAATCAAGTTTTTCTCTTAACTAAACAAACCACTTAGACCAGACTGCATTTTTCCTTCTGAACAGTTTACTATCCTTTCAAGGCTGCAAATGATCTTTAAACTTCAGGTGGGGTTTATGCAGGAAGGTCGATCTTTATTGATTTAGCCTGATCTTCCAGATGGTCCTCTTATTTACCAAATAGGGTTCCTAAATTAGTAAAGATAGAGTTCAAACATTCTGTGAGCTATCTGTAACGTGTCTATTTTTTAAGTGAGATAAAGTCTGTGTAGTATGTTACAGGGAAAAATCAATTTGATCCAACTGTATTTTCATTTCCCTACACCAATTCTATCTAAACAGGAATTTTTGTTCCTCAGACATCTGTCAGGCTATAGTCGGTACAAATTCACCTACTGTAGACTCACATAAAAAATCTGTATGATTTTTTTTTCCCTGTAGTGAGTATGTGGTCAAAGACAATCTAAAGAGTCTAACATTGTTAACACATTTTTTTTCTGAATGCACTTTTGTTCCTCTAAGACCTCTTTTTCATGCCCAATACCAACTAGTATATAGTATGGGAATTGCCTTTTCTTACATATCTAGTTCGGTTTTGCTGTCATAAATACAGGAATGATGCTTTTGAAATAATATTTAACTTATGTTGTTACATTAAAATGTGCTAAAGAGGAGTTTTGTGTATTTCATAATAATGTATCATTCCGTTATTGCTGCCCTTATTCACTGCTACCCTTGGATTACACATAAGTCTTGCTTACTCTTTTGTTGTTGCTCACCAGTTTACTTAAGCTAATTTTTTTTTTTGACTTCACAAACTGTATTTCAGAACAGAAAGTCCATAGCCAGTTCTGGATATTAAGACCTGACTGGGCTCTTAGGGTTACTAGCAGATGCAGAACCACTCCTTTGTCTCTTCAAAGAATGACTCATAGGAGCAGCCTGCAAGCTGGCGAGATCACTCGGTTTGGAAAATGATGAAATATTCCACCCTGACTCATTTAGATCATAATACAGTTCTCGCTTACTATGTAATTGGAGAGCTTCAGAACTGCTATAGAAGAATACACAGCCAATGACCCGAGTGGTACAGAGCATCTATAGAGCGTGAAATGTTTTATACCTGAAAACTGGAGCAGTATTTGGGATTCCCATGGCACAGAAATCACTAGAAACAAGTTGTTCCAAGAGTAAACCTTTCACCATGTTTATGAAAGTGTGGTCAGGGTTTTATTCTCCTGAGGAATGAAATGTTTCCTCCATCTTGCAGTACCAGCAATTTCATATAATTTATATGACACCACTTAGCAGAAGCAGACAATAAATTTTGAGACTGAGAATTCATGAGATGGAGATATTTGGAAGTAATTGGAGCAGAAAATGAAAATTGGAAAGGGAATGATGAGTCTTCTTAAGATGATTTGCAATGTATTTTTATTTTCCTTTCATTCTTATGAATAAGAATTTGTTACTGAAACTTACTAAAAACTATGTGAAACTGAAGAAAACATACTTCTGAAAACTTACAGGACATGGTTTTAGGAGGTGAAGTATACTGTTGATTGTGAAAGAAACCACAAACAAAAAGTAATCATCAGATGAGAAAAGAGGGGCAGAGAATTCCTTGTCTTCACATTCAACGTAATGGATGCAAATAAAAGTTTTGTTGTTAGGAATTCTATTTCTAAATTCGATTTTCTATCTAATGTATTTCCTGTATGTGAATCAAATCTATATACAATATAATGAACATTCATTCTAATTGAAAGAACATTACATATCAATGTTTAAACTGAATAATGTATATGATGTGACCTAATTGGTTTAAACTGTAGTTAACATGAGGGTAACCTGAGAGCAGAAATATCTGAAAAGAGATTTGAAGGACAGATTTTCAATAAAACTTTCTCATAAATTTTGGAGATTTTGTTTTAGTCGTTAGTGTTTATTCAGTGCTCAGGTCAGGACAGAGACTACTTATTTGTGTTTTGTTTGTTTTGTGTTATGTACTTTTTTCTGCAACTGTCATTTACAATGAGAAAACTCTATTTTTTTTTTTTAAGTTTTAAAGTTTCAGGTGTACAATACAGTGATTCAATACTTCCTGATATCCTCACAACAAATGCCCTCCGTAATCCCCATCACCTATTTTAACCCCCAGAGGGGAGATGGCGCCATCTCCCCTCTGGTAACCATCAGTTTGTTCTCTATAGTTAAGAGTCTGTTTCTTGGTTTGCCTTTCTCTCTCTCTTTTTTTTCTTTGCTCATTTATTTTTTTTCTTAAATTCCACATATGAGTGAAATAGTCCTAACCAAAGAGGTGAAAGACTTGTACTCTGAAAACTGTAAAACACTGATGAAAGAAATTGAGAATGATACAAAGAAATGGGAAGAGGAAACAATTCTTGACTATGAAGAGTGATTTTCTACTACTAGTAGGATTCTTTGATTGGTCAGGATGGTAATTACAGCACACTTTTCTTCTCAATACGGATACAACTTTTCTCAGCCACCTGAAGATTATTCTTTGTGATTATCTTCTAAATTTCCTGTTATCAGTACTTTTTCCCTCATAGATTATCCCATCTTATTTATTGGTAGCTTACATGTTATCTCTTCTACTAAACTATATCTTACTACCATCTACTAAAGAAAAGAGATGGCTTTTGAGTTTCTCCAAATTCTAGTGTTTATTTATTCCCAATGTTTCAGAACTCCAATACTGATTATAATGTTGGTATGGATTTGACTTGCATCCAGTTACATATTTAGAAGTAAGACAAAATCAAAAGTTATGACCTGTGGAATACGATGAGGCTGAAATCAAAGGATCAGTTGAAAGTCTTTATAGGAAACCAAGAAAGAACATATAAAGTCACTAGAACTTCTCCCCCACTGCACATACACACACAATAAACACTAAGTCATGCAACTGTAACTATTTTAACCCTACTGAAAAAATTGCAGTATTGTTTTGCAGAAAGATGAAAGCCATGAAACTCAAAATTCATGACGAAAGACCAGGTAGAGATGAAATACTAAAAACCCCAATATCTGGGATGTAGTTAAAGTCAACACATTGAATGATAAGACTCTCTACTCTCACAGCCTCCTTTAGCTCCAGAAACCCTGGCAGAAGATTGGAGTATTCTCTCTATGGAAAATGACCAGCCTGAGAGAAAAGACCTACCAGTGACTGACATTTGGGATCCTCCAGTGAACTGGTCAAGCCTATACCCTAAACAAAGATTGAAAAAAGACCCATAAGAAAATACAGTATTTTAAAATTGTAACAGATTTGAGATGAGGAGTAAAGCCGAAAGGCTCATAAGTTAAAATATAGCTATCACAAAAAGTTATAGAATAGATCATTTGGTACTAATTAATAATACCAGTAAAAACATGAGGCCATTGAAATGATTCATTCATATTCTGATGAAAAACTATTTCATTTTTTTCACATTACATACCCAAATCACTATTGATCTATCAGAACAGTATAAAGATATTTTTTAAGTTCAGAAATTCTCAAAAAATAACCTTTTCTGCACATCATCAGAAGGCAGGGGAAGTTAGGTGTGGTAAATTGAATGAAATCAAGATAGAATAAGACATAACATGCTGGATTGCTTGCCATCAGAAAGATGATGCTCCTGGCTCCACATGGAGGGCTTTCTACCTTGACCTGCTCAGGTTAATGGCATGTGAGAAGAAGTGAGGTGTGTCCCATCTAAAGGAAGCTTTTCAAAGCCACTTCTGGTACAGTTTATTAGTGCTCAAGTTTATTTGAAATGAAAAAGGTAACCTGCTTTCAGGCAATTTTCACTATCACAAAAATGACCAGGAATTTGTATTACATCAAAACATTTTCAAAATTTTATAATTCTATAGCAAAAGTGTTTTTAGAAGGCATGGAAGATACAGCAGGTAATTAGCCTAACTAGAGACTTTCATAACATTTTGACTTAGCCTTTGTTCTGTCTCCATTTAGTCAGCTTTAAACTATGGATTAACATAGAGGCATTTCTATTTTATTTCACCGTCACAGAGAAAATTCAGTTTCTTTTATATAGTAGAGGTCCTTTTGAAATATAACTGTTGATTCACATAAGGACTAGTTTTATTTCAGGTTATTTTGGGCATGACATGACCTCCAGAAATATATATCTTTCTCATCTTTTTTTTTCTGTACTTAATTATTTTCTGACTTAGGGAACAGTTCTTTATAATGATGCAATCTTTGATACTGGCATTAAGCAGCTGAAAATTAAACTTTATTTATGATCTTTACTAATAACATTTTATTACACATCAAAAAAGGTTTTTTTATATATATTTTAGTTTTGGATGTGAGGCAAATGCAATTTATTTTTATTTTTCTTTCCATAAATGTAAAACTGAGATACCTACTCACTATTAAATATATCTAAACTATGACAGGATAATTATAAGATGGGGGAGGGGAAGTCAGAGTGTAATTACAGTATTTTACTGAGAAGAATGTTGGAATTCAAATGAGAAATTTCCAATTTTAGAAGGCTTTTCTATGAAATTTGATCTGCCTTCCCATTCAGTTTTACTGAAAGCCCTTTTATAATGCTTTTCAGCTTTTTCTTTTCCCTACCTTTCTCCATTGGAAGTCACAAGTAGCTTGATATCTTCAAATGCAAATCATTTGGATGTCAATCATTTAAAGAAATATTTTTATCTAAAAAATTGTCTATTCCAGGTAAAAAAAAACTTCCTAAGTGTTATAGTTAGACATTTGTTTGTAGTTAGAGACCATAGGCTATGAAAACAAACATTTTCATAAAGATTTTTTAATTCACCAGAAAACAGCAGAAAGATGTTTTCAAAGGCAGTTCTAAAATGCTTGGTTAATTTGTCTTTTTAGAATTGACCCTTTAAAAATTTTTATTACCAATATCCAACAGGTAATATATATTATGATTGTGCAGTGAAATTTGTGAAGGATGTCTTCCTAACATTTGAATGAGGGTGAATTTTAACATGTTTTTTATACTTGAAAGCAACAAATAAGCTTTCCCGCTACAGTGTTCCTTTTCTTATAAACATGTTTTCTTAGAGTATAGCTATAAACCTTTATTTTTCCCTCAAGCATATGACTACATTGCCCAGTAGAGTTAAATAACACTATAAATTAGTTGTTAATATGTTTGGACAGTACTGAAAATTCTAGAATGTATTGATAAGTAATGGTGTGAACTGAAAACCATACATACCTGCATACACATGTGCATATATATCTATGTATGTGTATCATCAGAATATGGATGATGCAACCGTGACCCCATAAACATTGAAGCACACCAAGAATATTTAGTTTCGCCAACCAGTAGAAAGGTCTGGCCTATCAGAAAACATTGAGTACTGACTCTGCGCATCTTTCTGGAATGCGCTGAGCTTTTTGCAGATGACTACAGGGTGATCCTATGAATTCCAGTCCCTTCTTCATACTGGAGTGAAGACCCTTGTAAGTTGAGACCAATGAGCAAGAGAGCCAAGAATGAGAGGTGGCTGAGGGAATTTGAGAGATTGGCTAATCCCTAGTGGATCCCTTGAAAGGGAGCCTGGAACTTCCACTCTCCTTACCATCTCATTCACTCCCAGTTGCCATTTTGTCTGTTGAAGAAAATAAGTAAAAATTGTTTAAGCTAAGTAGTGAATACATGTAGTTTCTCTTGTGTATATAATACCTATATGTCAACAGCCACTTTCTTGTTTTAACTTAAGACATAATTTGGGTCATTTGGTAATTAATTGAAGGAATTTTATCATATAACTTCCTGAACTTGCCTAGTTTTTACTTTTTATATATTTGGTCAAGATCTAATAGGAAAAGAAATTTTAAAAGAAATTCACATATTCAGCTGTGATTATATGAGCAAAGTAGATACTGAACTACATCATCAACAAAACAAAACTGAATTTCTTACCACTGCAAAACATTCTAGTTAGACTTTTTCCCCATCTGACTACATTCCTAGAGGTTGTGTGTCTTTACCACAATTCTAGTTTCCAACCACCTAAAACAAAACAAAATAAGACAAAAATATAATAGAAAGTGCAAGGCTTTTAACACTAAAAATCATTGGTGATATTTAATTCTTGTTCACTTCCCTACTGGAATGCATCTCAGACAGAGAACTAGTACCTAATAATGGCATTATACAGGTTCTTAAACATATGTCATGAAAGTGAATAAAAATGAAAGTTATTTCCTTATCTATAGATAAGAACTACTCAAAGAAAATAAGAGAATCTTAAAACAAACCAATATAAAATAAGTAAAATGTTATTTGAGTTGAATAAAATTTTGAAGGACATATAAAGTGGCAAGCCACAAATTACTCAAGGAGGTAATGGACTGAAAAATAAGAGGCCATGAACTGAAGCTAAAGCTAAGAAAAGAGAGTACACCAAGGGAGTTCATGAAAAATGTCCTCAGGCAGAGGGTGATTAGTGTACGGAACAACAAGCAATTAGAGGCAAAGAACATCATTATAAAATCTGACCACTGCTCCTCACATGGATGGATATAACTTGGCAGCAGAGTCTTTAATCCTCAAATTCTCCTGTGCAAGCAGAAAGGCATAAAGAAGAGATATTTAAATTAATACACACACACACACACACACACACACACATATACATACAATACCCTCTTCAAATATGTGATTGAGTTCCTCTTAAAATAAGAGGACATGTGAGTATATGGTTCTATATGTAGGGAATAGTAATTATGGAATATTAAACTATAGTCATCAATAATCATTTGGGATAACACCACCAACACTGATACGTGTATCTAAAGTAGATATTGAACAGTCATAGAGAATGTCATGAGGAATGTTGCAAGACTCTGTCATCCAGGACAACCCTGCTCTTTCCCTACGAGACCTACACCTTCAACATTAATTTTCAATCATTTAGATTAAGATAACTTGAACTTAGTAAAATAATTATTTCAAGCATTATTTTCAAGCAATATATCAGCTTTGAACAAAACGAAAATTTTCAGGAAAAAACAGTCTTAAGAAAACCAAGTAACATTTTAAAGATGGCATTTAGAATTTAAAACATTAACTATGACAGGCATAAGCCTTCTGTAGGGGTTCTTGGGCAGCCATGGAGAGTACAATGACCTCGTGAAGCATGCTTCAGGATTTCTGATGACTGCCATTACATGATTCTGCCTGAGACTGTCTCTGAAAGGAACTTTCTAAACTTATAAAGTTCTAAGGTTCTTACAAAGAAGACCTACAGTATCTTTGTAAGAGTGATTCTCTTTCCCTTGATCCATATGATTTCAAGAATAAGGTGATAATAAAAATGTGTTGAACAATTGGAGGGTACTACTGCCACTAGTTCCTTGGATGTTGTGAGTGCTGAAAAGCATGGGAAGCATGGAAAGAGGGGTGTGCACCACTGAAATATGGCATTGTAACACGTCAGACTTATAGACAATAGGAGTCTCACATGCATGACAAAGCTCAAATGGCCAGATGCCCAGGATAAATGCAGGTGTTGGATAAGTGTAACTCCTAAGCTTTACTGCATTTATCAGGTATGATTAAAAGATAGTTTTCCAGGGGCGCCTGGGTGGCTCAGTTGGTTAAAGCCTCTGCCTTCTGCTCAGATCATGATCTCAGGGTCCTGGGATCAAACCCCACATCGGGCTCTCTGCTCAGCACGGAACCTGCTTCCCTCTCTCTCTGCCTGCCTCTCTGCCTACTTGTGATCTCTCTCTGTCACATAAATAAATTTAAAAAAAAAATCTTAAAAAAAAAAAGATAGTTTTCCAGAGCTATGAGGAAAAAAAGTTAAAAGAATAATGAAATCCATTGTGAAACAGTTGTTCAGAAACGCCTTGTAACAAACTAGAGATAACATGGTTGAAATGGAAGGTGATAGTGCCCAAAGTAATACCCTAAGGCAATTGAAAGACAATATCCTACTTTAATGAAAATAGTACTACTTTAATGCTAAGTGATAGCTCCAGGCTAGACACACAGAGAGATGTGAGAGATTTCCAAACTACAGGAAATAAACTCTACTGGATGCAGCCCTTTATAAAGTTTCTCTAAAGTTTATATTCACTTAATGTGTAGTCATGTTCTTAATGTGAGTTAATATGTATTTACTGTGATTCATGTTTCTCAGCTGGGCCCTGGGGACACCATGCCCCCACTGGTAACCACACAGAGTAATAGCGGTAGTGTACATAAGCAGGCTGATTCCATTTTAAAAAGTGGCAATTGCTGTCCTAAAAGACAACCACTGAACATTAAATTATTGTTGCTTTTGTTTATTTTCACTTTTGTTACTAATTCGTTGGAATAGGTGTTCAATTTACATTGAGAATGAGGTGCACGCTACAGTTTTGATAGCAAGGATTACAGAGATTAGAGCTGGAAATGAACATCTGAAAAAGTGGAGATAATTATTTACAAAAGAAAACATGAAGTGGAGCATGTGCACAGCCTTTGGAATGCTCATAGGTGGAGGTTCTGTGATGCTTCAGAGGGCAGTGAGGAAAGCCAGGAAGAAGTTACAGTGAACACGCTTTATGTGAAAGTGTTGTCTGACAATTGTTACTGGCCAGGAGTGGGACATTAATGAAAACATTTAAGGAGAGTCAAAGGAATTGTATATGGGTGTTTGGATTGGAGTCTATTTTTAAGAATGCTTTATATTGAAGGGGTTAAGAGCAAAGTTTTTAAAATCATGGATCTTGGCCCAAATGCCAAGCTTACAACATATTATCTGTCTCATCTTGGGCAACTTACTGATCTCTCTAAGCTTCAGTTCAAATAGTATAGCACCAATAGCAATGTCCACTTGAGAAGCCGTGTGGATGGCTAAATAAGGTAAGACACCCAGATAATTTAGAGAAGCATTTGGCATGTAGGAAGTTTTGTTATTCGCTTTTAACGGTAGTAAGATGGCACACTAATAGGTATATACAAATTGGGGGATTATTTGAATTTCAGTAACTACAAACTACATTATTATTTATTATTTATAGCTACGCAGTTATTATTAGTTAAGGATACTATTAAAAAATAAAACTTTAAATGATCTACTGTAAAATATTGGAAAAAGATTAGTCCCCAAAAAGAAAAATTGTAAGAACTAAAATAAATGTTATATATTTCTAAGAATTTGTTTTCCGATTTTTAGGTTTTTTAAATCCCACTTACTTCACATACAATGTAATATTAGTTTCAGGTTTACAGTAGAGCGATCAACCTTTTCATACATCATTACAACAACTACACTCCCTGATCCCCATCACCTATTTCACCCATCCCCCTACCCACCTCCCTTCTAGTAACCATCAGTTTGTTCTCCATAGTTAAGAGTCAGTTTCTTGGTTTTCTTTTTTTTCTCTTTTTTTTCCTTTTTCCATTTGTTTTGTTTCTTAAATTCCACATAAAAGTGAAATCATATGGTTTTTCTTTCTCTGACTTATTTCACTTAGCATAATACTCTAGCTCCATCCATGTTGTTGCAAATGGCAAATTTTCATTCTTTTTCATGGCTGAGTAGTATTACACTATATATATATAGTATTACACTATATATATAGTATTACACTATATATATATATATATATATATATCACGTCTTTATCCATTCATCAGTTGATGGACACTTAGGCTATTTCCATAATTTGACTATTGTAGATAATGCTGCTGTAAACAGCATGGTGCATGTATCCCTTTGAATTAGTGTTTTTGTATTCTTTGGGGAAAAGCCCAGTACTGTGATTGCTGGATCCTAGAGTAGTTATATTTTTAACTTTTTAGGCACCTCCATACTGTTTTCCAGAGTGGCTCCACCAGTTTGCATTCCCATCAACAGAGCAAAAGTGTTCTCCTTTCTCCACATCCTAGCCAGCACTTCTTGTTTCTTGTGTCATTGATTTTAGCCATTCTGACGGGTGTAAGATGATATCTCATTGTAGTTTTTATTTGCATTTTCCCAATGATGACTGATGTTGATTATCTTTTCATGTATCTGTGGGCTATCTGTATGTCTTCTTTGAAATAATGTCTATTCATGTCTGCTGCCTCTTTTTAATCAAATTATTTGTTTTGGGGGGTATTGAATTTGATAATTTCTTTATAGGTTTTGGATACTAATCCTTTATCAGATATGTCATTTGCAAGTACCTTCTCCCATCCTGTAGGTTGCCTTCTAGTTTTGTTGATTGCTTCTTTTGCTGTGCAGAAGCTTTTCATTTTAATGTAGTCCCAGTAGTTTATTTTTAATTATGTTTCCCTTATGTTAGGAAACTTATCTAGAAAATGTTACTGTGGCTGGTGTCAGAGAAGTTACTGTCTATATTCTTTTCCAGGATTTTTAAGGGTTCAGATCTCACAGTTAGGTCTTTAATCCACTTTGAATGTATTTTTGTGTATGGTATAAGAAAGTGGTCCGCTATCATTCTTTTGCATTTTGCTGTTCAGTTTTCCCAACACCATTTGTTGAAGAGACATTCTTTTTCCTATTGGATATTCTTTCCTCCTTTGTTGAAGATTAGTGGACCATATAATGTAAGTTCATTTCTGGGTTTTCTATTCCCTTCTGTTGATCTATGTGTCTGTTTTTTGTGCCAATACCAAACTGTGTTGATCACTACAGCTTTGTAATATAACTTGAAGTCCAGAATTATGATGCTTCCAGCTTTGCTTTTCTTTTTCAAGGTTGCTTTGGCTCTTTGGTGTCTTTTGTAGTTCCATACAAATTTTAAGATTGTTCTAACAATGTGAAAAATGCTGTTGGTATTTTGATAAAGATTATATTAAATGTGTAGGTTGCTTTAGTGTAGTTTAGACATTTGAACAACATTTGTTTTTCTAATCCACGAACATTGAATGTCTTTCCATTTCTTTGTTATCTTCAATTCCTTTCATCAGTGTTTTAGAGTTTTTAGAGTATGGATCTTTCACCTGTGTGGTTTGCTTTATTCCTCCTAGGTATCTTATTGTTTTGGTGCAATTGTAAATGTGATTCACTCTTTAATTTCTCTTTCTGCTGTTTCATTATTTGCGTATAGAAATGCAACAGATTTCTGTACATTGATTTTGTACCCTGCAACTGTACTAAATTCATTTTACTGGGTCTAGCAGGTTTTTTGGTGGAGACTTCTGGGGTTTTCTATATATCGTATCATGTCATCTACAAGTAGTGATAGTTTTATATTCTTCCAATTAGAATGCCCTTTATTTCTTTTTGTTGCCTCATTTCTGAGGCTAGGACTTCCAGTACTATGTTGAACATGAGTGGTGAGAGTGGACATCCCTGTCTTGTTCCTGATGATCAAGGAAAAGCTCTGTTTTTCCCCACTTAGGATGATATTAGCTATGGGTTTTAATCGTGAATCATTTTTTATTTTATTTATGTATGTATGTCCTTTCTCTTTTCTTTTTGATAAGTCTGGCTAGAGGTTTATTGATTTTATTTTTTCACAGAAATACCCCCAGTTTCATCTGTTCTATTGTTTTGTTTTGTTTTTATATCATTTATTTCTGCTACTAATCTTTATTAGTTCCTTCCTTCTGCTAGTTTTGGGCTTCATTTATTGTTCTTTTTCTAGCTCCTTTGGGTATAAGGTTAGCATATTTCAGATTTCAGTATTTGTGTATTTCAGATTTTTCTTGTTACTTGAAGTAGGCCTGTATCACTCTAAACTTCCCTCTTAGAACTACTTTTGCTGCATCCCAAGGTTTTGGACCATTGTGTTTTCATTTTCACTTGTTGGCATTTAAAAAAAAAAAAATTTCCCTTGATTTCCTGATTCATTGTTTTGTAGCATGTTCTTTAATTTCCATGTATTTGTGGTCTCTCTAGATTTTTTCTTATGGTTGACTTCTAGTTTTATAGCATTATAGTCAGAAAATGCGCAGTGTTTAACTTCAATCTTTTTGTATTTGTTGAAGCCTGATTTGTGACCTACTATGTGATCTATTCTGGAGAATATTCTATTTGAACTTGAAAAGAATATATATTCTGCTGTTTTAGGATGGGATGCTCTTAGTATATCTGTTCAGTCTATCTGGCCCAGTGTGCAATTCAAAGCCATTGTTTCCTTATTTATTTTCTGTTTAGATGATCTGTCAACTGATGTAAGTAGAATGTTAAAGTCCCCTACTATTATCGTATTATTATTGACTAGTTCCTTTATGTTTATTATTAATTCTTTTATAAATTTTGGTGCTCCAGTGTTGGGTGCATAAATATTTACAATTGTTATATCTTTTTGTTGGATTTTCCCCTTTATTATTATATGGTCTCCTTGTCTCTTGTTACAGTCTTTGTTTTAAAGTTTATTTTGTCCACTATAAGTATGGCTCCTCCAGCTTTCTTTTGACATCCATTTACATGATAAATATTTCTCCATCCCCTCACTTTTAATCTGCAGTTGTTTTTAGGTCTAAAGTGAGTCTCTTATAGACAGCACATAGATGGGTCTTGTTTTTTTATCCATTCAAAAACTCTGTGTCTTTTCATTAAAGCATTTAGTCCATTTACAGTCAAAGTAATGATAGATAGATATGCATTAATTGCCACTTTATTACTTGTTCTGTGGTGGTTTCTGGAGATTTTCTCTGATCCTTTCTTGTCTTTCTCTCTTTCATGGTTTGCTGATTTTCTTTAGTGATATATGTGGTTCCATTTTCTTTATTCTTTGCATACTTATTAGTGGGTTTTGATGTATGGTTGCCATTAAGTTTGTATATAACCTCTTCTGCAAATAATAGTCTACATTAAGTTGATGGTTGTTCAAGTTCGAACCCATTATTTTCTCTTCTCCTCTCTACATTTTTGTTATGTGTGATTTTATTTGATATCTTTTTTTGAACTAGCTACTTGAATGATTTTTACAGAAATTTTCATTTTTACTGCTTTTGTGTCTCCTGCCTTTACACTGTCACTTTTGTTCTCTCCTTTCCATTCAAAGAGTTCCCTTTAATATTTCTTGCAGAGCTGGTTTAGTGGTCACAAACTCCTTTGGTTTTTGTCTAGGAAACTCTTTATCCTTCCTCCTAATCAGAATGATAGCCTTGCTGTTTAGAGTGTTCTTGGCTGCAGATTTTTCTCATTCAGCACCTTTGAATATATCATGCCACTCCTTTCTGACTTGTCAAGTTTCTGTTGAGAAATCTCCAGCTAGCCTTATGAGTTTTTCCTTGTAAGTTAAGGACTTCTTTTGTCTTTTTTTCTTTTTCTTTTTTTTTTTTTGACAGAGAGAGAGATCACAAGTAGGCAGAGAGGGGGGGAAGCAGGCTCCCCGCTGAGCAGAGCCACCCAGGTGCCCCAGACTTCTTTTGTCTTGATGCTTTTAATACTTTTTCTTTATCACTGTATTTTGTAAATTTAATTACAATATGTCTTGGTGTTGGCTGCTTTTTTTTATTTTGTTGGGAATTCTCTGTGCCTCTTGAATCTGGATGTCTGTTTACTTCCCCAGATCAGGGAAGTTTTCAGCTATTATCTCATCAAATAAGTTTTCTGTCCCCTTTTTTCTCTCTTCTTCTCCTAGGACTCCTATACTACAGATGTTATTATGTTTGATGGAATCATTGAATTCCCTAAGTCTATTCTCATTTTGCATAATTATTCTTTCTCTGTTTTGTTTAGCTCCACTGCTTTTCATTACTTTTTATCTTCTAGGTGATTAATCCATTTCACTGCTTCTTCCAGCTTACTGTTCATTGCATCAAGCATGTTTCCAATCTCATTTATCACACTCTTTATCTCTGATTATTTTTTTAACTCTTTTATCTTTGTGGTAAGGATCTCACTGATGTCTTCTACTTTTTTCTCAAGCCTAGTGAGTATCCTTATGATCATTGCTTTAAATTCTCCATCAGGGATGTTACTTATATCTGCTTCCTTAGAGCTCTGGCCATGGTCTTATCTTGTTCTTTCATCTGGGATATGTTCTTCTCTGTGTTAGAAAAGCCAGTTATGTCTCTTGCTTCTGAAAGTAGTAGCCTAATGAAGAAGAGGCATGTAGTGCTGAAGGCCTGGTGCTTCAGGGAGTGTTTCCGGTATGTGCTATATGTGTTCTGGCTGCTTTATCCTTCAGGCCAGTCATCTGCAGAAGCTCTCCTGGCTTGTTGTAGGCAGTGTTTAGTGGTGAGTTTTAACTAGGTGTGCCCTGGTCTGGTTGTAAACTGAGACCTGTGACCACCTTCACGGGAACAGAAGCCCTGTAAAATTCTCTGGTGAGGAGACATGGTGTGGGCTGGGGTTTATGCTGGTCTTCTGGGGAAGCATCCTGCTGCACTAGGACTGAGACAAGCCTGACTGAAAAGGGCCCGTTCCACCAGAGTGTAGGGGAGTGGTACTTAGTTTAAGCAAGTTAGGCAGCTAGTGTGCACACTATGCTCCTTCCCACAGGTGACTCTATTTTTATGCTGAGGGGCAAGGGATGGAAATGGTGCTGGCCAGGCCCTTTGTTCCTAAAGAGGTGTCTGTCAGGAACATGCTCCCAGAAGAGCAAATAATCTCCCCTCTCTGTGCCCCAGGTCCTCTCCAGATTGTTGGAGACCCCAGATTGTCTGCCTGCCTTCTTTCCAGAAGTGGCACAGCACCCTCTGTGTTCTGACCCCAGGTTGTTTGCCTGCCTTTTTTCCAGAAGTGGCACAGCACCCTCTGGGTTCTATCCCAGCCAAGCCTGCTGACCTTTAAAACTCCAGACTTTAAGCCCCACTGGTTGCAAGAACTTGTGAAATTCAGCTCCTCTCATTTTCCAAGCCAATAGCTTTGGGGACACATTCTCTTTGTGTATTCCCCTGTGGGCTCCTCTCTCTCTCTCTCTTACCCTTCTCCATGACCTTGACTCCCTCCCCTCCACAGTAGCCATGATCTGTTTCTCCCTTAAACCATGTCTTTCCTACCTTCTTTTTTTTTAATTTTTTTTAAGATTTATTTATTTTATAGAGAGAACGAGAGAGTGAGCAAGCATGGGGGGAAGGGGCAGAGGGGGAAGCAGGCTCCCTGCTGAGCAGAACGCCCGATTTGGGGCCCGATCCCAGGACCCTGGGATCATAACCTGAGTCGAAAGCAGAGGTTTTAACCCACTGAGCCAACCAGGTGCCCCTCCCACCTTCTTTAAGTGACCTCTTCTCTCTCTTTAGTTGTGGAGTTTGTTCTGTCAGTCTTCAGGTTGATTTTTGGAGTATTTATCATGACTTGATAGATACTTAGTTGTGTTCATGGGACTAGATGAACCTAGGGTCCTCCTAGACTCCATCTTCCTGCTCAGCTTTATTTCTAAAAACTCTTGTCCTAGAATCTGTGATTATTAAGTAATGATGAAATAAATAATCTTTTATTATCTCAGAAATTATTACTTGAGAACAACTGGAAAATATCAGATGCAATTGAAGTATATACACATGAAATTTAGACAAAATTTACATTTGCTATATGAATGAAATTAAGTCATGTGGACAGAAAATCATCACCACCTGCATCATAAAATGTATATGCTTACAGATTATAAGTTCACAAGGAGAAGATGGCTATTGTGAATTTTTCAAACACATCCCACAGTAATCAGCATACCTTATAAATACTGAGAGCAATTTTGATCTGGTCATTTAATGAATACAAACCTTTTCGTTGTTCTATAGTTATGGTTGTATCAGGGTGTGAGCAAGAATCATGAATCATGATTATGAGAAGCAGAATCATAAAATGCAATATATAATAAGGGTTTTATGAAATGATCAGAACTTAAGCAATTGTGAGAACTGGTTGAACAATCTATCTTAGATTGTTGCTTCTGCATCGGGTGCTGGGGACTGAAGTCAGCTAGGCAGGCAATCAAAAAGAAAAGGTGCTGAAGTGGGAAAAAGACAAACCAGGATCTAAAACAGTAAGTGCAGACTCACAAGAGCACACTGGGATCCACATTCCTCTCTCATTGCCTCCTGCTACCTAGTAAATCTGGTTGGTATAAATTATTGAGAACATATCAAATTTATAAATAAATGGGAAAATTAACCTATTTTTGTTGTTGAGTCATCCTGTTGAAGAACCAGTTGTCTTTATAGTTGTTCATCACTACTTTTTCCTCTGTCAGTAGTTTTTAACATTTGCTTTCTATAGATTTTGAAAATTTCTCCTTAAATTTAGTCCTAAGTTTTCACATTCTTTATTGCCTTTGGAAATGGAGTTTTCCTATCTTTATCTTCTCTAATTGGTTACTGCTTGTATATATGAAGATTATCAGGTTTCTTTCATATTTTCAGCTTTTTAAAGGATATTTAATTAAAGTTTTTGTGTTATTTGCAGTTTTATTCTCTGATTTTTTTTTCTTTTCTGGTAAAAAGGAAAAGATAATTTTACTGTCTCAAGTGTTTTGGTTCTCATTTTCTCTTTTCTTATCATAGTAGCTTTGTTTAGGTAAAGACTATTCATGCGTGTATATTTTTGTGTTTGCATGCTATGGATAGGAATTGGTAGTACAAGATTCTTCATTCAAGAATATTCTATGGGTGTA
This sequence comes from Nasua narica, assembly GCA_028533885.1. Taxonomy (NCBI): domain Eukaryota; kingdom Metazoa; phylum Chordata; class Mammalia; order Carnivora; family Procyonidae; genus Nasua; species Nasua narica. Next base: position 71,776,669 of record CM052808.1, read on the forward strand.
GCAACATCCAATTTTCTTAATTCAAGGCATTTCATGGAGGATGGGGAGAAATATTGTGTCTTCTTCATTGCTTTTCTCCCTTTTTGTATTGCTATTTAGCCTTTACTGTCTGAGAATTGAAGACTTTGCATGTCTGCTTCTGATTCCCTGTACTGTTAAGTGTTTTCCTGTAGTTAGTGATCCAAACTACCACTACAATTTCTGACATTTACACACTTACATGGACTTTCTCTTTCTGGAGCTGATTTTTTGTTAAATCACAGCACCTCTGGTCTTTTCTTCTTTTGTTCAGGTTATCTGGACTTCCTCTCACACTCTGTACAAGCCTACAGTATGAGATTAAGTGATAATCCTGCTGGAAATGATGCTCATTTTTTTTTTCTAAAAGGTAAGTTGAACTGGCTTGTTTTCTCTCTCTTCTGACTCTGCAAATACTGTGACAAGTTAGACGTTAAGGACAAAGCATGCTTTAGAATAAGATCTATTTTTCATTAGCACAACTATGTAAGGGACTCAAGTCATGAATTTTTAAGAGCCTCTGTATTTTTTCAACATTTCTTTACACTTTGGGGTCTTAATTCTATATTCCTACTCTTCTCAAACTAATTTTCCATGGTGATTAATATGTTTCTAAGTGAAATAGATATATCTATTCTAAGAAACAAATTCTAATTCTAAAAAACAAAAACAAAGATAGATTGATCGATCTGGTATGTCCTGAAAATAAGTTTTCTTTCTTTGTAATTATCTATGGAGAGATTCCACCTTTTGGTGGCCATTGGTTTTATGTGATTACTGGTGATTACTGCCATCATCTATCTAAAGCAGTAACTCTTCCTTATTATATTTTGAATTTTAAGATATTATTTTCTATAAAAATAATTGATATTATATATAGATTCAGGATGTTCATAAACAAATACATGTTTTTCTTTTTTATTTGACAATTATTTTTTTCATTTGGTTGTGTGTGTGTGAATATCCAATAAGTCTCAATCTTAAATATCTTCCTTCCAAAATGTCTTTCAAATATAGTGTTTTATTAGCAGGGAACAATTAATGCTTTTTCAAATTTCAGAGATAAATCCCAAATCTCAAATTTTTACTCCCTGTGGCAATATTTTCCACTGAAAACATGTCAAGTGATTCTTAGTACATCCAAATACCTTGGTTGCTAAGCAACTGCTAATGAATTTTCCACCAAAAAGGTTTCAGACCAGGCCTCTGAGATATCAAATACTCACACAGCGCTTGATATCTTTGCAAATGTCCCTCTACCATAGCATGAAAAAGTTACTGCAAATAATAAAAAGTAACTACTGAGTATAACATAAAGCTGGAAGAAAAGCAAATAAAAATCATTTTAATTTGCTGTTCCTGAGTCATGGCCTCTTTTATTATTTTTTTCTAAGACCATATAGACAATTCAACATCCATAAATATGTTTTGGATATATATATACACACACACACACACACACACACACACCATAATGACTTGAATTTCCAAATCAAATATTAAGATTAAAATGCTGATTCAATTTTTAAATTTCTGATATTTTTATTTAATGATTTAATTCAAAAATGTAAATATAAAGATTTTATGTCTACTGTAATTGCTGTCATTAAAAAAGTTAGGCTGATTAAAAAAAAACTTTCCTTGAGGGAGATTCTGAATCACACAGGAGCACTGTGTGGGTTAATTGTTTCTCTGAAGTAGAGTGTGTATGCACAGATTCTGGAAATATGAACGTATAAAAGAATTTTCAATTTCTTTGTTTTCTCAGTGATGTAGGACACAGGTCACCAGCAAAGAGGGGAGATGGGAGAGAGGGCATTAGGTGTTTGAAAAAAAGAAACGTTATAAAGTAATTGACCTGGGAGTAAGGGGAATGAGAGTGTGGAGGTGTGAGTGGATGATAGAAATGTAGTATTGCTGGGCTTCTTTAAGAGCCCTCTTGTTGTTGATACTCATGAATTAATTATGATTGCAATTAGCAAGATTTTTTGTTTCTTTCCAGCTGCATGTGCAGGAGAGGAGTAATAAATTTTAGATTTACCCAGGCTTATGTATGTGAAACCTAATGAGTATGAGGGAGAGAAAACAGCCCTCACTAGAGAAGCTGCGTGGTAAGCTGCGTTTTTTGTGAAAAGCCAGGCCAGAAAGAGAGAGCAAAGACTTATAGAAGAACAGAGGTACAGATAATGATAGAGGATTGGACTGATAATTCTCATGGATATTTTTTAGTAATATTCTTGTATTAGTTTTCTACTGTTTTGTAGCAATTCACCATACATTTAGTGACATAAAGGAACACAGTTTATTAGTTCAAAGTTTCTGTTAGTCATAAGTCTGGGCAGAGTTTATTGAGGCCCTCCACTTCCCATCTTACAGGGCTGGAGCCAAGGTGTCAGCAAGTCTGTGGGCCCATCTGGAGTGTCCACATAGGGAAGCGTCTACTTCCAAGTTCACTCTGGTTGTTGGAAAAATTCATTGTCTTGCAATTCTATGTCTGGGAGTCTTGTCTTCTCAGTGGATGAAGCCTCAGGTTTGAGGTCATCTACCGTCCCCTGCTCTGTGGCCCTCTTCATAGACAGTTCACAAAATGGCCATTTGATTCTTTCAGAACAGTAGGAAAAGATTCCTCTCCCGTCAGATAAGATGAGTAACCATGGCAGTGATCAAACTTGTCATATAAGGTAAACTATCAAGGAAGTGGCATTCTATCACCCTTTCCAGGTTCTTTTAGAATCCAGATACATGTCTTCAGGTAGTGGTATACTCAGGGTGGAATTCACTGCTTTTCACCCAAGGGTGTGTCCGCCTCAGAACCCTGATTTATTTTCACCTCTTTATTTATTACTTTGGGTCAATTCTGGCCTCCATTCTGTTTGCTTGCTCTGGAAAATGGAATGCAAGCGGAGGCTTGAAATGTAATGCAAAGCAGAGGCTTGAAAAATGCACGTCAGGACTCACCTTCTTTTGGGAACCTACTGCTGTTAGAGGCAGCCAGACTGGCTAGCATGCTGGATAGTGACCAAGTGTAACACAGGAAAGAAGGCCACTCTAGACTATGCAGTTCCAGTCTGTCAACTGACCACAAGTACGTGAGTTTGCCCAGTAGAGATGAACTGAGCCTGCCCCAAGCAGCTGCTTACGTCTCATTTTACATCTCCACTTAGATTTTGTCTGAGTACTCTGCATTCTTTTAAAAAGATTCAACTTTATATTTTACCTTTCAAATTTTATATTTTAATCACTTTCTGTCAAATGGTATCTGTGTAGCTATCTGTCATGGCTTGACTTGTGCCCTCCTAACAGGTATATCGAAGTCCTAACCCACAGTACTTCATAATGTGTCCTTATTTGGAAATAGGTTTCTTAAAGATGCAATTACTTACTTTTAATGCATTCTTGTAAGCTTCACACTATATTTTTTAACAATATTTTACATAATTCATCAGTGAAGTCATTGTGCCTTATAATTTTCTTAGTAAAAAGGTTTTCATTAGAAATTCAACTTCTTTAAGATATAAAGATATACAGAGTTTCTATTTCTTCTTGTGTCAGTTTAAAAATTTTGACTTTTAAAGTAATTTTCACTTGTCCTCTGAGTTGTTGAACTTATTTCCATAAAGCTTTTCATAATTTTCTTTTATTATAACTTTAATAATTATAACTTTAATTATAAAATGTTTAGAGATGTTCTCTTTTCTCTTCTGATATTGACATTATCCTACTTTAAAAAAATTCCTGTATCAATTTATTTATCATAATTACATATCTTTCAATAGAAACATCTTCTCAGTTTATTAATTCTACTTTTCCTCTTTTCTATTTTATTGATTTCTACTCCTTTATTTACTATTTTCTACTTTATACTTTGGGGTTAATTTTCTCTTACTTGCCTAGCATCTTAAGGTCAAAATTTAGACTAAAATGTTTGAGATTTTGTCCTTCCTATTATAAGCATTGGATCGACCAATTTCCTTCTAACCACAGCTTAGCTGCATGCTATGAATTTTGATATATTGTGTTTTTATTTTCATTTGATTAAAATATTTCTAATTTACTAAGTGATTCCCTCTTTTATTCATGTGTTATATAAAGTTATATTGTTTAATTTTTAAGTATTTGGTTACTTTTTGGGTACCATATTATTTATTTCTAATTTCACTCCATTTGGCCAGAGTTTTTACTCTAAATGATACTAATGTATTTAAATATATTGCAACTTGTTTTCATGGCTTGCATTTTATTTATGAAAGGCATATACGAATATTCTATCAACACTTGAAATTTCATAATTATAAAACTCACTTGAGTTCCCACACTCCCCTCTGACTCTCTAATATCTGCTCTTTAGTTCACTCACCAAACATCTACACAGACCATTTCAAGCCTTTCCTACTCTCCTCAAAGTTCTAAACAGAAAATGACCTCATTTCTTACTGCATAGAGAAAAGTGGATGGCCCAGACAGGAGGGCTCTCACTTTATGATACCAAATATAGAAACCTCTTTTCCTTTTCACCTGATAAAGTAATGGAGTTTTTCTTCCTATCAAAGACTAATCCCTTTGCTCAGGAAGTTGTATCTCTCTCTCTTTCATAGACCTTACCCAAAGGATATCCCTTATCTCTTATATAGTTTAAGCCTTTGAAGTAGTTCTTTCCCACCTGTTATTAAATTTGCTGCGACCAAGGAGAAAAAAAGCAGCAGAGCATCCAAACCCCTTTGTTTAACCCTTGCATTCCCGTTGCTACCTTCAGATCTTTTTACTCTCCCTCACAGCAAAAGTTCTCAAACATGTTTTCTAGTATTTTGTTTATTTCATCACCTTCTGTTCTTTCCTCTCATAGAGAAATTGTACAATTTCCGTTCAGATATTGCTAGTTACTTTAATAAGTTAACTGGAGCCATCTCTCTTTTCATCAATATGTAGCATCTGTTTTCTTCCAAATGAGAAAGAGCAATCTCAGAGACCAGCATGAAGGACCACAACAAAGTACTTGTCATTATCTTACGTACTTCAAGGAATGCGCTCTTGGATATAGACTTTTCTGTATGAACTGGCATCATCACTTCAATAGATGGTCAGAATTCTTCAAGGGCCTGAGTGAGGATTTCCAAGATTCTTTTTCAATTTCAAAGTAGAAGATGTAATGAAAGCTGATTGTGAATCCAAATCTTACTGAAAAATAGAAACTATGTGGACTAATAATAGTAGTAATAATGGGAGAATATAATTTGGTTTTCTGGTTTGGGAATGTTATTGTTATTGTGCTACTGTCCATACTCCGAGAGGCTTATGAGGACATCTTTTACATTCTTTCTGATCTGTTTCCAACTTTATAGACTCTGCTTGTATGAACTGACATGAAACATTGTTTGATTCATATCTTGTTCTCACTGACTTCACAAAATACTTCTACTAAGTAACTGTTTTTCGCAGTAATGTAGTAATTTGCATGCATTCAGTAAGAATCTGCCCCTTTTTTGCTAGGTTATTTCTAGACAAATCAATTGTACAACAGAGGGCATATCTTGAGAATTCTATTTGAAAATAAGTCTCTTTGGAAAACTAACGATTATGCATTATTGTAAATCCTTAGTGGGACCAGTGCCTATGAGGCCCTTTGAGGAAACTGGTATAGTATCTCTTCTCTGGCTTGAAGCATTTAAAGTAGGAAAGTCACTTTCTGGCACAACAGAAACCTTAGCAGCTTTGGGGATATGCAAAGAGAGAATAACTCACCCACATTAAAATTTCTGTAAGCAAAACTCAGTGAAGATAAATTTCTTGGTTTCGATTTCTTAGCCTTGAAATACACAAATAAATGTGCATGATAGAAACTACTAAAAGTGCACTATCTAATGTGAAATATCTAATGTAATATCTGTAAAAAAATTTGGGGCATGGTTCATTAAGTAATGACATTTGGACTACATTTTTCATATTCTTAGGATGATTTTCTGACAATATATCTGATTGGAATTAATGGTAGCAGCGATCACTGCCTTGACTATATTTCTATTGACCTGATTAGTCTCTCTGAACAGGCTAGATTCCAGGAAGTGAGAAAGGCAAACATAAAGGACCTGACTCAAGAAAGAATATTATCTGATCAAGAAGAACATTTCATAGGAAATTTGCCATATACAAATGATAGCATATTATACATTTTAAAAAGTAACAAATTCAAAATTTCAGTATAAATAGGAGCAGATTTCAAAAATATAATGTCAAGTAAAAAAAAAAAAAAGCAATACCGGTGCTTAGTGTAATATATAAGGGGGATGTGTGTGTGGGGAGTGCCAAGAAGAGTAAGTACAGGATAATGGTGGCGGGGAACATCAAATAAAATATAATAAAATTTTAAGTGGTGACATGCATATACACCAAAGACTGTGATTTGTTATAAATGAGAATTATGATGAAAATGAATGAAAGAGGCAAGAGATGAAGTTGACTATCTATGTAGAGACCAGGTTGTGCTGGGCTGGATAAACTGTAAGAAAAACTTTAAGTACACTAGAGACATCGATGGATTCATATTCCAAACTGATGACTTTGTTGCTCTGTAGACCAGATGGAAAAGCACCAGCTTTGGTGACCAGGACTCCTGCAATGATAGTCCATTGGTGGAGGTGTGGGAACAGAGAGGCACTGGAAATGAGGCCAGCTTTGGTGACCAGGACTCCTGCAATGGACTATCATTGCAGGAGTCCTGGTGGAGGCGTGGGAACAGAGAGGCACTGGGAATGAGGCCTTAGAGCATGTTGGGGAAGCAGTAGTGCAGGAGGAAATATGTGATTAGGTTCGGAACACATTTTGGTGTTAAATCACCAAGGTTCTTGATGGGTTGCAGTGGAAATGGGGAGGTACGAGGATTTGAGGAAGAATAAGGGTATCAGTTTTCACTTTTAAGGTTTTTGCTTAATAAGCAGTTTGGGCAGTGGTGCGCCAAGGATCGCAATGTGATAAAGATAGGATGATGAACAAAAGTAAAATTCAAAATTATTTTTTGGTTTTTTTGTGTGTGCTTTTTTTTTTTTTTAAGTTATGCAGCCTCCTCAGGAGGTGTTGTCTCAGGAGATGGAGCAGATGTTCTCAGGTGAGAAGGAGGTTATGTTGTGATGTGAAGAGTGAAGAAGACAAAGTGGGACAGGAGATATATTATCCAATTCATAATTTCAAAAACTTAGATTGGATAAAAAGTGGAATGCATATTTGTACATGAAATTATATCACTGTGTTTATAGAGAGATTGTCTTTAATCTCCCTGGCTGTTGTTGGTCCTGCCACATAAGCAAACAAAAAATGTCGGAACCATTCTGGCAAGGGGAAAATTGGGACTGCAATTCAGATGAGTATGATTTAATAAGTTTGAATTTGTGTGGTAAAAGTGGAGAAAAGTATTAATTGTATCTATGTTAGAGATAAATAGGTGTCTGAAATATGTAAAACAGCCATATAAAAATAGAATCCCATCCTCATTTAAGAGACTCGTAGATGGACCTACTAATAAGATATTGTTAAAATTGAGTATTCATTTCTGATTAAACAAAGAAAGAACCCTAAATTTTCTATAAATGGAAAGATATTTCTTGACTTGCTGAAAATTATCTACCAGAAATTGCTGTAAACAAAATACTTAATGATGAAAGGTTGGAAGAAATTCCATTAAAATCAAGAATAATTATGATACCCACCATCACTATAATTATTCAACACACTAGTAGTATACTGGAATAAATCATCCTTCTCATTAACAAAACTCATCCAGGCAACAAAATAAGTAGAATTCATCACACACTGTCTGTGAACACTCAGATTAAAGAAATACAGAGAGCTTTGTAACTGGATAGAATGAAGGGGCTTTCTGGTTAATAATAGGATTACTTGGAACATGTAATAGCACTTACCAGGAATAGTTCTTATTTTTTCAAACATATATTAACACATTTTAACCCTCTCAAAATTTGGCACAATTATTATGTGGCACAATTATTATCCCTACTTTAGAGATCAATAAAGGGAGATATGGAGATATTAATTAAGTTGGCCAAGATCAGTTTACTAGCAAAGATCTAAACTCAGGCAGTCTGGCTTTAATGCCTGTAGTGTTAACCTCTAAGCTTTCTCATGGCTTTGATGCATCTGCTTTAACATCTTCCCAACAGTAGAACTCTTGGTTCTACTGCTTAATGCTTCCAACTTCTGATTTTCCTGTCTACATTAAGGTTTAATTTACCGTAAAGCAACATGAAAAATTCTCCAAGTATCTCTTGTGTATTAGTGTATATACTTAACATTGTGTTGATCTAATGGTCAACCAATTAAGAAAATGTTGGAAAACGACCTCCTACAGGGACAGATTTTAGGACTCTTGTCCTTGCAGCCTCCCTCATATAACCTCTCCTAATGATCTCACTCCATTAGTTTACAGTACTTCTTATTGTCATCGCTAACTAAAGCAAATGATCAGACTGAAGGAAATGGGTATATCATTTACATGATCATTCATTTTACTTAATAAGTGATATACTATTAAATTAAAACCTGTATCAGGAAGAATGGTATTTAGGAACACCAATGCTCCAAATATCATATCATTTCTAATGAAGAAAATAATTACCTTCATCAGTGTGTACAGACTGGAAAATGGTCATTGTTAAATCTGAATGGAATATTCATGTCCAAAACAAGATTGTTAACAATGAATTTTATAGTTTAGTTCAATCCAATAAGTTTTAGGACTGAGTTTCTAATAATGGTGTTTTCTGGCTAAGACAATAATTTAAAAACCATCATATCTTTAGCATAAATTGTTAATGAATTTCTCAATTAACTTGTTTTTAAGTAAACAACAGCAATCTACTTTGCTGAGCAGAAGATTTTTCCAAGACAGTAGTGGAAAAGAAAAATAAGAATTCATCTAAGATCACAAATATTACTTTCATAATAACTAAGGTTAAGAATGTTTTATAGAGGTGCAAATCTAAATAAAATAAAATAAATATGTGAGGTGCACCTATTATTTGTAACAATTCTTTTCAGCTTTATTGAGGTATAAGTGACAAGTGAAAGTGTAATGTGCTGAAAGTATGCACTGTGATCCACAATCAAGCTAATTAACACATCTGTCACCTCACAAATTTACCTTTTGGAGGGGGTAAGAATGCTTACAACCTACTCTCTTAGAAAATTTCAATTATAATATATGGTATTAACTATAGTGACTGTATGGTATTAAATGTAGTCAGTCACCGCACCATACATCCTCAGATATTGTTCATCTTCTAAGTGGAAGTTACCTTTTACCAACCTCTCTCCATTCCCCCATTTGCCAGCCCCTGGCGGCCACCATTTACTCTCTGTTTCTTTAAATTTGACTTTTCTTCCTTACATTTCACATGTAAGTGATACAGTGCAGTATTTGTCTTTCTCTGGCTTATTTCACTTAGCATAATACCCTGCAGATTCATCCACACACAAATGGCATGATATCTTTCTTTTCTAAGACTGAGTAATATTTCACTATGAATGAATTTTCTTCAGGCTAACTCCTACAGAATGTTTGCTTATTCTGTAAATCTTGTTGCCATACACCTTCTCTCAGGTCAGTATGTATGAACCATGTCAAACTTAGTCTGTGTAAACTACAATTCATAATTCTACCCTGTCATCCAGACCTGAGATCTCCTAGTCGTCTCTGTTCAGCAAATGGCTCCACCATCCACATGGTTCTGAAGCCAAATCAGAGTCTTCCTATCTTCCTCTTTCCTTTACCCCTTAAAGCCAGTCTATCAGCAAGTCCTGAAATCTGAACTCTAAAACCTATCGGGACTCAGTCTGCTGTTTTTCAGCTACATACTTTCCACCTTAGATCAAGAGGCTAGAAAATGCCAAGAATTTTGCTAGAATTTCTGCCTTTATTTTCTGATGGAATGGGAAAGCTTAATGCAACAGGCAACATAACCATGGTGACAAGATTGAGAAGAGATGTATACATGCATAAATTTATGCATACATGAGTGATGTTTAAGGAAACACTGTTCGGAGACATCATAGTGATGGAAACATGTGTGCACATAAGGGGCACAAACCAGAGGGGAGGGTGAGGGAGCTATATGGATGAATGGTATCATGTAAATGAAAGGCACTGGATTTGCAGGGGCATTGTCTTCTGGAACCATATATATTGTGCCAACAAGATTTTCAATATGTCTGGGCCTGTGCCTCAGTTTCAAATTCATCTATCTCCAATTATCATATGATCTCTCTGATATGAGGAATTTGAGAGGCAGGGCAGGGGGTCATGGGGGGAAAAGAGGGCAAAATGAAACAAGATGGGACCAGGTAGGGAAACAAACCATAAGAGACTCAATCTCAGGAAACAAACTGAGGGTTGCTGGAGGGGAAAGGAGTGGGAGGGATAAAGTGCCTGGCTGATAGACATAGGGGAGAGTATGTGCTATGGTGAGTGCTGTGAATTGTGTAAAACTGATGATTCACAGACCTGTGCCCCTGAAACAAATAATACATTATAAAATAAATAAATAAATAAATAAATAAATAAATAAATAAATAAGAAATTCATCTATCTCTCATAATACTAAGTGGGTTCATAATATCTTGGGCACCTGTACTATTATCATGGTGGTATTATAATAATTTTCTGTGTTTTTAGATTAGAACATTCAACATAAATAGATTACACATCTAGACCACAGAATAAATTTTATTAAAATAAAATTTTATTTTAATAATTTTATTTATTAAAATAAATAAACCCAAAATCAATTTTTTTTTCTGACTTTGAAGTCTCTTCCCTCTATACCATATCAATGATTGGCCCATGTCTTATTCATATTGATATGACAATGCTAGCATAATGTCTAATACAAACACATTGAATTTAATTTATAAACTGGTATACCACTGAATGTGAAGAACATTTTTGTTCTCAAGAGCAAATATTTATATTTTATTTCTCACTGAATAATGACTAATTTAATTGATTGACCAACATTCTGCAGTGAATGGCTGAGCTCACATTTTAGCCAAAGCTCAGCTGGGTTTCCACAACATCCTCACAAATGCTCCATGGTTCATACATGATTCACTTTTACTTAGTCTGCTTTCCAGAAAAATAATCTAAAATCATTTTTAAATCAAATTAAAAACGCTTGCATTTATTATACTTCGATGGCTGCTAAATTACAATGTCAGCATACAGATGTGAAAGTGAACTATATTTAGAGAAATGGCACCACTCTGAAATAAATGAATTCAGGTGAATAATTACTTTCTATCTATAAGCCTGGGAATTTCTAATATATCTTCTCTCTGTTCTAACAATGCAGAAAGGAGAGTTAGTTCTTTGCGGATTGTTAATTATAACCCTTAATAACTGATTTCAAACTCTCAGTATACATTTCTTCATTATAAATTGCACTCTGGAAACATGACATTTTTAAGGAAGTACAGTCTAAGATTTGTTTGCAAAAGACATTCTACATGGATTTAAATTCATAATTAAATTTTTTCTAAAATTCTGTAGTTAGGCCCATAAAGTCCACAATCCCTATATAGGTACCTAAGTCATTAATGGGAACTTCACTGATATTGACTGAAATCCTTTATATACCCACTTAGTAAACACTTGCAGCAATTTCTGCGCCTAATTCTTCATAAAGTTCATTATGGAGAGCTCTACTTTCAGACATGAGGTACTGCAGAACACAACACCAAAAATTCCTTTGAATAGTCAGAGAAGCCTTGGGTAGTTCAAAGAGAATGTCCAGGGAGGTGGGAGCTAGCCTCAAACCTAGTAGGTGCCTGGCGGCAAATCTTCCTGCTAGTGATGAAGAAACACTAACCTCTGTCTTCATACAATCTTTCAAGGTTCTCTCTGTCAGAGTATGGCACAATAATATTGGGGAAGTACAGATTCCCTGGCTTCTGTTTCCAAATAATACAGCGCAGGGCTGATCTAGCTTTGTACTACTCCTTGAGGACAATGCTAATTTTTGAATGAGATCAAAGGCACAATTCTAGATTGTTTTTCTAGGACATTTCCCAGATAACGTTTATTGAGTAATTGTTGTTGTATCAGACATAGTACTAAATATTTTAACTGCCTTATTTCAGCAGTTGAAAGAGGAAAGTACTATGATTATTCTCTTTTTCAGAAGGAAAAGAGTGTTAAGACTTGAGGAGGCTTTGTAACTTAATCCAGGACATAAAATGTGAAGACTGTGACCAACACTATACTGTCTTCTAGGAGGGAGCTGATTTCATTTTGACAGATTTATATCCCTTATTCACTGTTATATTTCTCCTGAATTAAATCATACATGTGATTATAAAAGTTGTAATTTCAACACTCAGTGACTTTAATTTGTTTTAAATATAAAATGTTCAGAACTAGTGAACTAAGTCATCTAGATTTGCGACTATAAAACCTTTGAACATATAGAGTGTTCATCTTACCATTGCAGCAATTATGTAGGTTGAAATGGAAGTACAAAAAATGTAGTAATCCCTCATTATAAGTTAAGAAATATTGTCTTTGTTGTACCAGTTTGCCTAAAGTGCAGCTGATGAGCTATTTAAATATAAAATATGTTTTAGCTGATAAAATGTCAATAAAACCAGAAAGGAATGAACGCCACATAAGAGCCAGGTTAATTAGGAAATGATCCCATGAGTACCATCTGGCATATAGTGGAATTAGTGATTTTAACACTTATACATTGATGCAAAGCCAAGGGGCCATGAAGAGAGAGTGTTTTATTCTGATAATTAAAGAATCAGAGTGTTCCAAGACACTAGGAAGTTTATGAGGTCAGGTTCTCTTTTATGTTTGACTCATCTCCAAAATACCCTTTACTGGTAATGTGCAGCTCATTTGGAAGATTTTGAAGATTTTGCAACTGTGCAATACCTCATGGATCTTAAATTTTAACATTTGACAGGTATTTTTATCTTGTGCTAGAAACGTAATCCTTACATCAAGCTGAATATGTGCCCATAAAATAACAATTGTGATAACTGAGTAATTTTTAAGTATTTGAAAGTGTTTTCTAAATATTAATGTACTTTATTATGTTCACTTTTACTTGATAATTTAAGAATATAAAAGTATAAGGTATATAAAGATATATGCATATCATATATTTGTAATTCACGTACATTATTAGTATATGGTTAAATACTATAAACAACTCAATTTTTAAAAAATATAGGACATATATATTATATATATATAATATAAATGTATTCCTATATAAATCTTATTTGTAACTACCATATAAAGGGAGTGTCTATGAACACTTCTTCCTTTCCCCTTTTTATTCAAGTATTATTTACTCTTTTCCCTAGACCCCTTCTTCCTTCCAAATTTTACTAGTCCATAGTCAGCTTTTACTTACATCTCACTAGAACATTATTCCAAACCTTATTATTTTTCTAGAGTTCTTGTCTTAATTCTTATTAAGAATTACATCATTCATAGCAGGAAGTCTTGCACTTCTATTTTTGGAAAACATGAAAGATATAAGGATATTTATGATATATTATGGGTTATCTTCGCCTTACCAAATGACTAAAATATTTTCAATAAATTTGTACATATTTCATTCCACCTATAGTGTTATCATGATCAAACTGTGTTAGAGCCTTTAAAAATGTATATATAGCGTTTAAAAACTCAGGAAATAGCAATTAGTCTAATCATAATCTAGATTGTTATACCAGTTATACTAAACAGTGAAGGAAACCCAGAAATTATACATGGTCACTAGGAAAACAATTCTTACTGAAAAGGAAAAAAAAAAAGAGTGAGTCATAATCTGAGGTCATTCCCCAAGTTCGACCAGAGGTACACTGTAGTCCCCAAGATGTAAGGATCTTGGATAGCACTGAACATGAGGGATAAAGTATCCAAATGTTCATAACTATGATAATTAAGATTTTTCTGAAAACTTGAGCAAAACAGTAAGTTACTTATTCTCATATGGATGACCCCAAGTGAGGAAAAAAAGAAAGTGAAAGAAAAAGGTGAGTTTATCACTGTGGGAGAAACACTCAAGGGTTTAATCTCACACCAAAAATGAAACTTAGCTTAAAATGATTTAAAGATTTAAATATAAGGCTGAAATCATAGATCTACTACAAGTAAACAGGGAAAAAGCTTCTTGACATTGGCCTGGAAAGGTTGAAACTGAAAAGCATAGGCAACAAAACAAAAATAGATAGATGGGAGGGCATCCAACTAAAAGGCTTCTGAACAGCAAAGAAAACAACCAGCAGAGTGAAAGGTAGCCCATGGAATTGGAGGAAATATTTGCACCTCATACGTTTATGTAGGGTTAATAACCAAAATATGTAAGGAACTTAACACAACTTAATAGCTAAAAACTAATAACCCAATTTTGAAAAATAGACAAAGAATCTGAATAGACACTTCTCAAACAAAGATATAGAAATGGCCATCTGGTTTTTGAAAAGGTGCTCAACATCACTGATCATCAGGGAAATGCAAGTCAAAACCACAGTGAGCTATCATCTCACACTTGTTAAAATGATTATTATCAAAACTTTAAAAAGTAAGTGTTGATGAGGTTGTTGTACCCTGTTGGTGAGAATGTAAATTGGTATGGAAATTATGGAATTATGGAAAACAGTAAGGAGATTGCCTTAAAAATTTAAAATAGAATTACCATAAGATCCAGCTATCCCACTTGGGTGTGCATCCAAAGGCAATGAAATTAGTATCTGGAAGAGATATATGCATCCCCATGTTCATTACAGCATTATTCACAATAGCCCAAACAGGGACATAACCTAAGTATCCACTGACAGATGAACGAATGAAGGAAAAGATATATATAGAGAGATCTATTTATCTATCTATCTATCTATCTATCTATAATGGAATGTTACTCAGCCATAAAAAGAAAGACATTTTACCATTTGCAATAGCACAGATGAAGCTGGCGACATTATGCTAAGTGAAATAAGCCAGAGAAAGACAAATGCTGCATTTGTGGACTCTAACGTAGTCAGATTCATAGAAGTCGAAAGTGGAACCGTGATTGCCAGAGGTTAGGGAAAATGGGGAGATGTTGGTCAAAGGGTTCAATGTTTTAGTTATTCAGGATAAATAGGTTCTGGAGAACTTAAGTATGACAAAGTGACTATAGTTAATTCTATATTGTGTATTTAAAATTTGCTGAAATGTTAACTATGTGAGATAATGAATATATTAACTCAATTGTGACAGTGATTTCACAATACAAATGTATATCAAGACATCACACATCTTAAATATGTGTGTCATATTTATTTGTCAACTATATCTCAATAAACATGGGGGAAAAAAACGTTCAGGAGTCAGTCCTTGATACTGACTCAGTCTTTGTAGCAGATAAAGAAGCTTTCTATGTGAAGCCTCTGAAATGTGTGTGTACGAGCTGTAACCAGCATAGCATTATTAAGAAAAACTCCAAATATCATATGGTAATAGTTTATTAAGAATGATTCCTTGAGGGGTGCCTGAGTGGCTCAGTTGGTTAAGCGTCTGACTCCTGATTTCAGCTCAGTTCATGATTGCAGGGTGATGAGATCCAGCCCTGGGTCAAGCTCCACACTTAGCAGGGAGTCTGCTTAAGATTCTTTCTCTCCATCGCTTCTCGGCCTTTTGGCTAAGATCAAGTGAAGATTCTTTCTCTCCCCCTTCCTCTCCTTCTGTCCCTCCCCTGGTTCCATGCACTCTCTTGCTCTAAAAATAAATAATTTTTTTAAAAAAAGAGTAATTCCTTAAAGAAATATTTTCAAAACACATTTGTAGCAATTTTTGGATGTCCCTATCTATGTCATTGTCTCAGTATGATTGCTTACAGTTTGCCTATATTATATATATATACATATATATATATACACACACACATATATATTTAATTTCCCTTCCCCATTTCTCTCCCTGTCTCCATATATTTGTCCTTAGTCACAAGAAGCATGCTGACTTGCTGCATAGTATTTGAGAAGTACATGTACCATTAAAAAATGAAAGAATGAAAGTATAAAAGTTAGCGAAGCTTGAGTTGAGGTGACTCATACAGCTGGCCACACATTCTGCAATGTTTTACTCCTCAGTGCCAAAGACCCTAACAGAGATGGCCTTCTTGAAAGATGTTTGCTGAAGCCAAATGCAAAAAGAGTATAATTGTCTTTTGTGTCTTTCGGGGCCAGAGAAAGAAAAGTCTTTTATTATCAATGAAATAAGATGTGTGGATAACTAACTTTATTTTTCTGCAATACTCCCATTGTCCTGCCCTGGTTTCATCTCGGTTGCTAGAGTGGTACCAGTTCCCTGTCCCTTCCCTTCAGATTTACTTCTGGTTACTATATGATCTCTGACGTAGCTCTTCTCCAGTGAGTGAAAGGGACTCACGGTAACACAGTGCTGGGCATTTGCTCTCCCAGTCTTATGTGTTCTGGTTAGTTCAGAAGCAAACTCACTCGACCACAACAGAAATATTAACTCAGTGTATATTAATGCATATCCATCAATATTTCATCAATAACAGGATGCCAATACAATTCAATTGATTTACATGGTTGTTGGAACAGGACCTGGGAAATCTCTCAAACTTTGTCCAATTTGGAGCCAAGCCATAGATAGCCAAATCTGGGAAGTGGATGGAAAGACGGAAGCTGAGTTGGCAAAAATGGTATGACTGCCGGGTCCAGAAATAAAGGTCTGAAATTTGGGAGGGGCTAGGGTTCAGCAAGTAGTTGTTTTGGTAGATCCATCTTCAAAAAAGATTCATGCTAAACTCTCTGATATTTCAATTGCCAAGAATCCTTTTGAGAAAATCATGGAAGAAGAACATAATTTGACGACCTACCCAGCAAGAGTAGACATAAGCAATTGAAACAACGCATAGGAGAGTTTATTCCATGAGAGCAAGGACTGCGACTGTTTTGCTCAAGACTTTATTTCGCATTTCCTTGCACAGTTGTTGACACTTTGGAGATCCTGTTTACATGTGCAATAAATGCACATCAATAATATGAGTAGAACTTTGTGGAGCAGTCCAGAGGCAAATAGAATTAGCAAGAAAATTGGCAGAGAACTGATAGTGTATTTAGAGATTCAAGACCTCAAATGTGGAAAAAGTAGACCAAAATAAAGCAGAAGCAACTATCATTTTCATTTTGCAATTTTAAATATATCCCAATGGTTTTATAAGAGTTAATGCCATAACTATGATAGCAAATGAACCCGCATCTCTTTGTGCGTAGAAATGAGATCTTAACCATTAGAATGGAATCTACTTACCTCAGTGCCTTTGAACCCTGAAGTGCACAGACCTCAAACTCTTTCAGGGAATGTAAATGGAGAAATGTCAGTCTGTGGTTTCTTTTTTTTTTTTTTTTTAAAGATTTTTTATTTATTTATTAGAGAGAGAGTGAGAATGAGAGGGGAGAAGGTCAGAGGAGGAAGCAGACTTCCCGCAGAGCCAGGAGTCCGATATGGGACTCGATCCCGGGACTCCGGGATCATGACCTGAGCTGAAGGCAGCCGCTCAACCAACTGAGCCACCCAGGTGCCCAGTCTGTGGTTTCTATATGACAAAATGGTAGTTAAAATACGTATTAAAATATACTTTTTTATGTGTGTATATCTATATACACACACACACACACATACACACCTACATATGTAAATGTACAATATATACTAGGAAACCTGAAGGAAAGTACCCCTCCCTTTCAAATTGGGATTGACTGCACCCTGGTTTAAGCAGAGACTAACTGACAAGGGGCACCTGAGAGGAACGGATTTCAGCAATTCTTGTAAGGCAGCTGGGGTCAAGGTTGGTGCAATTTACACTATTTCGCCATAAAAGGCAACCCATTGCCTGCTTCTCCAGAGGATCATTCCAAAAAGGTCACTTTGAGGGAATTAAGCTCTGTAAACATAATCCTTCCCACCTCTGCAAATAATATTGCACAAGCCTTCCATATAAGTGCCCTTCCCATTTTTAAGTGAGTGTCGCTAGTATCTGTAAAGCAGGCTGTAATCCTGTCTGAAGTTTTGTTTCACTCAGATAATCTCACATTTTAATGGTAATAACAACAGGATCAAAACAAATGGCTTTAGGGTGTTTTTTTTTTTTAATGAAGCCACCATTCCCAGCATCTGATTTTACTCAGCGTGTGTGTACGTGTGTTTCCGTGTGTCCTTATCAATAATGCAAATCTTCCTTTCAAAACCAAGAATAACACCGTGAAAGTCAACACCTTCTGTTTTCAAAATTGGCAGAAAATGTCTGACAAAATGATGATCGCCACAAGATGGTTCAGAAACTGTGCTGTAGTTATCATTACGGATTTGGTGGCAGTTAATCTTTTTGACATTATATAAATTAGGATATAATGTGTTAAATTACAGTCCCAGCAGGAGATACAGTTCTGAAAGAACAAACACTCAGAATCTTGAGTATCCGGCAATCAGAAAAGGTA
The DNA here is from genome assembly GCA_028533885.1 of Nasua narica. NCBI lineage: Eukaryota > Metazoa > Chordata > Mammalia > Carnivora > Procyonidae > Nasua > Nasua narica. The sequence goes on from CM052808.1 coordinate 71,795,212, forward strand.
AATTATTAGAGGTCAATTAGTCTATTACGTGTTTATTTCCCTGGTAGATGATGTATATGAAATAGACATTTAGCATTCTAATTCAATGATTTTAAAATATAAAGGCTATATAAAATTGCAGTGAATTGACTCACCTCAAACTTCCTATAATTATCTCTAGATATCTTAACACATTTAACTGACAGCATCACAAAAATCCAACAAATATGAGAACCTTGGGCTCACTATTTCTTTTGTATATAGGAAAATACATATTTTATTTGCATCTTTGCTGATATCAAAAGAGTGGCTATATTTTCTGAGGTGGTTTAAACACTTGTTAGGTTTATTGCACACTTTAAGAATAAGAAGAGAGCTTAAGAAGTTATATTTCCATAGAATAAATAAGTCATGGGAATGAAAAGTACGGCGTAGGGAATATAGTCAATAATATTGCAATAGCTTTGTCTGGTAACAGATGGTAACTACATGTATCGTGGTGAGCATTTTGTAATGTATATAATTGTCAATTCACTATGTAGTACACCTGAAACTAATATAATATCAACTAATATAATACTGTCGACTATATTTTTAAAGAAAAAGTGGAAAAAAGCTGTATTTCTGTAATCAAAAAACATGTTTCCTCTGGAATTCTTGGAGCCAAGTTTCTTAACTTGTTTTGCATTTTGATTTCCAAATAGATAAAATATTTTGTATCTGAGAAGGCCTGGCTCAGACAATATGAATCTAGGTTAGAATTGCATATGTTGTACCGCACTGATTACTCAGAGGGTGCTTCAGTGAAATGGGCAGTTTTCTCTAGTTTTTGTACTGGAACCTTTTGATCTTATTACTCGTGTAAATACATACTTCCTCTGTACTTTATGGGCTTTGGAAGCCTGTTCTTTTAGTTGGCTTGGGAATTCAAAAGCAGACTTCTTGGCAGTAGAACACCATCAGGATCAGGATTCCAAAACTAGTGGAGGGAGTCACATATGCCCAAAGGTAGACACGGTCAGAATCCAAGAACCTAGCAGTAAGTATTTCTACTGCTCTGTAAGGCTGTATGCTATTAATATGGGTGTATGGTAAAATCCTGTTCGCCTATGGAATATCATGCTATTTTCTGGCTGGAATGTAGTTGTTCTCTCAATAGTAGAGCCAGGACGAGAATATTGGCTTCGGTTCTTAGGACACTATTCTTTTCCTTGGGGTGTTGGCACCAGCTTATATTTTCACAGTCAAGCACCCTGACAGAGGAAGATCCTCCTCCTGGTGCTTTCTGATGCTAGGAGGCAAAATATTTCATATGAACTCAGTTGATATTTCTTGAAACAGCTGTTATGGAAAAATGACACTGAAATGGATAAAATATGCCAGCTTTTTTTTAATGTCAGAAAAATTCCTCCAAGACAAAGCAAGATCTGTTCTTCCATAGTTTGTTGTAAAAACTGAGAGATGTTGGAAAAGGACAATTTTGACTGAGTAATATGTCTTTAACTTTGGGTTTGTAAATATTTTCACAGTTCGAGAGGATAAATTAAATGCCAATAAAACAAATGATTTAAGTGATAAAATTGCTTTAAAAATAATTTTAATAACTGCTTTAATTTCTTTTCAGTATAAAAGCCTTCAATTTAAAGAGTGATAAAAGGTAAATTTTTGATTTAATAGTATAACTGCTTGCTTTTTAAGCATGGTGAGGTTTTTTAAAATTTTTTTATTAACTCTTTAATAGCAGCATTTGCAAAGACATTAATAGATAGCACAATTAGGGCTCGTGTCATATTTTTTCAGTATAACTGTTTATTCTTTGAACACAAAAATGTGATTAAAAATGGCCCCTGAGCAAAATAGAAAAAATGGTTCATTCCAATGCAAGCATGTTACTGAACTCTGCAATACTTAGCAGCTTTCCTTCTATGCTCTTCTTCAGGTTCCCATGCCTCTGGTACTGCTGTCCGCAAGGACTCTGTCTGCTCTTCCACCAGGGGCACCCTGGTGGAGATCTCTCCAGCTGGCTGAAACACTCCCAGGAGGGGCTTTCAGATCTTCATATTCTTTCTGCCCGAGGTCAAATTAATGACCTCCTTCAAATCTCACGACCTTTAATGTCCAGCCACATGCATTGCCCTTGAGTGAATACCACTATTCAATATTTCCATATGTGTCGAGTTTTCTTGAAGAAAAACAACAAACCAGACATCTCAGTTCCTCTGTAAATGGAGAGGCAACAATTTCAAGTTAGACTCCGTGCTCCACCAGTCCCACCATGTTTTCTAGCCAGCCTCTCTCCCATTCTCCATTTTGGTAGATTTAAACCACATGTGCTTTTTTCACGAATTCTCCACCTCCCTGTGAAGCACATCAACTGTGACCTCTCTTTCCTGTCAACAATTCTCTAAATGGACAATAATTTTTACCTATTCATTTCCTTTCCCTTCCTGACAAAAAGGATCCCATCCCTCTCTTTTTCATATCTATGATGATTCATCTTTGTTGATCATCTACTTAGAGTCCATTCTCTTTTAAACATGCTTTAACCCAACATAAAACTAAATGAAAACTCTCTTCTATTACCCATTCTCCTCTGGTTCTTTCTTTATCTTCAATGTCCATTTTTCTGCTAAACAGACTTTTCTGTGCAGGCTTTTACCATGCTCTCAAATATCCTTAGTATTGATCACATATCCATATAACAAAGAGACCATAAAATCATAGCTATTCTAGAATTATGAGACAGGGATGATCTCAGGAAAAAAAATGAAGGAAAGATTGTTAACTGGCATAGCTAAGCAATGATTAATATATTTCTTGCACTAAATTTAGAAAAATGTCATTGGCTGTATAATGACTGACGGTACAATCTCATATGTAAATTATGATCTTTTGGAAAATCGATACTACTGTTAGAATTATGTATTACTTTACTCAATAAATATAAGTGCTTAATCAATATTTTATGGGAGATGAGAGAATATGTATACATAAGTGCAAGTGTAAATACTGAGTCCCCGAGTACAGCCCCTGACAGACTTCTGAGAAGCTCAAAAATATCACTGTAAGAGTATACCTTTCTTTTCTGGGGTGATTCACCCTTAGCATGTCTAGTTCAAAGAATCTTTGCTGACATAATGATAAAAATGCATTGCACTGCCTATTAATGGACTATTAATAGGAATTAATGGGAATTAAGTACTACTAATGGGAATTATATTTAAATTTTTATTTAAATGCATTATTAAATGCATTTTAATAATTTTCTTCTTTCAAAATTGCCTTGAACTTTAGAAGAGTCAGGTACTACCACTAATCTATAGATGAAAGAACTGATGCCTAAGAAAGTTAAATAACATTGTAGATGATAGTAAAATTTACATTCTATTCCATTACACATTGGATAGGTTTTGGGCTTTGACTATTGCTTTCTTTCTACCTTATGAGTCACAGTGACTTCCTGTGAGGTGGTTTACTTCTTCCTGTCAATACTATTGACTTCAGAAGCTCCAGAAGAGAGGCTGAGAAAATGGAGGTACCGAGGCAGAGATGCATGTGTGAGGTAGCAACAGCAGATGGCCGTCAGCCTGAAGTTCTGGAAGGCCAAGAAAGGTGAATAAGCTTTAGAGAAGGACCATCAGCAATCTCTCCCCTGACCCAGCTTCTGTAGAGCCAGTCAAACCAGTGAACCTCACCCTGCATGAAGTAATCAATGGTGTGAATGCCTCACACCCAGACTTAGGTTTCTAGGCCACCCCCAGACAGCCAGGAAAATGCTGTCCTGAGAAAGGAACCCTCTTTTAACATGATCTGTTGAGGGAAGACTCATTCCTAGGCTGGTCAAGTTCCTGGAGTCATCACTTCACCCCTGCTTGCAGTTCGAGGTAGTATGGATTCTAACCCACATTGTTTCAGGAACTTCAGAGCAGATCTCAACCATTGTGCAAGGGGGGTGTCTGGTCCTTGACTGAGCTCCTGTCTTCCCTCCACAGGACTGTGTATGTGCACAGACAGGGTGGGTTCTTGGTAACACAGCAGGAGACAGCCCAGAGTTGAGAGACATGGTCTCAAGCAATGCTATCTCTCAGTTGATGACCCCGGTTTCATGTTTCTGTGGAAAATCACAAGGACTTTGTCCACCCTGTGTTGAAGTAAGAACACAAACACTTTCAAAAAAGCACTGAAGCAAATGTTGTCAGTCTGCTTCCATCTTCTGCACAACCATGACAGCAATATTCTCTTGGGCACCTGCTGGTCCCTGTCCTACCTCACCAATGGCTTCAAAGAGTGCTTGGCCAAGTATTTGGCACAGGGTCCTGCCTGGGCTGGCCAACTAATAAACAGCTCTTGGAACTTGACGTCTTGACCCCCTTTCTACACTGCAGGGAACACTGTCACTGGGACGGATCACCAGACCAAGAGGGCCACTGATGAAGGCATGCTAAGCGTGCTGTTCCAGCTGGTGATGGTGCTGCAAGTCCTCCATGCAGAGGACGCAAGCCTAGGCCCTGAGCTACATGGCCATGGGGCTTTTGCTTGTGGCCCAGGTGATCCAGCAGGTCCACACTGGAGTACTGGAACCCCTGGACAATCTTCTCACCATCCAAGACACCAAATTGCTATCGTCATCCTCGACACCACATGGCAGAGAAGCTTCCTGAGAAGGAAAATTTGTCTTCTGAAAGAACTCAGCAGGACAGATTGACTTGATATTTACAACTTCAGGAAGGTCATCACGTTGGCCAGACCACTTTGACCACTGTAGAGAACCACTTTAGTGAGCCAGAAGAAAATGGCATCATATTACCAATCTTAGACCAGGATCATGAAATTTTCAAGCTCTTACCTATAACAAAATAACCAAAGTTCCCCAACTTCTAAACCAATGAGGAAACTGTAAAATGTAGTTTTTTTGAGAAGCAGCTCTCCTTGGTTCTAGTCTCAAGAGATGTAAAGTTTTAAAAAACGAATGTTAATATCATTTTCAACACTTTCACTGCTATCTACAAATTACATATACATCACTGGAGCTACAAAGCTCCATGGGTACATGCAAGGATGGCCCCCAAACCCAAAAAGCTCTGCCTCAAATTGAATAAGACAGTTTCAGTGACTTCCTCCTATTGTACCAAAGTGTGAACCCAAGCTTTTCATACACACTGACGTTGTCCAAACTGAGGAATCCTGGAAGGGAAAATCCATGCTGGAGCTCCCAGGAAATGAGAGAAATATTTCAAATGCATCAACTTTTGTTTGTGGAGAGAATCCAAACAAAAGATAGAACCAAGATAGAGATTTATTTAAAAACAGGAACAAGTGGGAAATACAAATAATCAAGGTCCAGTTCTATTACCTTTGTAAGATAAAAACATGATTTAAGGGTATAGATCAAGACACGCAGTACCTGGCATTTCCTCGCTGGTTGAACTGAACCTTTTATCGAAACATTTTTGTTTAACAAAATCAGGTTTTCACATGAATTGTAAAGTTACATAATTTGCCATCCTGTTTCATTCCCGACAGGTTTTCCTCACAAAAGTCTTAGAATGCCTTTGGGGTTCAACAAAAAAGTCACTGAGTATCATGTAATAATTTAAAGATCTATCATTCTTCTGTGTCCATTAGGTCATTTAACATATCTACAGATACTTCTTAAATAATTTTAGTGGAAGTGAGTGTTGTTCTTATATCTGCTTAGTGAGAAAAACAAGGTGAGATTCTGGAGACTATTGAAAAAATTGAGAGGAAAAATGAGATCTATTTTATTAAACAAATGCTTTTTTAATACATAAATATTTCTCAAAATAATGGAAGCACCTATGAAATAGGGAATTTTTAAAAATACAGATAATGTAAAGAGATCTAATTTATTCTTCAGAATAAATTTCTGATCCTTTAATAACTCAATAATCGGAATGTGTTATGCTAAATGTTTTAACTTTCTCCTAGATAGGTTGTATATAAAGAGGAGATAAAAAGTGAATTAATTTCAAATAATAGAGCATCAAAGTAATTAAGAATTACCATCTATTGCATCATTTTGATGCATATATTAAAAATGTATCCATGCCTACATACTTTATTAGATTAATTTCAATCAATTAGGTATTAGATAAAAATTAGATTGAAAAGTAGATTAATGATTAGATTAATTTTAATAATAAAGCTAAGAGTACTTTCTCAGTGAGTTATAACATGAGGTTGGTTACATTTAATCTTTGTTATGCTAATTCATTTCTTGTGACTACTCTCATTTCATGAGATAGAGTTGAAGTTTTGGTGAGATCATTGCTAATTTTTTCTAAGCGGTTGTAACTTGTTAGACATAATTTTAATCCACAAATATGTAAATATGCAAAATTTGTAGACTTTTACATCTCTTCCTTGATATCTTTATCAATTTGCTAGAGAATATGTAGGTGGGGACACATTGAAGCCTGCCATAGACTTGATCTTATAGTAAAACACAGAGCACAGATATGTGCAACTGTGATACTACAGGAAATCCCATTACAGAGTGGCAAGCATGCATATTAGGGGAGACGTGTCTGCTCTCTCCCCTTGTACTTTAAAGTACCAGCACATGCTCTGCTATAGACTCTTCTAAATAAGTGGGGCCTCTCTTTGCAATGTTTCTTTAGGCACAGAAATGAAAGAAATGGAAAGGAATCGGAACTATCTGCGCTCAGCTAATAGTTTATTATTTGAAATGTTGGTATTTTGTTCGTTATAGAGATTTGCATTAATTTAGATTTAAGAAAAACTGAATTAAAATATCATTTACCTTGGGACACCTGGGTATCTCAGTCGGTTAAGCATTTGACTCTTATCAGGTCATGATCTCAGGGTTGTGAGATCAAGCCCCACATCAGGCTCCGCACTGAGCATGGAACCTGCTTAAGATTCTCTCTCTCCCTCTCCTTCTGCCCTGACCCCCTAAATTAAATTAAATTAAATTAAATTAAATTAAATTAAATTAAATAATTAAATTAAATGCCATTTACCTTGATTACTGAATTTTTTTGGTACCCTCTAAAATTTTGTACCCAAGGTGACGACCTCATTTGCCTCACCCGATACCTGACCCACAGTAAATAATCATTTCCAATACAGAAACAATTGATTTTTATTTAAAAAGAAAACAGAGTGCCAGAGGAGTGCTTGATTTAGGCTGCAGGTGGTGTAAATCAGTATTTAGAGAAACCTATGTTTAGATCGGAATGAGCAAAGTAATCGGCACTTAATTAACATCAGTGATAAGATGAAGTAGCTAGTCTATCTTTGAGTGTGTGGAACTGGATTTTTATGAACTCCACTGCTGTTTGTTGTTTGTTTCTCTCTAACCCAAGTACCCTTGAATAATACTTTATAATATATTTAACTTCCACTGACATATTGGTTTATTGGTCAGATTCAAATATAGAATTTTTTCCTGTTGATATTATTGCTTCTGCCAAGCTCCAATAATTCAACTTTTTTTTTCTTTTTTTAAAGTTTTCTCACCTGGAACACCCACCAGCATCTCTGGGTTATGAATATATCTTTTTAGTTAATATTAGATCTCATGTGAGTGCCTAAAGTTCTTTTCAAGTGACCTCACTTAGATTCTCAATAGATAAGTCAAATAAAACTACTTTTAATTAAAATGCATAATTTCTGATATAAAAGCAGTACATGTTTGATTTAAGGGGAAAAATTTCAGATCAAGAAACAGAATGATAGAAAACTCCACCCCTATAATTCCTACCCACAGAGAACAGTGTTTACTATTTTAGCATATCTCACTTTACAAAAAAAGATACAGTAATTTACATAACACTGGTGAACTGATTCTTTTACTCACACTTGATAAATATATTTTATAATAAAAGTCATAATTAATGCTTCCCTTATTATCATACTATAGCGATTGGCATCTTCTGCCTATTACTACGTATTTACGTCTCCTCTACATAGCTTCTTTCTTTTTAGAACTGAATGATATTCCATTGTCTGGACATAACACTATTTACTCACCTACTAAAGGATGTCTTGGTTGCTTCCAAGTTCGGGCAACTATGAATAAAGCTGCTATGAACATCTGTGTACAGGTTTTTGTGCGGATTTAAGTTTTCAGCTCCTTTGGATAAATACCAAGGACTGTGACTGCCAGATTGCACAATGAGTATATTTAGTTTTATAAGAAACTACCAAACTGACTTTCAAAGTGGGTGTACCCTTGCATTCCCACTAACACTAAATGAGAATTCCTATTACTCCACACCTTTTTGTGTTTGGTGTTGTTGGTTTTGGTCATTCTAATAAGTGTGTAGTGGTTAACATTTTTATTTAAAATTGTTTGAAATATTCTTATAATTGCTTTTCTTTTACATATCACTTTGAGATTAACCTATATAATTATAATATTAAATTTTATCATCCAATAAAATATTTTCTCCATTTTCTCAAGCCTCGTGCTAAGTTTATTTTAGGGATTTTTGTATCTGTTTCTAGTATGAATAACATTTTTTGTTTTGTCTTATTTTCTTATTGAGTTTTAAAGAATTTAGAGGAAATTTTTGGTTAATTAATTATTTACTTACTTATTTATAACTGACCACTAAACTCTCTCTAGTTCTAACAGTTTTACGTTGCCTTTCATTATCTTCCGGTAAACAATTATATCATCTGATAATAGCAGTGGTTTCTTTTCTTCTATATTGCAGCATTATCCTGATTTATTTCATTGTCTACATTTACAGAATGATATTGACTCATGGTGGAAATAATGCTGTTATCATTTTATTGTTAAGTATTATAGTTTTCCTAAAAGCAGTATATAATTGCTGCCATTATTATTTTTTTTTTTTAGATATTCTGTAACATAGTCTGGCAAAAGAACTCAGTTTAAGTCTTTCCCCATTTATTCCATCAAGTTCACTCCCTGTGGATGCCTTCCTTCTCTTGGTGTCTATCTTAAGTGCCACTGTATTGCTAGTCTAGTATTTCAGGAATGTGTGTTGTCCCTTCTCCTACTGCTTCATTTATTTCCTTTATAGCTAACTCCACCTACTCTTCTGCTCCTAATCTGCCACCAACTCCCCACCTCCGCCCCAGCACGGTGACTCTAAAACCAGTCTTAAGTTCCTAAATGTTGAGAATGTCCACCCTTCTTGAAATCTAAATAGCGTATTTTGTCATTCAGTAAGTACTGTTGTCTTGATTAGAATTAAGTCATTTTTTAAGATAATGATACTGAAAAATAGGTTGTGAATGATTTCCCAGATACACAAAGACATTAGTGTTCAGACTTGTGCCCTACAGTGGGAGTCAAATAGTCTGGTATATTCATTTTTGGCAATAACTAATTACAATGACCTTGGGTTCATTACTTAATTCTAGACTCTCTCAATTTCCTCACCTCTAAAGTGGGTGATTAAACCACATGATAGTTATATGGCTACTTTTTGTCTGAAATTATGGTCCAGACACACTAATTCTCACCCAAACATAGCACATCGAGTCCTATCCACTCGAGTTCGCCTCCTTTGCTGCCTGAAATACACTCCCTCACTCAAACCTACCACTCCAGTGCCCAAAATGGAAATTTCCACTCTGACTTACGGGTGCTGAAAATGTATTTAGTTGATGTGATCTCAGATTTTAGAATATGTAAGTTTCTTAAAGTGGATTATTTACTAAGATTTTTTGTTTTATTTTCTAAATTAGAGAATAATCCGTCAAGAAGACATTTAACAATTTCACTTTATCGAGTCACATGCATGATAATAAAACCACATCTCTGGGTGATAAGCAATCTTCAGGTTATGGTTTTTCTAGCCCTTACCACATGGCCAACGGGGAAGTATATCCAGAAAAAGATCTCTTCCAAGCAGTATGAAAGCATTCAAATATCTGTTAAATGTCCAAATATTGTTCAACCATGGTGGCACCAGGGCGTTTATTATCATAAGTAGAAAATAATATGGTATCTGAAATTTACTTGTAACAATCATTTTAGTAAGTTTTTAAGAACAATTTTCCATTTTAAAACTGAATCTATAGCTAACAATGGTGGCATTGATGTGTATTAACTATATGAGCATATCTGTGTTTCTGATTTAGGCCTCAATTTTGAGGGAATTATTCATTGTTTGAGTTTTCCTGTAGGTAAATGGTAATTTTGCTCACATGAGAAATTAATAATGACACCAAAGGAGGAAAAGTTTTTACAATAACAGAGAATGTTGAGTCAGTTCTATCAACATTAATATAGAATTGACAGTGGCAAAATACTATTTTAGAACACACCATGGATTTTAAAAATTTTCCTAACTGTGACCTTTAACTGGTTAACTTTAATTAAATAAAATGTTCCAACATATTCTCTTTTCCTTATTTTATTACCTTTGAGAGAGTAAGAAGACAGTGTTGTAGGTTTTTATTTCTTTCTGTACTGAAGAAGTCTCTTCCAGCATCAAACTTTTCTCTTACTTTTTCCGTCTTAAAAAAAAGAAACTTTGGTTCTAGGAAACAATGAGCACTGTTTCCTAACTAAGCACTTAGTTGCTTAGTGAGCAACTAAGGAACAAGGGACTGTCTCTTTCTCTGCCTGGCACAGCCCCGCCATAACCATCACCAAAGTATGCCAGAATGAGGAGTCCTATCAAGGGTGACCTGCAGTTGATTTTCCCATTGCCACCACTAACTGCTTATTTTGACACTCCATGGTGAAGGAGCTTAACCTTCCTCAGTCTCTAAAGAACAAGAAAAAGTGAGAAGTTTTATTTTTCTCCCTGACCTTCATAATCCACTTTTATTAAAAAGTATGGATTTCAAACCTCCATCCATGAGATTAATTTTCTGTCGCAAACAACAATGGAAACTTGAAATCGCTACACACGCAGTACTTCAATATCAAAATGGTTGCCAAGCAACTAACGATACTTCGTTTTTACAAATCTCCAATGACCGGAGTGAACCTCTGCTTTCTTCCATGATAAACCAAAAGGACTATTTGATTTTGTTATTATTATTTCTCATGGCTTATATGTTTTAGGCAGCAACAGGAGCAGCAGATATTCCACAACAGGGAGTAGAATGTACGCTATTTGGACTAGAGTAACAGGTCTTAAAGTTGGAAATAAAAATTTAATTAGTAAAATAATTATTTCAAGCCTGGAATGAGCAACAAAAAGTGTGCTTATCTCTGCTTCCCTGTGCATGTAGGACCCAAAACTGTCTAAACTCTGAATAAGAATTTAAATTAGCCATGCTATTGAGCAAAACTTACAGAGGTAAAAGCTATTAGTATGATTAAAATTCTGAAGTAACAAGTCTCTGGTTGAGCACGATAGTATATTATATTAGCAATTGTGACAGAGGTCCTCTTAGGAAAAAAAAGTTTGCTGGGATGCACAAATTAATAATGGTTTTGGGTTGAATTTCGAACATCACTCAGTCTTTTGTGGTTTGTGCCAACAAGAGCAGACCGTTTTCTAGATAATTGAAGTAGGAGAATGTAGGACACCAACCTGGAGGGAAGTGATAAAAAGAATAGATATGGCAGGCAGGGGGATGGTCCCAGGGACATTATTATGAAAAGTAAATCTTCTTCAGGACCGTTAAAAAGTACTTTGTATAAAAGTCTATAAAATCCCAAAATGCTTGGTGCAAATGATATTCGCATTGAAGACTAAGGACTAAGAGTTAGATTATGTCACTGTAGATAAAGACATAGATAAAGAAAAGGACATCTTAGACATCAAGAAGCAGAGGAAGCCAGAACATCACATAAGGGAGACTTAGTTCTAGTATAACAAACAGGACAGGGTAGGGAAAGCTCTTGATGTGGGCTGTGGTGGCTATGGAAGGTCTTCACTCCCATCTCCTTTAAGGGAACCTGCTTCTGAGAGTGTAACTGACCGATGGCCAACAACTAAAACCTGGGCTCTTGCAGCCATTGCTGTATCACAGCAAGAGTGCTATGACTGGCCCCCCCACCCCAACATGGAACTGACTGAAGGCAACCTTCACTCAGAACTCCCCAGAGGCCTGCCAAAAACTTTCTAGGAAGTTGGCTGTGGTCTGAAGCTTTCTTTTTTTTTTTTTTTTTTTTAATTTTTTTTATTTATTTAACAGAGAGAGAACACAAGCAGGCAGAGAGGCAGGCAGAGGCAGGCAGAGGAGCAGGCTCCTGCGGAGCAAGGAGCCCGATGCGGGACTCGATCCCAAGACGCTGGGATCATGACCTGAGCCAAAGGCAGCTGCTTAACCAACTGAGCCACCCAGGCGTCCCGGTCTGAAGCTTTCTAACCAATTTTTTTTTTCCCTCTCTCTGTCCAAGGACATGTGGTTAGAAGCTTCCCTTGACTTTCTTTGAGAGTTTCCCTAATAAATCTCTTATATATTTGTTCCTACTTTAAGAATAAGTCCTACCTTACCGTCCACTTCTCCAAAGATGGAAAGTAACAGAGGTTATTACCCTTGAGTCAAAAATTTGGGACCTACTGTAAGTAATATGCAGATCCAGGGTTTGGTTTTTCTTTTTTTTTTTTTTAGCAAACTGTATTCTTCACCAGAATTAGGCAAGTAATAAAAAATTATGCCCCCAGACACCAGGCTCTTTCCAAGAGGATATGCCTGCATAGATGATAAGACTTTTCTACAGTAGACTGTAGTGATTTTCTACAGTAGACTGTAGTGAAGGTTAATTAATAATACTGCTTCTTTCTTTTCCTACTGTTCACACACCCAAATCAAAGAGACTTTTTTCTCTATCTTTCTCACGTTTGCTATTCACTTAAGTCAATTGAAATATGTAAGTAGCTTAAAAATATTTAAATAAATAATTTTCTTTTGTATTCACTTTTTCTTATAAACTATTCTATAACATGGTTACACACATTTCTCCCAGTGGAGAAATCACACCAGATTCTGGTTTCCTCTCACACAGTTCAAATACATCTTTGTCAAATCTTCTCAGCATCAATGCATTTCCCAAGGTCTGACATTCAGTTTTATTCATTTTTATCTTCTTATCAATGATTAGAACAGACGAAGGGATTTTTTTTATTCTACTCAGTATACTGAAGTTCACTCCTTTTGAAATACTCTCTGCAAATATTCCAATTTTATTTTTATTTAAAAACATGTTAAGCTATATGCACTATTTCTTTAATATAAGCTATAGACAATTTCATTGTTATTAAAATATGAACCATATAAAATATAAACTATATTTAAATGTAAACTATAAAATATAAACTAAAATTTAAACTATATGGTTTGTAAAATATAAACTATATTTATTTAAATATAAACTATGATTTCACTGAAAGTTCAAAACTAAATGAAATCTTTTTTTTTTTTAAGATTTTATTTATTTATTTGACAGAGAGAGATCACAAGTAGGCAGAGAGGGTGCCTGGGTGGTTCAGTTGGTTGAGCAACTGCCTTCGGCTCAGGTCATGATCCTTGAGTTCTGAGATTGAGTCCCGCATCTGGCTCCCAGCTCCATGGGGAGTCTGCTTCTTCCTCTGACCTTCTCTCCTCTCATGCTCTCTCTCACTTTCTCTGTCTCTCAAATAAATAAATAAAAAATCTTAAAAAAAAAAAAACAAGTAGGCAGAGAGAGAGAGAAGGAAGCAGGCTCCCTGCTGAGCAGAGAACCCGATGCGGGGCTCGATCCCAGGACCCCGAGATCATGACCTGAGCCGAAGGCAGAGGCTTTTACCCACTGAGCCACCCAGGCGCCCAAAACTAAATGAAATTTTATGAATAATGGAATAAAGAAAACTTCATACTCAATAATTCTTATTTGAGGAAAAAACTCTATGGTTTGAGAAGAAATACTGTGACAATATGTTCTGGGTGTGTACAACACTACAAGACTGATGAACACTAATGACTTCTCAAGTGCCTTCCAAGAAAAATCTAGAAACACATTTGTCTGGCTGAGTACCTAGAACAAATTATACTACAGAAGTATTGGGATTAGGAACTGAGTAAGAACTGAGTGGCCCTAAATATCAAAAACAAGAACATGAAATATTTAAATGGAAAATCTAAGACCGAGATAAGAATATATAAAAAAGACTCCACATTGGAAACCAAACAGGGAGAAAAACAAATCCTGGATAGCTATGCAAGCACAAGGGACTTTGGAGAAAAGTGTTTAATTGAGGATTCTTTACATGTGTCAAGTGTGTGACATAAACAAACTCACCCAATTCCCTTTCAATGCCCACAATAACAATTTTAGTTAGAGTATCATGCAAAACAAGGTAATTTCAGGCTGTCTATCAATGTTCGGTTCTTTTTTTCTGTAAGAAATAAAAATGTATTAATTAATCTCATATAACAAAATTGAAAATTTAAAGAATGTATCATTTAAGGAAAAGAAAAATTTTAGGGAATCTGAGTTAACACCAAACACCTAGCTTCACAGAATCAAATATATATAAAAATCAGGAACCAAAAGTCTTAACATAGTTCTAGAATTCTCTTTATGTATCATCCTTACATCAGTAGATTTGCGATCATTGCTTCTCCTTTCCTTTGCTTTCTTCCCCTCCCCTTCTTCCCTCTCTTCCTCTTCTCTCAACACACACACACACTCACCGACACACGTAGTATTCACAAATTTGTTTAGTATATGTGTTGTCTAATACACACCTCCAGTGCTTCCGGAGCCAAATATAACAATATAACTCAAAGACAGAGTTTGGGATAAAGAGGAACAGTGGCTTTATTGCTTGGTCTGGTAAAGGAAGCTGCATCAGGCTAAGTCCTTCAAAAACTGCAAACCCTCGGGAGGGAGGGGTTGGGGTGGGGGTCTTATAGAAAATACAAGGTCTTGCTGGTTTTGACAGGAATTGAGCATGTGCTGCTAGCCTTCTTTGCCAGTTCTTTAGGGTGGTACAGTGTTCCTAAAACAAAAGGCTAAGAGGGGAGGAGGGGACGTTTGCTGAAGAGATGAAAAAGTTACTTTAAAATCAAGCGTCAGGGAAGCATTAGTGCAGCCATTTTGGTTCCTGTTCAACTTTATGCCTTTAAGCAATCTCATATGCCTATTCTTTCATATTTTCTTCCTTCTTTTTCTACTATTAATTGATTCAAACTTTATCTATATGCTTCATTTTACTTTTTTTTTTTGAGAGGATGGAGATCTCATAGTTTTTCCTAATAGTTACCATCATGTTAGGCAGATATTTTGAAACCAGATCAACTTACAATTTGTTGTCTCAAAAGATGAGGGCCGATGGTAATAAAAACAAAAATGAAAACAAAAACATGACCAGCTAAAACCTCAACCTCTTTAGAGAGTCAAGATGTGACAGTTTACTTAAATGAGGATTATGGGGATAAAGGATACCATCATTGAGGAGAAAGGAGCATTGCTCAATGCCATATTGAACTGATAGGAATGAGAAAATCTTGAAAGGTAGAAGTACTGTCTTCTTTTGAAGCAAAAGGTAGACATGCTTAGTGGCCAGTATAATAAATACAGTATCTCCTTCTGGAGCAGAAGACAGTCAAGGTGAATACCTGTTACCAATAATTCAGGGTTCCTTCCCTGTAATACACCCCACTGTGTGTCTAGGGCTCACCTGGCCCTCTTTATAACACCCTCTGGGAATTGGAGCACTAAGAACTGACATGATGATATGCTAATACTTTGGATATATGGCTGTTGGTGTGAATAATAAAAAGTCCTTTGTCTTTGACCCAGGATTCTCTTGTCTTCTGCGGTTATTCATGAAACTGCAGCAGCCTGATATGTTAGCTCGTAGGTCAAGTAGAATCTCGGTCCTCCATAGTTCTTAGCAATTTTGATATGAGGATGTGATGCTGAGACGAACATGAATTTCTAGAAGTGAAGGATGATTGGCATGGCTTGAGGAAAGTCCATGAGAACTGGTAATAAATAAGTTGACCAAAATATCTGGTCAGTCAGGTAGCAAGGGGTCATCTTGATGAGAGATGCGAGAAGGTATTTCAGAGACAGTTACCTGCATGTTCCCCTGTTTGTTGCTCATTCCCTTCCAGGCGAGTGAGAGCATCCTCACCAAACTCTCAGGTGGCCCAGGGTCTGTCTCTTGGGAGGCAGACCTGGGAGGCAGAAAGCTTCCAACTCCTTTCAGAAACAAACAAAACATTCAATAGATGACCACTGAGAATGGATGGAAATTTGTAACCGCTGTGAGCAGTAACCAGGTGCATTATTAGAATTTTGTCTGGTTCCATAGTGAAATGAGACAGTGAGAGGCTTGCTGCCTGTTAGGGAAGAATGGCAACAGTGAGGCCATCTATGGCTCAGCCCCTCCTGCAATCTACAGGCCAACCTTAGATCTACTCGCCAGTTACAGTAAAATGTCTCAGGCTTTTTTTTTTTTTTTTTTTTGAAATGAGTAGCTCAGGAAGATTTCCCAAGAAACACACAAATTTCTAGGTAAAACCATCAGTGACTAGCCATTGACTAGTGTTCAGGCTGCAGTGCCTTGGGTTGTGTTTACAGGGCTGATGAAGGTCAGCCACTGGCAATTGAGAAACTAAACGCAAAAATTCTAGATAAATTCTTGTTGTTGATTTAACCACTCTGGGAAATTCCCTCAGCTCTGAAATTGAATCCAGGCATAAATTTAAGAGATGTTATCATGCTAATGAGACAGCAGATGCCTCAGATTAATGTGCTAATGGGAGCTCCCCAAAGAATAAGGTGAGAGTCACACTGGGGATATCTGGAGGAAGTGAACTCCAGGGTCCTAGAGGGAAAGCTCTGTGTTTTTGGCTGTGATTGCTGAGTTAAGGGGCTCCTAAAGGTAAAATACAGGATGTCTGGAATGACGATGTTACCATGCACCTACCCAATATATGACTTTGGAACCAATAAAAGCATTAGACAGTTATTGGCTGAACTGCAAATAACACCAGGCTGCTAACGATTGGAAGTGAATCCAGGTTGCTCACGGAACAAGCCTGCTCTCCCTCCCTGTCCAGTGATACTGCCCTACCTCAACTGATTTCAGGAGAATGATAATTCAAGGTGAGTCTAAGGTCTCCTGTGTTCATGAGGGATTGAAGGCTATACACATCCATCCCCTACACTAGGATAATTAGATATGGGGAAGAACTGAAACTTTTGTGGATTTGTTGGAAACAGGTGTACAATTCATCATTCTACTTGATCCTGTAGGAGTGAGGTGACTCATATTCAGTGTACTAGGGTTTGCCAGGAATCACAGTGGGGAAGGGAAACCAACATGACGGTTATGGCTTCTAACTCTAAAAGTAGAGCAGGAATTGATACGTTCTGTACTTATACTTCCCCATCCCCTAAGTTAAATGTGAGACTAGATATTGTGGTCTACTTTATTTGAAAGAGGTATGTATAGTTTGTGTATAGACATTATCCAACCCAATAAAAGTAAATTTACAAATCTAGTTTATTTGGAAAAGGAAAAACAGAAATATATATATATATATATATATATATATATATATATATATATACACACACACACATTTATATTTATATATGTATTCTCCAACCCAATAAAATATCTGTTTCAATATGGAAATTGAACAAATAAAAGATAACTTAAAGTGTCTCGTTAATTAGATGGCTGGCCTTTTTTTAAATATATTTAAATAAAGCCAAAGCCATCCCTCAGATCATTGTATGATAAAGGTCTTCAAATCCTCCACCAGTTCATAATATAGACCATTAGGTTGTCAAAATATAGCTGGTCAAGAGACATTCAATAATTATAAAATAATGAAAAGGAGGTCCAAGCTCACAGGGGATAATTTATTTCGGTAGCTGCTATACTGGCAAAGCTCATGATGACTGTGTAAATCTGGCGTTACTTACTATGGGAAGCTTTCCCTCACGCACCACAGAAGTTAATGCCCTTCCTCAGTGCTCACATATGTCCCTATTTAAGTATTTATTACTCTGTCTTGTGATAACATTTCTCCTTAAGCAAATAGCTTCTTAATGACAGGGACTTCTTCATATCGCATTATATCTTGCCACAGATTTATGCAAAGCTTAGCACATAACAGGTGACATTTCTCTTTTTTTTTTTTTTCTGGAAGAATAAGTGAAAAAAGCAAATATATTTAGGAAGAATGTGTTCCAAATCACCTTGAAAAAAATGATTTATCAAAGTAGCTGAACTACTACTCCCTTACAGTCTATTAAATCAGTATTAGGTGGGTTCCTCTATGTAGGCAAATATCTCATATATATGTTAATACAGAATAACAGCTATATCCCCAAAAGGTATTAACAGTAAGCTTGACTTTTTGAAAATAAATGTAATAAAAAATGCAATAGGTTTATTTGGATTTGCATTTATGGAAACAAAACAAAACAAAAGTCTTTGTTTTGCTGTCAGTAAAAATGACGTCCTACAAGTCTTTGTAGGCCACACGGGCTGAGCCTTTTCTTGTTACATTTTGAAGTAGGAAACTTGCTCCTCATCACTTTCAATTTGACATTTTACAGGAACTGGAAACGTAAGTTAGGTAGGGAAACATGTTACATATTGTTTCTTTCCCTCTAGCTGAGGACCCAGTAATCTTAAAAGTCAACAATGTCAGATTTCAATTTTGTTGTTCACTGAATTACCATGCTGTGGATTGAAAAACCAACTTCCACTGCTTTTATTGTTCTAAGTCTCTCCTATGTGATGATTAAAAGAAGAAAGAAGAAAAACTTAACTTGCTTGACAGCTGGTTTTATTTGACCTCTGTGTAAACATAACATCTTAAAACTCTGTATTGAATTAGGTAAATACAGCAATCGCCTGCCTAATACAATATGTACAACCTAAGAAGGAAGTCAACTCTCTTGATTGACATTTATTCAGTGATTTTTGCTGTTGTTGTTTTTAGATGCCTACTATGTAAAATGTACTGTATGTGTTGTGAATTGATTATAAAAAGTAGATGTCTGTTCTGAAGAGTTTCAACAAATCTGCAAGTTTGGGAAAATAGTAGCTATGTTATTGTTCATAGTAAAATAATAACACCTTGCCCAAGAATGTTGATTTTTACTATGGAAACTTATTCCTAAGTTTATGGAAAAATAATACAGATTGTCTTTTTTCATGCATTGAATTTGCAAGCATTGCCTTAATCATATGTTTGATTAAATCTTTACTAATATCAACAGCAATGACTTAGTAAATCTCTGTAAATGTTCACACATTATATCCAATTAACTGAAATGCATAATTAGATCCAGATGTGATGTAATGCCTTGTTGATTCATTGAGGCAAAGATGGAAAAATTTTCTAGGAAGAGATTATATTATGGCCCAAGCCCCTCCACCCACAACTTTCACTTATAATTCATATATTCATTCGTATATTCATTGTACAACCACCAGATAGCAGAAGAGTTCTGATGAAGAACACTCAATAGAAATGCCAAGAAAGGGCGCCTGGGTGGCTCAGTTGGTTAAGCGACTGCCTTCGGCTCAGGTCATGATCCCGGAGTCCCGGGATCGAGTCCCATATCGGACTCCCGGCTCTGCGGGAAGTCTGCTTCTCCCTCTGACCTTCTCCCCTCTCATTCTCAGTCTCTCTCTCTAATAAATAAATA
Source organism: Nasua narica (assembly GCA_028533885.1). Lineage (NCBI taxonomy): Eukaryota > Metazoa > Chordata > Mammalia > Carnivora > Procyonidae > Nasua > Nasua narica. The sequence continues at coordinate 71,814,785 of CM052808.1, forward strand.
AAAAATCTTTAAAAAAAAAAAAAAAAAGAAATGCCGAGAAAATAAGAAGCATAGCACCATTTATAAAAACAGAACTCTTGTGTTGAAAATAGTTAATTATAGGAACAGCTAGATTAACAAATGCAGGAATCATGTTACTAAATTGCTTTACAAAGTAATTGATGTTAAAATAAGAAAACATTCTGAAAGTATTTCATTCATTTAAGTATTCAGTAAATATGTATTAAATGCCTAACAGGTTTCCAGGCACCACCCTGAGGTCTAGGGAGAATGAAAAACAGGAGAGAGGTAGTTCCTATTTTCCTAGAAATTACGTTTCAAAGTGTGCTTTTTTTGTGGGGGGGGGGTGGAAGTAGGGGCATTAATTTATGATTATTAAAAGAATTAGTAATCATAAGTACGGTACTCTGATAGAGCGTGGCAGTGACGGGCTCTAATTCACAAGGTAATATTTAAACAGACCTGGAACAAGAGGAAGACATAGCCAGAAAAAGGGGATGGAAGAGTATCCCGCCAGGAATGTTTCATGAACAAAAACGGGGCTTGTACCCAAAAAATAATTTAATATTTATTAAGCGAGCTGCCCACCTGGCAAGAATCTAATCATTTTCTATTACAAGACTACCTCCAACAAACCTTAGCCTTTAGACAGTTCCTTTACAAGGGCAACAAAAAAGCCGTTTCAAAATAGATAATAGAGGCTATTGCTAAAAAACAAAAGTCAACTGAATAAATTTAAAGATCATATTGGCTTTATTCAATGATTCATGAAGTGGGCAGCATCCCATTGGCAAGTAGGAAGGAGCTCTGAAAAGCTGAACAAAATGAAAAGACTTTTTATCTGCAGAATGGGGCAGGGAAAGGAAAGAACAGGTTCCATCGTCTTTCTTTGAGGGTTGGAAGGGGTCTGTCGGGTCGACTACCATACCAGTGCTAACCAGGAAGTTCCAGATTTACTATTTTAAGATTCCATTCCTGGGAGAGGTTAAACTCCAATTAGTTTAGGTATTAAGTCTTGGTTTGCTGATGCGGGGCTTAGCACAAATGATTTTGTTTTAGAACCTGTTATCTTTTTTTTTTTTTTTAAGAATTTCTGCCTTCTGATCAAACTCTCAGCTTAACTGAGAGATGCGATCAAAATGTAAGACATTAGCAGCTATCTCTCTGGAGTTCTCAATTTGTTGATCTTCTGTGTGGTATTCACAGGCTATAATGATTTTTTCCTTAATTTCTGTGATCTTCACAGGTCACAGCTTTAGGTTCACAATTTGAAATTGGTATTCACTTTGCTCCTTTTATGACATCTCAGTCTTAGGGAGATGATTTGCTCAGTTTTTAGCAGCCACAAACCTCCATTTTAGCTTTTGAGAGAATACAGTACCTCAGGGGAACTAATACAATTACTAGAAGCAAGATAATTCTCAGTGTTTGGAGTGTACTTTGGAGCCATGGTCCGGAGCCCCAAACCAGTCAAAATTAAATAAGTCAGAGAAAAACCCACATCAAAGGAGTCACCTTTTTCATGCAAATGGCTTGCCCCAAATTCTTGGGGAACTGAGTTTCCACTTCCCCATAAGTGCTAGTCCAGGTGCAGTAGGTTGTGTTAGCATTAGCGGAGACAGCTTCTTGCTCAGTTAAAAGAAAATTAAGTTAAAGAACAACTTTGGACCGAAAGTCTGAGTATTTCTGTTGAACAGCTGTTGTTTTACCAGCAAATTCCACAATGCTTTCAAAATTTAAGGAGAGTTTCCTTCCTGATCAGAGTCTCACTCACATTTCTTCGTTGGCAGGGGAGCAGTGATCTACCAAAGGAAACCAATTTTGAATCATGAATGTCTCCTGGTAATTCCTATATGAGTCTATGACTCAGGACTGGAAAGGTGACAACCATGGAGGCCAGTAAAATTTAAGGGTCTCTAGACTACAGAAGTTTTCTCTGGTTCTCCTTGACCATGTTATGTTCCCTTTTTTGTACAGATGCCAATTTTCCCAGGTTTAAGGTTGCTAACAGAGACAGGGAAATGCTCCCCCCCACACACACACACCTTAACAATGGCCTTGACATACAGATGATGGTGGTATCTTTCAGGGAAATGCCAGTGTAAAGAAAAGAAATAGAGTAATAAACGGTTTCAGGTTTAGTTATAATATGAAGCCTTGATCCAGTGGCTGAGAGGAAGCAGTCCACATCAACATCAGCTACTTCTCATCCTTGTCCATTTGATTTGAAGGTCTCCAGTGTTTGCATAGGACCAGACGTCAGGCAGTCTTTTTTCACTCTAAATTATGTGTCTGAGGTTCTAGTCCCTGAAGTTTGGCTGCTCTCTGGGTAGAGAGGAAAACTGGTATAGTCCTTTTTAAGACTTAAAGGTAGTCTTTGTTCTTAGTGATTTCAAATCAGAAGAGTGGGAGAAAATTGGAAACATTAGTTTGGGGATTGTAGCCAAATATTTGAGGAAACTGTAAGAATTCAAGATCAAGTTCAGTTTATAGATATATTACAAAACCAAAGCCAATTAACAAGATTAGAATCTAGTATCTATAAAGATGTAAACATGATATTTCTCTCTACAGTTAGCCCCATTTTCCCCAAAGATAATCACAGCAAAACTAATTTGGTTTGCATTAAATTTGGCCTGATTATTTATGTAAATGCAGCAAGAACAGTGATGACCATATAACCTTTTCTTTTTAAAGACTCCTTTGCTGGAACTTCATAAGCAATGTAACAGGTTGTTTTTTCCAAGGGACTTTGCCGACTCCATAAAGCAACCTTAGTTCTTTAAAACTGCCTAGTTATATCTGAATCCATGCATCTCTCTCAGTTATAATATTCCTGGCAAAGCCTTAGTAATCTAACTAGTTTCCAATTGTGTCCTCTTATATGGAAAATAGATTCTCATTGAATCTACGTAAATAACTATTTTGCCAAAAGAAAATACTCATTTTCTGAATTGTGGAGAGATCAGGAAGGGAGAAAAAGTAAATGTTTCCTCTTTGTTAACACAAGGTATACTTACTAAATTCTTGTGAGGCATACATAGCTTAAGAGAAGAGATTTCCTTAAATTTGGAAAAACAAAACAGTAACGATCAGCAATATTTCAAACAAGAAGCCACAAATACTATGTCTTACTCTTCAGTTCATTCAGTCCCATATTAATTTTCATTCTACTTGAAACAAGGATTAGTTCTGGAGATTTTTATCCAGTTTATTTTTATGATTTTAAAGGACTCTGTGTTTGCCAGTGTCCTTTCCATAAATTTCCTTGAAGCACCTTTGCAGGAATATTCTTGCAAAAAAAATCTGAGTAAAATATCACTTTCTGTATGTGATAAAAGGACTCTTTTTAAAAATATATATTATTAAATATTTGATCAGAGTTCATTAGAATGGACTTGACAAGGAACTTTGGTTTTTTCTGTGACACTTAACATTGTAAAATAATTGGAATTAGGATGATAACCTTATACCAGAACATATTAGGAATTTCATACAATTTCTAGAACACCCATGTATCTATACAAATACAACCACATGCCACCACACAGTCCCCAGCGCCACTGGAGAAGTCAAGGTAGAACTAGTATAAGTAGGTTTAAGAGCTATTCCAAAGGGCATGTGAAGATACAGGATGGGTGTCCTAGGTGTACCATTTGGTACACCTCTGATTTGGCTGGAGACATTATCATCAGGGAAGGAAAACATGCAGGTGGGTTTTATATTTTTTCCCCAACCAATCCATATATTGAATGAATTGAACATTTTTAATCCTAAGATTTTATAAAGAAAAAGTGCTTTATTACATTAAAAAGAAAAAAGAACAAAGAAGGAATCAGTGGCACCAAACTCCCAAACATTTAATTTTTTCTTCTTCATTCCAGTTTTTAGATGTTATCCTTTAAGCACTTGAGAAAATTCTAGCAGCATCTCCAGGATTGAGACTTTGGTGGTTTTTCAAAATGGAAAAGACACATAGCTTAGATGGTTATCAGTCTTATACAAACAAGCAGGGTGTTCTTAGCAGCCACTGTCACTTTATGTCCTCGGAGTTCCATCCACATATGGTATCATCACTCTTCCTGACCCCAATTCTATTTTCAGAAGGACCTACCGAATCTTGCTGTTATATTTCCAAGTGGTTTTACAACAGAAACAGGTATATAAATTCTCAGTGACTTATTTACCCCTAAATTCCTCACTTTAGAAACATGACACTAATGGGGCTCAACAGTGTTGTCTACCCTAGAGGGATAAAGTTTAATAACAATTTGAGCAAAATAATTTGTTATTGGTTTCTAAATAATTTGTATGAGACTTTAGGTATATCTTTCCTATCATAATTGAAATTCATGTTCAGTTTCTAATTTATTTTGATTTTATTATTTATCAGAGTAAGATAACACAAAACAGAACTTTAAGAAATTCCCAGTGTGTCACTTATGAATTTTTGGTTAAAAACAATTTAAAGGATGCCTGGGTAGCTCAGTGGATTAAGAGTCTGCCTTCGGCTCAGGTCAGGATCTCAGGGTCCTGGGATTGAGCCCCACATCCGGCTCTGTGCTCAGCAGGGAGCCTGCTTCCCCCCCCCCCACCTGCCTCTCTGCCTACTTGTGATCTTATTCTCTGTCAAATAAATAAATAAAATCTTTTAAAAAAATTTAAAATCAATGTGGTCAACTTAAAGAAAAAATAAGAGGGGGGAGAAGGACTTAGAGTTATCTTACTGAAAACAGAAAGCTGGTTAGGTAAGTAACAGAAAGACCAGGAACAAAGGAATTATTCTTGATTTTGCATAAGGAACAATTTCTAAGGAACAATAAGTAATTAATTCCTTCAAGATGGCAATATGCAAATTAATCAGTTTAGGGGCTTGAATCATTATGCTGATGCTATAAATTAGAAATCAGAAAGATAATCTGATTAACATTTCTACCAAAATTAAAAGCAATGTGAAAATAGTAGAAGTATGATTGAAGAAAAACTTGGGTGTTAACCAAAATGAGGATGAAAAATCAACATAACGTTCAGCTATTGGGCCAGACTCAATGCCTTAACATTTTATTACATGATACCTAATATGATTAAAAAAAAAAAAACTTAAAAACTCTTTTAAACTAGTTGTGTTTTAAACGTTAAGAATTAAACTTCAACGTTTAACCATACACCCTTTGTAAATATTTTAAGTTATAAATTTCAGGTGACAAAAAAGAAAGAAATTTATGTAGACTCAATTTATTTCTGTTTAAAAGGTATATATATAATACTAATAACAGTAGATGGGATTCAGCAGGCATTTTTGACATCCAAATTCAAAAATATCAGGCTTCAAGAACCTATACCCCATTGACAAAAGCTATGAAGGGTCAGATGTGTTGCCCTACTTGAAGGGTAACATCTTAGACAGCCTCAGGTCCATGGATGCTGGCAGAAGACATGAGGTCCCAGGGTCAGAAATGAAAGACAGTATAATATCCACGGCAGTAGAAGATTACTTCCAATAAAATGAAACAAACTGGGCTAGATGATGCCTGCACACATGGTGAGTTGGGTTATAGGACAAGATCCTTGAGTTTAGAGTACCCAAATCTTATACAATCTGTAATAAGCATGCTTAAACTTTAACCTAAAGAAAAGCAATATCTTTACAATATGGGACATCAAACAACCTGCCTTTTACTCTACAAGGAGACCCTATTTCTAATTTACAAAGATGTTTGCTTTACAAGTATCCTTGGAAAGGTAATCCAGAACAGAGGCCGTCTTTGCAAGATGTGCAGAAACTTAAGACATCCACAGAGAATGATTGCCTCTCTTCTCTATCATATAGCATCTTGTACATACCACGGTCAAGAAAACCTCATGCATGGTGTTACGGTTTTCTGTTTCTTTGGCTTTGTTATCTGCAACTACTACTTATATATGTCTTCTTTGTTTTAAGCTAAAATTCTGACACTAAGTGAGCTCTAGTTAATATCTTTTAACAAGTTAATTTGAAAATGAGTGATAGATTAATGTTTGGCGGGGGGGGGGGGGGAGCATTATATAAACTTGCATTCTCCATGGTGTGTGGGAGGATACTTTTGAAAAAAGGAATCCAGGCTACTAATGAAAAATTTAAACTATAAATTGTATATAGTCTCAATAAAATAATTTTTAACACCAAGTCTCCAGTGATAAAAGACAACCAACACTTTCAATCTCTTTTGATTACAAATATATTAGCAAAGGCTCTGTTCAAAGATGCATAAGTCTTCAAAGGCAAAATTCAACTTCAAAGAAGCATATAATGCATACATAGAGAGTCTTCTTTAAGGGTTTTCAAGTCTTGGATGAGCTTCATAATATGAAATCAGTCTTTTAAAGTTAGTGAATAAAAGGAACAAAATCTTAGAAGAGAATATGTACTTTGAAAAGCCCTAGAGGGGTGCCATAATGTGATACTAGTAAAGTATAAAATAGGACATTCCTAGAAAATTTTATTAAATAAAAAATATTGACTGATTTGGTGAAGGTCAGGGACATCACTTATTTTTTTTCCTTCTTTATATATTTTTAAATATCTCAGCAGAAATAACAAGGCAATGAACCCCAGTTTCTATACTCTAAGACCTTGTTATTAGTAACCAACCAGTGTACCACTAAATCCAAGAGTTTTCAGCATATGCCCCATAGCATAAGAGCAAATTATGCCACTTATTTATAAGTGAAAATTGCCATTAGTATATTGGTCCAATTTTGAGTATTGATTAATATTTCTATGATTAAACATATCTGTCCCCTGCATTACCTCATTTCTTTATCAAAGGCACTTGTCTGAATGCCACCTTCCTTCTGGCCAAAGGTAGATCAATGGATTTGAGCTGGTGGGGAGTTATTTTTAGGTGTCAGTTGCTATTGGAATCCATAAAAATTGGGCACTATAATTCAAAGAACGATCTTCAGAAAACGACATCTTCTAATGTGCAGTAGAGAAAAATGAAAGCAGGCTCATTTTCAAACTTGCTTTTGCTAATGCCTATTAGCATTAATAGGCATATTAATATATGCCTTATATATATGCATATAATATATGCCATATTAATATATGCCATGGCTATGCTAATATGTAAAAGTGGTTAGAGAAGACATCGCTGACTTGCACATGACATGCTCATTGTCAGCACAGAAGAAGAAGAAGAAGAAGAAGAAGAAGAAGAAGAACAGCAACAACAACAACACATGTACTTTTCTGACTGGAGAGAGCTCGGGAAGACATTTCACTTTTCAATTTGCCCTTTAAAAAAGAACACAAACAACTCAAAATAATTCAAAACCCTCCACATTGAAATATATATATTTTTTTGTTCCTTGTGTGTATTCCAGTGCCTGATTTGGTCAATATTAGGAAGCACTAAGGGAAATAAGATTTGATCTAGTAAAGGAACAGTCATATTGTCCAAAGGGCTCTTAACCAAGTTTAAGTCAATTTGCAATACAATTTCCAGAAAAGTCAAAATAATATAACTGTGTGAGACACCTCTGTCCCCGTAGACTTACTTATCCTTGGATCGGAAGCTCCTGTATTTGACCCAGTGGAGAAAAATGTGATGATAAAATCAGTTATCATTAGCTTCATCTTTCCCAATCTTATGGTTGATTACTTTTGAACATCAAACATTATTTGATATATATTTGATTTTTTATAAATAAATCAACATACATAAAGTTTATTATGCAAATGGCTGTCTATTGCTCTCAAATTCACAGCTCAGGAGGTTTTGAAATATTTCCATTAATTTGGCAGTCTCTTCTATTCTGTCAGAGTTGTTTAATTTGTTCTGAGATTATGTCTTATTAAGTTAAAAAGGTAGTCACAAAACTGAACAATTTTTTGAGCAGAGAATACTACCCCTCCCCCAGCTCTCATCATCGAAATCCCATATAGCAAACAAAAATAGCTGTAGGGTGACGGAGAGATCTAAAAGTACATTTTAATCATTTCAAACACTGACAAATAATAATATATTAAATGTTATTTCCAAATCTTAAGTCTGAATTTGTGCTATTTTAATACACACACACACACACACACACAGAGAGAAACAATGGAATGGTACTAAGACATGAGGAAGAACAAAATTCTGCCACTTGCAACAACATAAATGGAGCTTAGGGCATTATGCTAAGTGAATTAAGTCATTCAGAGAAAAATAAATACGGCATAATACCACTTACAGAAGAAAACTTCTAAAAAAGAAGTCTAATATATAAAAACAGAATGGAAAAGTGGTTGCCAGGGGCTACTGGGAGGTGAACATGGGGAGATGTTGGTCAAGGAATGCAAACTTCTAGTTAGACGATGAAAAACTTCTCGGGTAATGTAATGCATAACATTGTGATTATAGATAACAACAGTGTACTGTGTACTTGAGAGTTTCTAAGAGTGAAAATCCTGAATATATTGACCACAAAAAAGAAATGGTAGTGATATGAGATGAGGAAAATGTTGGCCAATGCTAAAGTCGTAATTATATTGTAATATGTAAGTGTATCAAATCAACATGTAGTTCTTAAATTTACACAGTGTTGTATGTTATATCTCAATGAAGCTGGAAGAATAATATGCTTTATCTGATTTGTTTTACATGAATGTCTAAGTTTAGAAATTCTAGACAATAATTATTACTAGGTCATGTCTTTTTTTGAGTACAGGATAGCAAAGAAGTCATATATCTATGTTATTTTCCCACTCCTCATAAATTTCTTTTATTCAAGGAATATGGCATTATTTTTTAAATCTAAATATTGTTTGTATGTTTTTCAGGGATAGATAAAGGGAAATCTCAATATTAAAAGGAATTGAAATAAAAAGATCTATGGTGAGGGGCGCCTTGGTGGCTCAGCTGGTTGGGCATCTACTTTCAGCTCAGGTCATGATCCCAGGGTCCTGGGATCGAGCCCCGCATTGGGATCTCTGCTCAGCAGAGAGCCTGCTTCTCTCTCTGTCCCTCCCCCTGCTTGTGCTCTCTCTCTCTCAAATAAATAAAATCTTAAAAATAAAAGGTCTATGAGGAAAGTTTTTTTTTGCTTTCCAAGTGTGTCTGCTGGAATCTGCTGGAAGCAGGATTGTATTCAAGGACACTTCACCTGACTATGAATTGGTGTCAGGAGCTAAGCTTGATGTGCTCTCAAAGCTGTGAATAACCTCTGATTATCAGATCACAGGTCTTCCAAAGTAATAGAGAAAGCTTTTTTGTTGCTGCCCTTTTCTGTGAAGATTCTTATGTTTCAGAGTGAAAATTTTAAGGTATAAGCTGGGGGTCTCTATCCATGTGATCCATCATGAGGAATCACACTTGGCCAAAAACTTTTATTATTTTTGCACTAAAATCAGTTACTGGGGAATCTTAGCTCAGAGACTCAAAATAAAATGAAGGATTCGGTGGGAGAAATAAATGTTTTTAATGGAAATACTGTTTTAATGGAAATACTGTTTCTATTGTTTCTAAGAAGAAGAAGAAGAGATAGTGATGAAAATACTTTATTTTACTTCATTTATTTTGGTTTCTGTGGCTTTAAACTAGAATACACACACTATTCCTAACATTTTTGGAGAATCTGCTGTTAGAGGAGATTTTCTAAAAATTCAAACTCGTGATGGGCACCTGGATGGTTCCGTCCGTGAAGCACCTATCTCTTGTTTTGGGCTCCGATCATGATCTCAGGGTGGTGAGATTGAGACCATGCTTGGGACTCTGCACTGGGCTTGGAGCTTGCTTAAGATTCTCTGCTCCCTCTTCCCCTCTCCCCACCCTGCGTGTGCAGGCTTGCGCTTGCGTGCTCTCTCTCTCAAAAATAAGGAAAGAAAGAAAACTTGTGGTGCCCGTCTGGCTCAGTTGGTAGAGCATTCACTTCTTGGTCACAGTCATGAGTTCAAGCCCCATGCTGTGGATAGAGTTTACTTAAAAAAATTAAAATTTGTGCCTGATTTTCATAAGAATAATAATGAGTTTTTTCCAACATGAGGAATATACTTACACTTTGGGGGGGCTATAATTAGAAACTGGGACCTGGAACACTATAACCATGTTATGTAGACTTCTAAATTTCTCTTGAAATGCAATCTGAACATAAATAATCAAAAATAATAGAAATTTTAGTGAAAAGATACAAAGCCAACTAATTTGTAAAACTATTATATTTAATCATTGTTGATTTCATTTAGAGAAACCTATGTTTTCCCAGAATAGAATAATAGAACATACACAGACACACACAGACACACACAAATATGCAAAGTAGCACCCAAAATAATCTTACTGTCTTTCTCTCACACCTTCACTTTTGAAATGGTAAACGAATACATACAAGCATACATAAAAGTGGCCATTTATGAAAAAATTGACTTTAATCCTTATGGTCCTACAAAAAAAATGTAATAAATAAACACATATACACACATTTATCAGAGGAACAGGTATATGAACAAAATTAACAACGGAAGGCCAGAGCTATAATTGGGAAGCACTCCGGAAAATGGAGGAGCAGAGTGACAGAAGCCAGATTTCAAAGATTTTATTGCAAAGCAAGAAATTGGCCAAAATGAAGCAAGATTCAGCAATAAAACTTGTGGAACACAAAACAGGCTGATATTTTGACAACCTAGCTATTGCGATTTGAAAGCTGTCCAGCACTGTCACCTCAGAAGTGTGTATGTGTCTTGGGAAGAATAAGTGAAGGCAAACCTAAAAGAACTGCTTTCTAAATTGAGTGACACTGGGCAACTTTTCAATAGGGAGACACAAAGGAAGGACAGTCATTCTCCTGCTCAATTTACCATAACTCTGGTCACTCTCAGCATTGAAGGTCTTTGTAGGCATAATGGCTAGCAAGGATGTGAACCTGTATTTTATATTTTTTGCTCAGAACTGTGGGATCTAGGAATAGGCTGGGTTGGGGAATTAACAGGAGAGTGGTAGCAGGAGGGAAACACATACTCTGGTTCTAAAGCTCTAGTGGACTCCCAGAAGTTCTAGTACGGAGAAAGTTGAACATTGCAGTTATCCAATGCAATCTGCTCATTAATTTTAGTTGGACTTCATTAGCACCTGGATACTAGTAAAGCCAGAGTATTTATGAAGACCCAACTATAATAGTGCAGAAAACCACAACTTCAGTCCAAAGCTTAATGATTCCCCCTTAGAAATTAATATCTTAAAGTCGACTTTGGTAAATAAAAAGGCAGTATAGCAGCATAAATGTAGAATTCACTAAAGTTTTATGTATGGCACTTTGGTAAGTTTTAGTAGTTTAGTAACCTACTATTTAAAAAAAAGGGTTAAGGGCGCCTGGGTGGCTCAGTTGGTTAAGCAACTGCCTTGGGCTCAGGTCATGATCCCGGAGTCCTGGGATCGAGTCCCACATCAGGCTCCCAGCTCCACGGGAAGTCTGCTTCTCCCTCTGACCTTCTCCCCTCTCATGCTGTCTCTCACTGTCTCTATCTCAAATAAATAAATAAAAAAAATCTTAAAAAAAAAAAAAGGGTTATGTGGCACCTGGGTGACTCAGTTGGTTAAGCGTCCCAACTCTTGATCTCAGCTCAGGTCTTTATCTCCAGGTTGTGAGTTGTTTGAGCCCAGTGTTAGGTCTACACTGGGCATGGAGCTTACTAAAAAAAAAAAGAAGAAGTTATGTAGAAATCTATGCAAATGATAGATGGATCTTCTAGAAAGAGTTCCATTACTGAAGATTCACTGTTAATGGGTATGCAAGCTAGTAATTCTTAATTTGGCAAAAATACTACTTAAATCCTAGAACTTTGAAACAAATAAATTATGAAACTTTATAATTATAACTTAGCAAAAAGTATGATCATGGGATGCCTGGGTGGCTCAGTGGGTTAAGCCTCTCCCTTTGGCTCACATCATGATCTCGGCGTCCTGGGATTGAGCCCTGCATCCAGCTCTCTGCTCAGTGGGGAGCCTGCTTCCTCCTCTCACTCTGCCTGCCTCTCTGCCTACTTGTGAACTCTCTATCAAATAAAGAAATAAAATCTTTTTAAAAATAAATAAATAAATAAATAAATAAATAAATAAATAAATAATAAAATAGAAGATGTGATTTTCACCTGAACAGGAGGGCAGGAATTGTCTGAAAGGTAGAGAAGAGGTCACAGATATGTGTGTGTCTGGGCAAAGAGAAGGCAGTTACCTGCCCAGAAAGTGGAAAGAAGTGAGAGCATGGGCTGGAGGATTTCAATGCCTTTCCAGTCCAGAATGCTTTTCAAAAACGATTAAGAAATTATCTAGAGGTCATAAAGTGTTCCTTTTTGCAGAAGTGGCTAATATGCATAGAATAGTGTCTAGTCATGAAAAGATGTTCATCGTCATTAGCCATCAGGAGATTCAAATCAAAACCACAACTGAGATACCACCTTACACCAGTTAGAATGGCCAAAATCAACAAAACAGTAAACATCAAATGTTGGAAAGGATGTGGAGAAAGGGGAATCCTCTTCCATTGTTGGTGGGAATGCAAGTTGGTGCAACCACTTTGGAAAACAGTGTGGAGATTCCTCAAGAAATGAAAAATAGAGCTACCCTATGACCTTGCAATTGACCTACTGGGTATTTACCCCAAAGAAGCAGATGCAGTACAAAGAAGGGCCACATGTACCCCAATGTTCATAGCAGCAATGGCCACAATTGCCAAACTGTGGAAAGAACCAAGATGCCCTTCAACAGATGAATGGATAAAGAAGATATGGTCCATATATACAATGGAATATTATGCCTCCATCAAAAAGGGTGAATACCCAACTTTTGTATCAACATGGACAGGACTGGAAGAGATTATGCGGAGTGAAATAAGTCAAGCAGAGAGAGTCAATTATCTTATGGTCACACTTACGTGTGGAGCATAAGGAAAAACATAGAGGGCATTGTGAAAAGAAAAGGAAAGGTGAATGGGGGAAATCGGAGGGGCGATGAACCAGGAGAGACTGTGGACTCTGAGCAACAAACTGAGGGTTTTGGAGGGGAGAGGGTGGGGGGTTGGGTGAGCTTGGTGGTGGGTATTGAGGATGGCACGCATTATATGGAGCACTGGGTGTGGTACATGAACAATCAATCTTGTAACACTGAAAAAATAAAAGTATTTGGGGAAAAAATACATTTAAAAAATAATTTAAAAAAAGAAAAATTTTCAAACTCTTCTTTCACAATTAAAAAAAAGAATAACATCTAGTATACAGGAAGTGTTTAATTTAGATTTGTTAATGAATGAATGATTAATAAATATATGCTAAATATATACACTAAAGTATATAATATAGTGCATATATTCATATACACAACATATCACATACTATATAACATATGTAGCATTTAAAATACTCTATATAAAGTATATGTGTGCATATAAAAATATATAGCATATATGTAGTATTTAAAAAGCATGCCAAGCAGTTTTATTTAAAATAAATTTATTTAGATTTATGGCAAAATCTCTATAAAGAACTGCCCCATCTGAAAAAGTATCTTACCACCATTCATTATAAACTAGTAATGAATAAGAGGAGGGGTTACAGTTTCCATTATTTCCTATGAATTTTAAAGAAGTCTTTTTCCCTAATTATTACTTACAATAATATTATGTTTTCTCACAACTGTAGATGTGGAGCATCTATAAAAAGTCAGAACTAGAAGAGTTCACAAATATCAGTTTGTCCAAATCTGTAATCTACAATTAAGAAACAGTTATGAACTTAAAAGGAAATCATATAACTAAGATAAACATTAGTAATAAGAATGAGGGAAAAGGAGCAGGAAGAAAAAAGAGAAAATTTTGGTTTTCATTTGTGACTGTTCCACGCTACACTTCACAGAAGAAATATGTTAAGGTCTCCTGATTTTTCAGCTACTCCAGAACACTGAATAAGGATTTTCAGAAATATTCAGACATATTACATTCTTTTTTTTTTTAAGATTTTATTTATTATTTATTTTACACAGAGAGAGAGAGACAGACAGACAGACAGCGAGAGAGGGAACACGAGCACGGGGAGTGGGAGAGGGAGAGGGAGAAGCAGGCTTCCCACTGAACAGGGATCCCGACGTGGGGCTCGATTCCAGGACTCTGGGATCGTGACCTGAGCCGAAGGCAGACGCTTAACGACTGAGCCACCCAGGCACCCCGGGACATATTATATTCTTAATCGTTATTTTATTTTATTTTATTTTATTTTATTTTATTTTATTGGCAGAGAGAGAGCACAAGTAGACAGAACAGCAAGCAGAGGGAGAGGGAGAAGCAGGGTCTCCTTTGAACTGGGGCTCTATCCTCGGACACTGGGAACATGACTGGAGCTGAAGGCAGCCACTTAACCAACCACCCAGGCATCCCTCACATTCTTAATCTAGAAAGGAAGAAGGAAAGAGAGAGAGAGAGAGAAGGAAGGAAGGAAGGAAGGAAGGAAAGAAGGAAGGAAGGAGAAAGAAAGAAAAAAAGAAAGAAAGAGAAAGAAAGACACTTCCTTTAGAAAAGAGGTCCTTATTTCATTAGGGAAAGCGGAGATTCATGTCTTCACTTCTGTTTATATTTTGGAACAATGACCTCACCCACAGAAAGAGGAACGTCACTGAACTATTTCCAAATGTGGGATCTTTCTATGTATTTTGTTAGGATAGATTTTTTTTCACCCCCTCATGCAACTCCACCATTGGATATGAAGCAACTTGAACAATTTCTCTCTTCTTTTTCATGTATGCTGTCAACGTATTTCTGTCTGGTTATTGTTGCTGTTTTATTTTGCTTTAAACCTATTAACCTGCCATTCTTACTTTTATTTACTTATATTTACTTTAACATTTTGTATTAGTTGGAATTCAGAATCAATTGTTAAGTGAATGGGCCCAATTATAGTGACTTCAGAAATCATGTTTATTCTTTCATGTAAAAGGAGACCAGAGGTAACTGGTCAAAGGCTGGAATTGTAGAGAACTCTGTGAAATTGTGTGTGTGTGTGTGTTTTTTTTAAGATTTTATTTATTTATTTGACAGAGAGAGAGAGAGAGATCATAAGCAGGCAGAGAGGCAGGCAGAGAGAGAAGGGGAAGCAGGCTCCCTGCTGAGCAGACAGCCTGATATGGGGCTCAGTCCCAGGACCCTGGGATCATGACCTGAGCCGAAGGCAGAGGCTTTAACCCACTGAGCCACCCAGGCGCCCCGAGAACTCTGTGAAATTGTTAACCAATGACTTTTCTAGTTTTCTCCTCTGATATCTTTAATATTTGACTCACAAGCCAACTTGAGGACTGTAATTACAAATTTTCCTAAACCACAAGAAGAAATACAGAATTTGCTGCCGAATTCAGGATTTATTGGATATGTATCATTTTGTATTACAAATATGTAGCAACTAGTCTAATTAATGAGACTCAAGGAAAAATGTTTAAAAAGCAGCATGGTAAAAGTAAGGTTTAAATAATCATTATAACAAAAATCATTATAATCATTAATAATCATTAATAACAAATAATTGATAAAATTATTTGTTGCCATTCAAGGGCAGTAAATTACTATATAATGCGATTTAAGAAGTGTTTTTTGTTTTGCAAAGACAACCAATGACTCAAAAATAAACTCAATAAGGATTAAAAACTAGACGTTCGGTAGACTCAAAGCTCAGGTAGATTGAGTGGCTTAAATAAATGAAAAATGGGCGCTCTTTTCAAAAATTAACTCAAGTGTGAAAAAAGAAATTTAGTCAGAAAAATATAAATCGAAAAAATATATATATATAAATTGAAATGCAATTTACAATTTTGAAAATAACCAAAATTTTGGAGATCCTTATTAAAAAGTTAACTTAACTCTGGAGAAAACAACCAGTTTATGAAAGAAATATAAGACCAAATTTCCTCTGTTTTCTAAGAATTAAGAGCCAACAGATGAGGATACATGTAAATTTGTTGCAAGCAAAGGGCTATTAGAAGATCTATTTATGATATTGATAAGAAACACTTGAGTGACTATCAAAAACCTATTCAATTACATCCCTTTGAGAACTTTTTGTCATTTTTCTTAACTTCCAGATGGCATTGTGTACAAATATAGGTATATGGCGATAGAGTTCACACTGTCCACAGTTAATATGCATTTCATTGAACAGTGTATTATTTAAAGAATATGTTAATATTGTTTGGATAAACTAAGAATGAAGACAAATTGTAATAAGTATAAAAGGAGAAAAGAGAGTAAGTTTGTTTTAAAGTATAACATCCATTTGTCCCAGGGAATATAGGAAAAGAGTAAGTGACAAATATTTGTGTATAGAAAGTATGGGGAGAATGAACCTGTAGACATTAACTTTATTTTTCTCTAGTTTACTAGAATCACTCAAGTAATAGAACTTTCTAACAATCCTAAAATCTTTTCAATTTCTAACATGGACCTTCAATTTGAGGACTAATATCAAAAGAATATGTCTTTCTTCTTTTTGATATAACCTGTAAAAGTTTAATAAGCAGGATTTGCTCTGCAAATAGAACTGCCAGATAAAATATATTAGAACTTCCTTTAATTTATCTGCACATAATCAAATTATAGCTGATCTAGGAATTAGAATGCCTACATTATATATGAGACAAAAAATAATGAACAAAGAATTATCCAAGATCCCAGAATCCCTATGGGGAAAAAAGCTAATGGAGCATAGATAGAATAATTGGAACAAAAAACCATAAGAATCTAGATTGATTCTTCTTAGATTAATGTAAATCTTCATTTTTGTATGAATATAAGGAGGTTTAGATTATGCTCTTAGGGCATTAACTCCAGGCCCACATCAAAGACCCATTGTCTATGAAAACTGATCCCTGATCCAATAGCCCAAACTTCCACCTCTTGCCTCAGAGCAATTACAGTCTTCCACTAAATTAGTCAAAGCATTTTCATGTCTTGTATTAGGATCATCTTTAAATCCAGAGCTTCTATATTTAATGAATTTCTCTGGCTATTGAAAAATGCACAACTTCTTTTTCTAATTAATTAATTAAAAATGATTATTACATTATTCACCTATTGCCATTCTCTTGCGTGATACTCTTATTAAGCCACTCTATAAATCTTACACAATGAAGAAGAATCTCATGGTTGTGATTTTGTAGAGAGCTACTTGTGCCTGGAAAAGATGTGTTCGTCGGCACACCAAAATGAGTCTTAAGGTTTTTCTTCATGGCAGTTATCTTTTTTTTTTTTAAAAAAAGATTATATTTATTTATTTGACAGAAAAAGACACAGTGAGAGGGAACATTAGCAGGGGGAGTAGGAGAGGGAGAAGCAGGCTTCCCACTGAGCAGGGAGCCCACAATACAGGGCTTGATCCCAGGACCCTGCAATTGTGACCTGAGCGGAAAGCAGATGCTTAACCGACTGAGCCACCCAGGTGCGCCTATGGCAATTATCTTAAAAATAAAATGAGGTGATACCAGCCTGGCTACACATAGTTAGTCTCTTGTAGGGTTCTATTCCAAACCAGGAACAAAATAGGTTTGAATAGCGAAAGTTGGCCCTTTCTACAGTATGTCCATTTGCTGTAAATAAAAGGATAAGTATATACACTGAAAGTAAACATATTTGGAGTAATAACTATGTGATGATAGTTATTAAAAATTATAAAAAGTTATAATGCTTTTTGTCATTAAGGTAAAGATCAATAGTGAAAAGAGAAAATGGAGTCTAGACACAGGATTTTTAGCAGATTATGATGCTAAATAGGCTACTTTGGCTAAGTCTTTATGCAAGAAACTTTTATAGACTATAAACACTAATGCATGGAAGGGATCACAAATTCCATCATAAATTTGTGAAATGTGACCTCTAAATTTGAAATGATTGTGTTGCAAAATCCTTTAAGATCAGGCAATGATAGAATAGCCATCTGATTGACCCAGGTTAAACCTCAAGTTGATATTTGCTGAAACCCTCCTTGATGCAACACAGTAGACTAATTGTAAACTCTAAGTAAACACTGAGAAATAGAACTTTTCTAAGAGTGCAGAGCATGGGAGTTCATGACTTTACTGTGACTGACATAGTTCAGGAAAAAGTAAGAGTGAGACTGTACTGGGGCCACATCCTAAAAGATCCTTTCAGCCTCCTCAAATAGATTTTATATCATTTTTTTATGGTTATGGCAATATCTTAATAATAGTTTATTATCTGGATTGGTTGGACTATATTTCTGTAGGGCTACAATGCTCATAATGTCTAATCTTTCCTCCTGGAAAAAAAAAAAAAAGATTTTGCATTTCCTAGCAGGGACATTCAAATATATCTATCCAGTGATAGAGGAACATATTTTACTGTGACAGGTGTTTATGAACTATGAGGATTTATCACTCTCTCACAAACTTTATTGTCCTACCACTCCCAAAACTTGGGAAAAGTGGAAAAAATAAACATTTAAGCTAAAATTATCTAACTGATCAGATACCATTGAATTTCCATGGCTTAAAGTACTACCCTTAGCTCATATGACCCTGTGGTCTTGCCTTTCAGGCATTCGTAGATTGTCTCTTCATAAGTCAGGCAAAATCAGGCCCCTGCAATAGAAATATTGCCATTCATATTGGATTCCAACTACTTAAATATTGATCTTGTTAATCATTGTAGAGGGATAATTAAATATAATTGGTTCTACCATTAACAAGTGTAGGCTGCCTTTCCTCAAAAATCACCTAACTAGCCCCTCACTTTACCTAAGACCAGGTGAACTAATATCTTGGAGAAGTCACCAGAGAAAGATTACTTTGAAACCTACTGAAAAAGCCCTTATCAATGATTCTTATCTCCAACACAGAAGTTAAATAATGAGAAGTTTTTCCTTGGATACCTATTTCTCAACTAAAATGACCACAGATCCAACAAGAATTGGAAGTTGCACCTATTCCACATCTTAAACTTGTTTTGAGAAGTTTCATAAGTAACTGGTGCAGAAAAGTGAAATACTAACACAAGATATTTGGAAAATGCAGAGGAGCACCACATAGAGCTTCCCCCAAGACCAATGGAAAAAGATTCTCCTCTATGCCACACCCTCATCTGCTCTACATTTAAAAAAAATTATACCTTTAGTCATACATTTTCTCTTTACTGTCTTAAGATTATATACTTCTGACTTTGCCTTTTTTTTCACATTATTACTAATTCCTTCCTTAGGTTTAACCTTTACTAGAGAAAATCACTATAGTAATTTCATTTCCTTGAGCTATTGCTAGGCACCAAGATTAGAAAAAATATAAAGTTAAGTTTCATTAACTTTACAAATAATATTTTTGAATTAACACACGAACTTTCTTGCTCTATGTAAAGGGAATACACTGATTCTTGGACTGTAGCAATGACCATCGTGATGACATCAAGAAACCATATATTTCAGCACCTAAAGTTAATTGTGTCTCTTTTGCAACTTCTGGATTATCTACATGGGAGATTAGATTATTCAATGTAAACTCTGGATTAACAGAAGTTGTTTTGTGGAGCTAGTTGCTAAACCATTCAAACACTCTCACAAAGAATCCAAAGGGATGAAAATTTTTAACGAAATAATAATTGGTGGAAACAATATCTAAGAATATCAATTTTATCCATAGTAATGACCATGGGACGTCAAACACTTAAAAGTTTAAGGGAGTATGTGAATGAGTACAAAATAGAACCAACGGTTTGTGTGTTAACTCACGAATATTATTATTTGTAAAATTAGTGAAACTTAACTTTATATTATTGTTAATATTGGTGCCTAGCAATAACTTAGGAAAGTGAAATTACTAGAACCATCTCTGAGGATGAGAGAATAGAACTGGTTTTTTCTAAAAATTGTTAGTATATTAGGACTCATAGACCGAGTGCTCCATGGACCAGACCTGATTCTGGGGGCTTGCGGTATAGACATCCTGCATCCATATCAGAGATTGTGTTTTTAGGAAGTGGGAATCCCCTGACTTCTAATTACCAACCAGATCTTTCTACCCATCAGAGCACCTGGCTGTGTCCTGGAGCCTGCTTGATTGACACGAGACTCTTCGAATTCAATTATTTGCCCTAAAATGGATTTTTCTTATTCTCTTTGTAACACTTATCCAGGTGGGCTCCTGACTTACCAAATAAAATCTTGCTTCTAGCCTTGCAGTAGACTTTTAAGAGTTGTTTTTGTGGGAACAAAATGAAGTCATCACAAGTGAGAACCTGCAAGTTTTACTTTTACAGAGAGTCAGAATGTCACTGGGAAAAGAAAATTGTTTAATTACTTCCTATCAAATTTGATAGTTTAAATACTTAAATAGCAGATGCTATTTTAATGTATTCTAAAGTTTTCTCCTAGTATAGTTTGCTGATCATGATTTTTACATGTAGAAAAAAAAGGCAATTATAATGAAAGAAAATTTAGTTATCCTTGTGGAAGGATTTCACTGTTACTAGTTTCACATGAAATTTCCTCTAGACAGTGTTAAACTTTTAAAGTGGAAAATGATTGCTAATAAACTGTAATATCCTTCTATATGTTTTATAACAAGAAAGAACTTTGGAGGAACAGAAGGGTCACCATTTCAGTAGTATCAATTATACATTCATGACCACCAATGCATGTTAAATATTGATTGTGACATTCACTGTAGGGCTTCATGGAAATATGAGCAGCTTAGATATAAGGGCTGAGAAACCATTGACTGCATTCGTGATTAACTATAAAATAAAGGTTAAAGAAATGTAAAAAAGATTGTTTCTCTTTTTCTTCTATGGAAAATGCCTTCAAATATCATTGATATGGTTTGCAATTTGTCCTTTAATGAAATTCAGTACTATATTTTAAAATTTGGAGTATGTCACATAGCCCTAAATCTCTGATTCTTTCCAAGCCCAGTAGGATGCCAGAAACTATTTTCTTCAAAAGGTGTACAATTCTCTATCGTGGATGGCATGTTCTAAATCAAAAAGTCTCATGGTCAGTGATGTGTTTTACTCCATTAGGTCTTACTACATGTGCCGTCTTTTCCCATCATTGATGACATGGATCTACCATATGTCCCAAGCCGCTGTGTAGACCTGACATGAGTTCACCTGAGTCTCAGTCCACTGAAACCTTGCAGCCTTTCCCATCACCCATCACATAGTTCAGGCACACACTTAAATGTGAAACATGATGTCTCCAGAACGCAAAGAAGCCTATCAAGTAGTATGCTTCCCTTTTTATTTTTTTTGTTTTGGGAGGTTCAATACACAGTAATTTGTCTTTACTCATCTTGGTTCAAACGATCAGGTCACCTTAAGTTTCACCATCATACATACTTTTAATTAACAGAACTTTTGGATTCATATGCTTTTATAGACTTCCTAACACATTCCCTTTTGAAATCAAAATGGTAAAATAATGAAAATGTATTTAAGCAAAATATATGTTTTAAAAACCATGGTAGTTTCTCTATAAAATTGTAAGTACACATTTCTATCTTTAGTCTGACTGTTAAGTCTAACCACTTTAACTTTCTTGAGGTCAATGGATAACTGATGAATTTAATGTGTATTAGTTTTTCCATTAACATGATAAAAGAAAATCAGAATTTTGGAGATGATCAAAAAGCTTTATGTAAGAAACTTAGTATAAACTACAATACTGATTGTATTGTGAAATTAGACAATTAAATTAGACAATTAAAAATGAGATATATATATTTATCTGCAATCTATAAAGTTCTGCATTAAACTGCTGATGATAAATGGTACAAAATAAACTTGTATCCTCTAATGACTATGATTGCTTGATGGAGATTCCGAAAGTGATTGCCAAGACACAAAATATTTTGGATAAACTAAGAATATATTAAGTTCACTGATGGTTAATGCAAATACTAACATTTTTTGTTTTAAAAAAAAACTAAAAATAAGACTTTAGTAGTCTCGTCGGCTCTGCTTATGCCATAATTAAGCAGAAATAGTAGGAGAGTCATTTCATTTGACAGAATGATTTGTTCTGTATTGCAGTTAAGAAAAATGATTAAAGCTCTTTGCTTCAGTTGGCAAAGAGATTTTGAAAGCCTTTCAAATTTATTCTACTGTTTTGTGAAACTTCATAGCTACTTCCTGTAATCGCCCACTAAATTTGCATACCAATGTAAGAAAACAGTAAAAACTTTCAAGTTAGATCATCCAGATATCTTCAGTTCTAACTTGATATATTTCCTACTGAACTATATTTCCTACTGATCACTCAATACCATTAATAATGTTGCTGCCTTTTTAAAATGAAATTTCTCTTGTATTTCAGCAGACTGGGTTCTTACTCTTCCTCTTCATCCTTCTTCTTCTTCCCTCTTATAAATAACCTTGAATGCATATTATTAATGGCAATAACAATTCTTGTTTTATGACAAACTGTCATTATGAGATGACACAAAGCCTCTCTTTCCTTCTTTTTTTCCTTCCTTCCTTGTTTTCCTTCCTTCTTTGTTTTCCTCCCTTCCTTCCTTCCTTGTTTTCTTTCCTTCCTTCCTTCCTTCCTTCCTTCCTTCCTTCCTCCCTTCCTCCCTTCCTCCCTTCCTTGCCTCAGTTCAGGTCAGGATCCCGGGGTCCTGGATCAAGCCCCATGTCAGGCTCCCTGCTTAGCGAGAGACTGCTTCTCCGTCTCCCTCTGTCCTTCCCTCTGGCTTATGCGATCTTTGTCTCTCTCTAATAAATCAAAATATTAATTAATTAATTAATTAATTAAAAAACACAAAGCCATATAAATAAGATCAGCAGTACTCTCCTTGCATAGAAGATGGACACAGGTTTACAATCCTTCTCCAAATATCTTGCAGCCAGATTGACCTCAGAAGTGCAAATGTTTCACTCTTAGGAAAGTAATCCAAAGCATATGTTGTTATTTTGTTACAACCCCAAGGAGGTCTAAGGTAGTTCCCTATGATCAGGTATATCAATGTGTCTGTAGCAAAGTATATGATAGATTATTAATAGGATCAACGTTCTATAATATGTAAAAGTACAAATATAAGTGCATTGTACAGGCATAAATTACAAGTACAGAATCTATTACACTTTATATATATATACGCATATATATATATGAGATTGTTAATAATGATTAACAATTATTCTAAACATTAACAAATGTTTATGAATAACATATGATGTCTATGTCTATGAATAACAGAATAACAAA
The DNA here is from genome assembly GCA_028533885.1 of Nasua narica. Lineage (NCBI taxonomy): Eukaryota > Metazoa > Chordata > Mammalia > Carnivora > Procyonidae > Nasua > Nasua narica. The sequence continues at coordinate 71,837,988 of CM052808.1, forward strand.
TATTCTAAACATTAACAATTATATCTAAACATAGAGATTATTATCTCTATGGATGCATATTGTTTGGTTAAAAATATGTGCTATGAATAAACAATTCCTCAAAGTTTATTCAGTTCAGTGAGGGCAAGAATACTAAATTAAAAATTAGAATGTCCTAAATTGTTGAGACCTATGAAAAAGTTAAAAACTCTCAAGAGAGTTTTTGATTGACTGATTGATTGACTGTTTTTGTTTTTGATTGTTTTTGTTTTTGATTGATTGATTGATTGATTGATTCCTGCAAGGATTTTAGAATGTATTTGGAAAAATACAATATATAACTTAAAATAACTAAACAAGGAGGCCATTAGACTGGTGTGGCTCTAAAGCCTTGGTAGACTACTTAAGCAAACCAAAACCTAAGCCCCCAGGGTCAATGCTTTCAAGAAAAGAAAGTAAACATTATGAATAACCAATCACTAATAGCCAACTAGTCTTTCCCAAATAAGGCAAATGCCTAAGCTCTAGCCACATAGTGTCCTTGCTTTTGATCAGTTCATTTCTGTGAAAACCTCCCCCCTAGCTCCAGTCCCTGGAGCACCTCTCGTCATTTTCCATTTGATGCCGCCTCTTTCAAGGTTTGCTAAAAAACTACTCAGTTTTTATGTGCCTCATTTTACCTTCTGACATATATATAGATATAGATCAGTTTAAAAGTCAAGTGTATTATGAGATTAAATGCAAATATTAATGGTACAGGTTATAAATGGTATTATTTTCTTAGAGATTGATTAAGTAAGTGGTTAAGGTAGGAAAATAAGGAGAATGTACAAAATGAACTGGATGTATTAAGCAACTAAAGGAGAGCTGTTAAGACCAGGGCAAAGGTACCATTTATGTATAGACTGAGTCTATGTGCTGACTGGGAAGAACCCAGACTTTTGACCTAGGCAGAATATTGATGCTGCTATTTGGATACAGTTGGATCAAGAAGACCCTGGCAAAATGAAATCATTCAGGGATTTAATGCACAATCATGTATGAAAAAGACATTTTGATCCTTATCTCACACTAACTTCCCCCATTACAGCAGACTTTGTTTCCCCCAAGATTCGTTTTAATCTTTTTGCTTTTATGAAGATGTTGCTTTGATAATTACAAAAGACCCAGTTATGAAGTTTTTCATTCCTCTTTCACCTAAATTCCATTACTAATCCACCACATGTGTTATTAATTAAAAGAGCATTAGCGTAGCAGATTGCAACAAAACAATAAATCAGAAAATATGGGTTATTGAAAACATTTATATGCTCAGAGAAAGGGCATTTCTTTCTTAGGTAATCAGAAGAAGCAGGTAAGTCATGATTACATCTGATTACCTGACAGATACTGCTAAATCTTATAACACTCTCAGCCTACCATCTACATCCAATAGGTGATCCTTTACTGGCTCATACCTGATGGGCAATATTCAATATATAATATTCAATATATAAGTCATATAGGCCTGTAAATATATATATCTATGTTTTACAAAAAGATTTTAAAAATATATCACACGTATTATTAAGCGTCTCACTAAGTGACAAGTTATAACAAAATTATCTATCATTAACTCTTAAGTCATTTTGGAACTTTTTAAAAAAATTGTAAATGTAATCTTTTGTATGACTTGGCTGTCACTAGCAAAAGACAATCCTATCTGAGGTATAGGTTGGTACAGGTAAACACATTAAGTTTTTTCCCAAGATCTTTGCATTGCATTTATAATGGTTAGAAAACAAAATGTCTTAATGCAAAGGATAACCCCCTCATTATCTGTGATATTATATTTTATCTAGAATATTTTATATATTATAAATATAAGACACATACACTATTATGGAATTACTTGTATAAATATTGTATTTTATTATATTATTAAGAGCTGAATCTGCCCTTAGATTCTTCTGAAATAACAGCAAGAACACACAATATGTATACTGTGTGTAAATATACTTGAGAATTTAATATTTCTATCATTTACTAAGTCACAAAAATTATATTCATGAAAGCCTTTTGTAAATGATTCTTAATCTTAATAAATTTTTTCATATTATACACAGGATCTCATAAACATCATTTTATTAGTTTTAGGACTAAATAAAATGAAAGAGCTTAAATATTTATTAAAATGTACATACTTCTCATCAGACAATGCTTGCATTTTCACATAATATTAGCCAATCTAATATCTTTTTCTTTCAAAACTGTTTTCTTTTTGTTTTTTTTTCAAGCATATCTCATTTCCCCATTTTTACAACTTCTCCTTTTCTTTTCTTTTAATTAGTTGTATAGATAACCAATCACTTATTGGGTTAAATTGATTTTGAACAAGTGAAACATTACCTTTTTAAGTAAAATAGATAATTGACTTTTTTGAATGACAGTTGTTAATATATTTTTGGGGCAGTTGTTAATTTCTAAAATTTTATATATATTATAATCTTAGAAATTGGCTTTCTTAACTATATGTATAATATATAATTACTTATGTATGCATATATTTCTGCAAAGTTTATTACTCTGATTTCACATTTCCTATTAAAATATAAGGTAAAAGAATGTTCTGAAACTGTTTTTGCATCTCTTCATTACATAACTCTATTTGAGATATAAATAATGTCCAAATTTATTATTTCAACTGTCAACTCTTTAGATTTATTATTTAATAATCTCTGATATTTATTTGGTGTGTTATAGAAAAAATGTACAATTTGTCAAGATAGGATTTTGTGTAATTTTTCTGATTTACATCTTTTATTGAATGATCCATACTTAATTGATCATTGTATGGGAGTTAATGCCAAAGTAAAAGATACATTTTTTTCCCTAAAATACAAGCTTTCTTCTGTCATTACATCAGTGCAAACTATAAAAAAATGTCATAATGGCTTTATATGAATATTTCATATTGAAATATTTGTCTTCAGTACTAACAATACAGTTTCATATATTATTTTGACTATTGTCTGTTCTGGGCACTGGAGTTAGATAAAAATAAATACAGTTTCTGTTCTTCCATAGATTCAAAAGACTTATTTTTATGATACTTTAAAGAAATGCTCATAGTCTTATCCAAACCTTATTGCCTTTTTATTCTGGATTTTAGTTTTTAGTATTTTATTAGAATTCTTGAATTTATACATTCAGAACGTATAAATTGCTTTTACACAAGGATTGCCACATTTTCAACGATTTGGAAATGTGAGAACAGTGACCTGTTTTGTGAATAGTAACACACTGACAGTTCTAAAGCAGTGTCCCTAGAGATTGAGCACCAAAACAATTCTTCCCATAGTAACCCCACCAACTCTCTTGTAATGCAGAACACCCACTCTGATGTAGCTGTGCCAGACGACCTTTATGGGATCTCTGTGACATCCACATCTGTTACCATAAAATACGTGCTCATTTGAGAGTTTATTTCATTGACTTTCTAGCCTACTACAGGTTACTGTTATTGTTTTTAAGCACAAGCATGGATTTGTTTCTGCATTGTAACAATTGAAAGAGCCATGTCAATGGGTCCTCACTCTGTTCATCAGTGGTGTCCCTAAAGAAAAGGGGGTAAGTTGGTGTATAAGGCCCAGAGTGTAATGAGTAGAGTGACAATGCCTTTGGTAACTTAAAAGGATAAGAAAGGAATATAAATATAGCTATTTATTCCCTGGCAAAACCGAATTTTCTCTTCATTATGTCAAAATATGCTTGGAATTAAAATGGCTGTGTCAGAATATCAAATACCCATTGGAAGTGTGAAGAAATAAGATCCAACAGATAGGAATCAAATAATATAAGTCCTTAGAGTGCATTGTAATTAATTCTATAGGACAAGAATATTTACTGAAATTTTTGTCAAGAGGATAGTATGGTGGAAATGGTGTTTCAGGAAGATTAACTTAATCCATAGTTAAATGGTAAAATGGAGAGTATAAAAAGTTGGGGAGAGCTAATGGGTATTTTAAAATGGAATATCTTAAAAAAAGTTAAGTTAATACCTGATTATCATTATACATGATGAAAAATGAAAGTTAAATAGGAGTGGAAATGAGAAAAACTATTTCAAAGATAGAAAACAGAGTGTTAGGAGAATCATCGTACATTGGAGATGTAGAATAGCAAGGAATATTAAATATACAGTTCTAGTTTGGTTTTTTTCTCATATAAAAAAATTTCACATACAGTCAACCTGGGGCTGGTAGAGTTGCACAACGTTCCTGCTAGGGACCTTGGTTCACAACTGCTTTCCAGACAGGAAGAAGAGGGAAGGGGAAAGAGCTGGAACAAGGAGCATCAGTACCATCTAGCAACAAAGGAAAATAATTGCACAAACATCTTTTGTCCTCCCTGATTTTCTTCTTAGATTTCTCCTCCATTCATTAGAACTACACCACATCACCATTGGTTGCTGACCTCTGTGAGAACAATGACCACCTGGGCAAGCTCCCTTGCTCTTGACATCTGTCAGATGGGGCGAGGCAAGTGCCCGCAGGAGACTGAAAGACTGAAAAGTCATTTCCCTGACTGTCTTGGGTGAACCCCAGTCTGGCAGTGATGAATCCTGTCTGCAAAGGCCACAGCTCACGTCGCTGGCTCGCTCCTACTGCTTTAGCTCTCACGGACATGTGGGAGATGTAAGGCAATCACTATCCCTCCTTGTCTTTGGCTCCTCTCATCAGGTTGTCTTAACTCTTTTGTAAATAGTTTCTTTCTTTCTTTAGTTAATCATTTTCTGACTGATACTTGTTTCCTGCAGAAACCCAGACTAATATATGGGAAGAGGAAATAATTTTGAATACAAAATGGTCTCAGTAAAATTGGGGAAAAAGAAGTCAATAGATATTGGGTAAGAAAATAGCAAATAAGAAATCAGTTGGTTGATACAAAATTAAGAAAACTCTTGAACTGCATGAAAAACATGACCTAAGAAAAATTTTAAGGAGCCAGTAAGTTATTCTTATGTGAAAGTGAATGACAGATTTTGTGATTATAAGGATTTAGATGTAAGAAGGATCACAAAGTACACCATCAATGTGTTCATCTAAAAAATACTTAAAAATGTGTTCTAATCAAATGGACATATTGTGGGCTTTGAAATCAATTGAAATGGGTGTGATTGAAAATAACTATAGGAAAATAGGATTTCTAAACACTGTAAGGTGTCAATTTTTTTCTGTAAAAACACATATTATTCAAATAATAATTCAAAAATAATAATCAAGATTCCATATTTTAAATTATAATGACAGGTTGGAGAAATTAGAGGAATGTTACTTTTGAAGAAGTTTTCAGAAGTTAAGACTATACTGTTTATCAGAGATTGCTGGAATTATAATCTTACTTTTGAGTCAGATCATTGATAAGTAATAAAAGAGAAATCATTTTGAAAAAATAAAAGAGAACCACAGTAGAATTTAAAATGGAATATTCATCCTCCGAAACATTGGGAAGACAAAATGTAATGGAAAGAAAGTGTCTACGTCAAAGGATAAAAACAAAAGAAACATAAAGAAATTGTAGGTTACAGAACTGTCACAAGTAGTCCAGTTATAACAATGGTTGTAAGTAAAATAAACCTTGTAATCAAACAAGAAATAGAGAGAAATAAGAAACTCTGATTCTGATGGGGTTAAACAAAATCTTAGTTCGTGAGACCCCTTAAACAGAGGGACACTAATTTGCAGAAGGAACATTATAGGCAAGTCATATCAGGTAAATGCAAATAAAGTTCAAGGAAGAAATCATTAAGTGCTAAAAAATTAGTCATTCCCAATAAGTAGATTTCATAATATAATCAAATTTATCCTGGAATTCTGTGAAAAATGAAACTGAAATACTTGAATTCAAAATTTTAAAAGTAAATTTTAATTAATTTTATTTTTTATTTTTATATGTTATATATACATATTCTATTATTTTATGCATAAATAAATAATTGTATATTAAATAATTAAATTAATAAAAATTTAAATTAAATTTTAAATAAAAATTTTAAGTAAGCCTTGACATAAATTCAGAAGTTGTACAGAATAAATGGATCCATAAATTCAGAAGTTGTACAGAATAAATGGATCCTTAACCTATATGATTAATCCAAGTTAATCATATAGGTTAACATGTAGAGCAGTATACAAGTATGAATATTAATTTTATGCTATATGGATTGAGTCTGTAATATATAAGAATATATTTGTGTTAATAAAATGCATTTTTGAGCTTTTATAACAGGAGACTAAAAAGAAATGCCTGTACTAAATGACCTCTAGTTCTCTTAGAGTTCTAAAAATTGAATCAATTTCTTTTTCTGTCCTATTCCCAAACTGATACATCACTTGGCAAGTTACTCCCTGGACCCAAGTGAGTATTTTTCTTTTTTGCCTTTCGTTTGAGCCTGCGTCATGTCTTTCAGGCCACTTAGCAACATCTGAAAAATTATCACTTCAATGGCTCCTCACAGAATGTACTTTTGAGTCTTACTTCCTGTATTATATATATTCTGGGCAACTGCCAGAAAATTACAAGACTGTTTCCTTGTAGTATTTTGTCATTTTAGGCATCTAGTCTTGGCTGAAAACCCAAAGAGGTCAAATCTCTTAACATTGAGGAATTTATAAAACTCGAGGTAAAAGTTAATTCCCGAAGGTCTCATAAGAAGCAAGCACAACAGTTATGTCTTGATATATAGGTCATACACATATTGGTGGAACAGAATAGAGAGCCCAGAAATAAATCCACACTTCCGTGGTCAGTTGAGTTTATTTTTAATTAGCCAACCTGGTTTTGTTGACTCAAATTGTCCTCTAAATAAGATGCATTAGAAAAAACATTGAAATCTTAACATAAATTCCTTTGTAAAAATGTACATTTTTGTTATCTGCAACATTTCCCTTACCACCAGAATTCCCTATTTCTTACCTTTGTTTTTAATATTAGGATGAAAATATGCTAGAACAATGTACCTAAGTGTGGCATTTACTGTGATCTATTAGAATAATGTACTCTCCTATAAGAAAATCCAATAGAAATAATATTACAAAAGTTTATGTGGTTAAATTATGTGTAATTATGGCTATTGAAAATATTACTTACATCATACAACTAATTTGTATGATTAAGTGATTCCCCCTTATTCTTGTGATTCCCCTTCTCTTTGTAATTATCTCAAGATATTGAGAAATGCAATAGGTTAGTAAAATATTTTTTATACGAAACACAGAAACAATTCTTGTGATTCCCCCTTCTGTTTGTAACTATTTCTAAAAAATATTGAAAAATGCAATAGGTTAATAAAATACTTTTTATACGAAACACAGAAAGTGCAAAAAAGAACGATAAATTCAACTGTACTGAAATTTAAAATCTTCATTTATGAGATATCATCATAAAGATTATGAAAACAATTGACAATGACTCAAAAAAGTTATTTGCAATACTTAAACTGACACAGGATATATATACAAAATACATCAGGAGGTTTCATGCCTCAGTACTAATAACACAACAAAATCGTCCAGTCTTAAAGAGATTCTTCACAAGAGAGCAAAAACCCAGAGAACCCATGAACATATCAAAGGAAAGGTGGTTAAACATCTCACAAGGAGAATCCAAATTAAACACATGATGAGATATATTTCAATACTTTTCAGTTCGGCAAATATAAAAAAATCTGGCAATATCAAGTATTGTGAGGAAATGGAACAAGTTTTTGTTGCTGGTGAGAATACAAATTACTGTATTGAATACAGAATATTACTGTATGGAATAAAAAATACTTTCTGTTGGTGAGAATACAAAATACAAATGCACCTTTGGTAAACAGTTTTTTATTGGCAGATGTAGTTGAATATGTTTAATGTCTGTCCTACGATCCCGATATTGCACGTCTAAATATATATATATATATATAGAGAGAGAGAGAGAGAGAGAGAGTGAACATATATATATATATGAGTGAACAGGGAAACATGAGTGAACAGGGAAACATGTTAAATAATAGTAATAATAAGATCAACGACAAGAAGATCACAAATAACACTTGCATATGGTTCATATATGCAGAAGCTAATTTTAAGAATATTGTAAAAGTCACTTAGTCCTCAGAGTTACCTTATGAAACAGGAAGTGATATATTCCTCATTATTAATAAGAATGCGTATGTGGAAAAATGAAGAAAATAAAATAAGATAAAGTAAAATAAAAGGATAAAGGAAAAATCTAACGCAAATCAAGATAATGGTTATATGTTTCATGGTCAGTAGGTGTGTGTTTTAGATGGTGGTGTAATGGGGCATCTGACATACTGCAGCACTCTGTATTTTATTCTAGGCAGCAGTTACACATATTGCTTACTTTGTGGTTCAAAATATATAATGTATGTTCATTTTATATATTTTAATATAAAATATGCATCACATTTTAAATGAATGAATGAACATATGTCTTTTTTTTTAATAACCAGAAATGCAAATGCTGGTTAATGGAATATACTTTAAAAAATGTGACTGACTTGGTTTCAGCTCAGGTCATGATCTCAGGGTTGTGAGACTGAGCCCCCGCATCAGGCTCTGTGCTGGGCATAGAGGCTGCTTAAGATTCTCTCTCTCATTCTCTAGGAAAAAGAAAGAAGGAAGGAAGGAGGGAAGGCAGGAAAGAAGGAAGGAAGGAAGGAAGGAAGGAAGGAAGGAAGGAAGGAAGGAAGAAAGGAAGGGTATATATCAATTCACAGTAGCAATTGCCTCTGGGAAGATGAAGAAGAGTCAGAAAATGAAACTGGTGTAATGTTGAAGAAAGACATTAGTTTGTAAAAATTTACCTTAAAAATATAGATATATCTATAAATAGATATATCTATATAGACATATCTGTAGATCTATCTATATACCTATATATATATATAGAGAGAGAGAAAGATATAGGGTTTCTTCTTTTACACTTTACTTGAATGTTGTCCTGCTCATCATGGGACTATGAAAGATGCAAACCTTTATTTGGGCTACAAATAAATAGAACAAATAAATTTAATTCTTTCTATATTCCATGTTCCAGGGATAAATGGAGACACCTTTGGCTGAAAGGCAGGCATAAATCATATCAGCAAGTATTAAGTGCTGAAAAGGCACTTACAATTTGTTCTAATGGCACACAGGAGAGAGCACACAGCACTGCTTAGAGATCAGAAATCAGAAGTGCTTCTTGCAGAAGAGGGTAGTTACTTTGGGGGTTGGAGGATGATTAGAAAACCCCCAGATGGTAAAAGAGGTCATGGAACACTCATGCTTTTAACAAAATTCAAGAAGAAAAGATGAACAAGCAAGCAATCTGAAAGCTCAGGTTATGACTTAAAGGTAGAAAATGCGTGCCATGGAAAAATTCATCTTTTATCAGGATTGAACTACTCCTGATATAATTAGTTGCTAGGAGGGACTCAACTTCTCTTAGGACTGAACTACCTCTGATGATTGACTTTTTTTTGATGAACAGCATTTTAACAATATTTACTTTTTGATTATGTCAGACTGTGTTGTTAAATCTATCTGCAATTACTTGACACTCTGGTACATTGTGTCTAGCGTTTTTAAGGAGAGATTTTTACTTTCTTCTATAATTTAAAAAGAATCTGTCTAATCATGAGAGTTACCAAGTTATTTAAGAGGGTTGCCTGCATACTTCTTACTTTGTAACCTCCTGAGGAATCCTTAGAAAGCCATTAATTATGTCATAAAAAGTTGGATTCAATTTTCACCACATCAGCAGATATTTCTTCTCTGTCATCTTCCTGATAATATTTACTGAACAACAGGCAATCACCCAGTCATCTCGACATTCAGAAGACTAAACCAAAGAATGTGCCTGTTATACTAAGCAGCATAAGTAATGTTTGCTGCTGTAACAAACACTCCCCCAGATCAGTGGTTTTTCCGGCTCATGCCACAGAACAGTGCAAGTCTGTAGCTCTCCCCAAGGGGCAGGGATTCAGTGTTTTTTCCATTCTTTGGCTCTGCCATCTTGAAGTTCTTCACTCACAGTTAGAAGGAAAAGAAAGAGAGAGGGAAGACATGAGGATCGTGCAGGCCATTTTAGGGGCCCCATGATTATCCCTCTCTATACTTCATAGTCCAAAATCCAGTCACAAGTCACGTTACTCACATTCTATAAGGATGGAAGTTGGGGATGTTGGGAGATGTGATCTGATCCTAGAAAGGAAATAGAATTGCTGAACATCTAGCCACCACACAGTATATATATATTGGTCCCAAACTATTACCAGTAAGTTCAGCATCTCTAGAGTAGATGCAGATGCACAGATATATATCCCTCCAACTCCAGAAATTTAATTGTCTTAGATTCTCAAAAATATACATTTACAAAAAAAACCCCTAATCTTCCATTCTTAATAAATTGTTACTATGTTTTATTTTTATTTGATTTGCTTGACCATCAATGTGGAAAAATTAAGAATCAACCAAGAGAAAAAAGTCAGATTTTAAGGGGAATACAATTATCATTTTAGGAGTTACGTGATATGAGCTAAATAAAGAGAATTACTGAGTATTTATTTCATTGTAAGAAGGTTATCACTTTAACTTGTGGTTCTATATTAGACATTTGATGATGTATGTGACTACTCATGCCAAAGAATATTCTTACTTATAAACAAACAAATTCCAATAGCACAGAAGACTCAACTTCTTTAGAAATTTAATGCAATAAAACCTTGGTTAGCCAACACTTAACTCACTACTGCCAGTACACAAGAGGCATTTACTGAGCTAGTGAAAAACATAAAAAATGATTTTCAGGAACTACATAAATTCAGTGCCTAAGACATAGAATTTTAACATAAGAAAACACTGATTATACTGGTGATTTGAAATCCTCATTACAGATGCCTTCATCAAGAATCAAAATTGCTTAACCTAGTTCAAATTACTACTATGCTTTCCACTTTTCCCTTCAAAATGTCACTCCACAGAGCAGAGGAAAGCAGATGTTGACTGGGAGGAGGAAGGATGAGGGAGTGCTTTCTGCATGTGCTCTGCAAAGTTTGATTTTTACTGTTGGGTGCTACAAGATGGTGCTCCTTTAGAGATAAAAAGAGATTTGGAGGACCCATGGACAACACAATCAATGAGTGGATTAGGTGGGAAAAGTAGACCATAAGCTGCATGTTTACATAAAAACAGCTGGCATGGAAGAAGTTATTTTCTCTGTCAGTCAAAACTATCCTGCTCTGTGACCACCATTATCTTAGAGGAAAATTACCAAGCTTTTAAATACTTGCCTTGAAGAGAAAAAAAAATCAGCACACATTAAAAAATAAAATATGAATATATTGTGTTACTCAAATGTGCATTTGATTAAGAACTTGAATATGAGGGAGAAGTAAAGAGATGGCAGTGAAAAAGACATAAGCCAGTATTGATGACTTTGAAGATGAGTAAGTGGGGATATGAGCCAAAGAATATGGGCAGCCTCTAGAAACCTAAAAATGCAAAAAAACAGATTCTCCCCCAGACACTCCAGAAAGAAATAGAGGACTCCTACCACCTCTATTTTAGCCCAGTGAGACTCATTTCAGACTTCTCTATAATTGGAAGACAGTAAGTTAGTGTTGTTTTAGGACACCAAGCTTATGGTATAATATGTTACAGCAGCAATAATAACCCTATACATACAAGTATGACCAAAATTCTATGAAAGGACAAAAATGGAAGTACCTAGTTCTGCTTGGATGCTTAATGAAGATGGGCCAGAATCAAAAGTCATTCATGAGCAGAAATGTTCTATTATTTAGGCATGATGTTATGATGAATTCCACAATTACAAGCTTCATTTTTCATCACATATCAAAAGATTTAAATTCAAGCGGTAACAATTTATAGATGGGTAATTTGTATAATTCATGTAGCCTCTGGTTTTCCACATGAGATGATTTTATGAATAGAATCCATGAAAATAAAAGCAATTTGAGCACATCTTTAAAAAAATGTTTAAATAAACATTATGATTTAACAACTTCTGCCAAGCCCTGTCAAAAGAAGCAAGAAACATGAACACTTTCTAATACCAGATGTGAAGTGGTTCTTCCTAGCGTGAAGTCTAAATACATTAGTGACTCAGCACTGTGACAGCACCCTTGAGACGATTCAAAGTACAGTACTAAGAAAATTAATGATATGTTTGTGAGGGATTCAACCTAAATGTCTGCATATAGATACGACAATAGTATTTCTTTGTAGATATGTAGTCATATTTTCAAATTTGTTAAGATAATGTAATAAGGAATGCTATTTTGGTTTTGAATCCCCTGTTCAGTATTACCAACTGATCGGGGCACCAGATCCAGTTTTGCCCTGTACCAGAATGTTTGAATTTTTAAAATCACCATGCCTGGAAGGAAATGCACACACACACACACACACACACACACACACTTATGTCAATAAATCTTGATTCTGCACACTTGTGAAAAATTATCACTAAACACAAATTTAATATTTTGAATTTTATTTTCCCAACAAAGAGCACCACTAGAAAAAACACGAAATCCATTTATTTTATTGAACTATAATTTAAAATATGCAAGATTAATATTTGGAACTCACTACTGATGAAGGATTGAAGATAAATTTTAAAAATATGAAATCACTGAGGCATCTAGGTAACTCAGTTGGTTAAGCGTCAGACTCTTGATTTTGGCTCAGGTCAAAATCTTGGGGTTGCGAGATGGGTTGGGCTCTGTGGTGAGCATGGAGCTCACTTAAGATTTTCCCTCACCATCTGCCCAGCCAACAGCCCCCCCACCCCACCCACCGCTCAGGTGCATGCCCTCTCTCTCTCAAAAAATTTCTTAAAGAAATTCTTTAAGGTTATTGATTTTCCTCAAATTCTTCTCTTTCAGTCCTGTCTGGGTACTGCTCTAAGACTGGCTTCTCCCCTACGAGTGCTATAAAATCAAAGCACAAAGTTTAGGATAGACATTAACTTCTATGAGGGGCATTGTCATTTATCCCATCCAAATTAGATGAATCAACAAGCAAAGTGCAAATTCTTCTGTCACATTAAAAATATTATCAACATACATGAAACTGATTTAAAATATGCTCATGGAAGTTTAGTATGAGGATTGTAACTTCACTCCGAGTCTTTGGTTAAGGTTGGAGAACAGCCAAAATGTTACAGCTGTATTTCCAGTACTAATTGCCTCCATCCATGATTTCAATGAATAATGTGCATAGATTTTGCAATCCTTTTTTTTTTTTTTTTGTATTGTGTGTTTGGTCTGATTATTGGAATGTGATTTTTTTAAAGATTTTATTTATTCATTTGAGAGAGAGACAGAGAGAACAAGCAAGGGGAGAGACAGGGGGAGATGGAGAAGCAGACTCCCTGATGAGCTGAGAGCCCAAGGTATGGCTCAATCCCAGGACCCTGAGATCATGACCTGAGTTGAAGGCAAATGCTTAACCATGTGAGCCACCCAGGCACCCCTGCCCTTGATCTTAGTCAAAAAGTCGAGAAGCGATACCCACCCAGGCACCCCTGGAATGTGATTTTATGTCTGCTAGGTTTAATAATAAAATTGTTTCTTTTTCATTTCTCTTTTATATTTGATTTTCCTAGAAACTTCATTTTTTATATTTCATATTTCACTGTATTTTACAAAAACTGTTGATCACAGACCTTTAAAAATTGAAAAAGCAAACTGTCCTCTACCACAGATGGCTTGAGAAATATAGTATAAAATCTACTCCATCTTAAAGATAAGGGGAAAAAAAGCCATAGAAAGATTAATAGTTTTTCACAGAAAAAAATCAACTTGTATTGTAGTGAGATGCCCCAAGAATGTTAATAAATATCAGTCTACAAATTGGAGTAGTCTTTAGAGAAGTCCCACAGTGTGTTGGCATTGAGCCCTGTCTTGTTAAAATTTTAATTAATAACCAGGAGGAAGACAGATAAGGGCATGGCTCTAAGATTTGTAGATGGCAGCAAGCTGGGAGTGATAACTAAAGCATTAGAAACAAAATTAAAAGCAAAAATGGTTTTGACCATCTGGTATTCTGTGTAGAAACCTAGACAAAATTTTATAGAAATCTAACGGAAGTCTGGTGGTATATATAAAACTTGGTGGTATAATTTCAGGAAAAAAGGAAACCTTAAAACAAAACAAAACAAACTAAAACCCTATAGATTTGAATTGGACTTACATGGACATTGTAATTAGCAGCAGGAGGTCCTAAAAATTCTAATAGAAAGACACCCAATTTGCAAAATGGGTTAATAGGTGTTCTATGTCACTACTCTCCTGGCTCAAAGAACATCTTCAAACTATATTTTTATTTCTGCTTTTGTCAGATGTAAAGGATGTTTCTTGCCATCACAGAAAGCAATCAATTTGTCCAAGTCCTAAAGCTAATGGCCTAAGGCCTAACGTGTGACCCAGACCTTCGGTCAGCTTCCTCCAATCGGGAGGGGCCACGGGATTCCAGGTGCAAGAGGAGAGCAGGGCAGCATGTTTGGGGCACAGATGAGAGCCTGTCTGTGCCAACATGACACTCGACAGGTGACAGGTTGACTCTGGATGTCGGCGGCTCTCCTGGAGGACAGCGAGAATGACAGCCTGGTGCCCAATGCTCTTCCCCGTCTCTCCCCCCGTTGTGACGGAAGGTCAGTCAGCCTTCACCACGCGGGAGCTTGGTTCTCCATTTTTTCTCTTGGATTCTCCACCTCCTCTCTTTTCCTTTTCCTTTCTCCTCTCCATCAGCTAACAAAATAGGAATCATACTGAATGCACTCCAACAGGTGCACAGCGGCATGTGCGGTCCAAGGGGAGGGGACCGCCTGGGAAGCCACCGCACACCTGCTACCTCTTTTGGCTTCTCAATTTTAACTGATTTTTTTTTCCAGAGAAATGTCTCATGGCTATGCTAACATTAATAATAATAATTTATAATCTCACTGTTATATTATGACATATATGGCATTTACTTATTTTATCGGGCTTTAAGGAAATTTGGGGGTGCACAGTAGGCAACCCCAAGTCATCCTTCCCATGCCTCCAACTCCCCATTTCTCAGATGTGGACAATAATGGCATCACGCCGTGTTTTTATATCCCTATTACTGGTTTTATTCACATGCGATAGTTCAAGTGCCCCAAATTAACCTTTGCCTCCAAGAAGTTACCGACAAATTCCGAGAGCTCCACAGAAGGCCGCTTTGTGCGTTCTCAGAGCTCCTCTGCTCACATTCTTCCTGCCACCACCACCTCCGCTGTGACCCCATGGGGTGAGGGGGAGGGACCCTGTCTGTGGCGTGGGACCTCTGGTCCCCACACTTGAGGCCCCCCAAGCCTGCAACTGCACCGGGACCCTGGGTGGGCCCGCCTAGATGTGCCACAGCCGGATGAGCCTGTGAGCAAATGAAAACCCGCCTGGGAGTCTCAGAGGTTCACCTTCCTTAGTGACAACTAGCTCAGAGTGACACCTTCTTCCTTTCTCCTTAGATGTTCACACATCTCCAAAGCCACTTTATGACCAGCACGGTGAAGTCTTTCCTAGCGCCCCTAAGAACCTGAGATTCACCTTGCCCCAGGATGATTAAAATGGAAATAAACATTCCCTCAAGCAGAGAGTTTCCTTGCAACACCTTTAAGAATGGAGAAGCCCCAGGCCCTGAAACACAACTGCCTACCATTCCGACAAAAACACAGCTGTAATGGATGCCATTAAATCCTCAGGAGTGCCTTTTACCAGAGATCCAAACTCCTTATCCCCTATGAAGACCTGTGTGAAAATAAGGAAAAGTATATAGAAACAGATGAGTGAACGAAGTTTTAGAAAAAAGAAATGTCAAAAAGAAATAACTTACATTGTGGCTATCCTGCCGACAACAAATCCCAGGCTGGTTATAAACACAAGCTAGTGTCACAACTAGATGTTTCTTTCCAAGGGCTACTTTCCTTCATTCAGATCTATTTTCAAATTCCTAGGTAGGTATTTGTTTTTTCTTTTACATACGAAGACACAGAATGTAAAATAGTTATGAAATTCTGATGAATAGAAAAGCACATGTATTTTTCTTTCATTTATTTGACACAGAGAGAGAGAGCAGAAGAGCATAAGCAGGGGGAGTGGCAAAGGGAAGGGGAGAAGCAGGCTCCCTGCTAAGACAGGGAGCCTGGTGCAGAACTGGTCTAGGACCCTGGGATCATGACCCGAGGCAAAGGGAGTCACTTTGTCAACTGAGTCACCCAGGTGCCCCTGTTTTTCTACTGAATGAGATGTGTCTCGAGGGTAAATTCCTAGAATCTGGATTTCAGGATCAAAAGGTTAACATATATCTAGTTTGGCTAGAAATTTCAAAATTCTCCTCCACAAGGATTTTACCAATAAGCTTTTCCTATTAGATACACAGAACTTCACATTTCTCTGTACTCGTGCTAGCAGAGTGTGTTATAGTTCTTAATTTTGCCATTCTGATAGGTATGATAGTTTTTGTGTGCATCTTTTGATTATGAGTGATTTTGAACATATTTTAATATTTTCAGATCACTTTTAAATGTTTTTAGTAAATTATCTGTTTTTTATCCATTGTTATAGAGGGTGGAGGTTTTTTTGTATATTTTTCTCACATTTTTAAAACTTCTCTGTTACTGTGGTATTAGTCTTTTATCAATGATATAGTAACTTATATGCTCATTTTCCACTTTTCTTTGTGTATTGTTTTGGTGGTTTTGCCATGCAATTTTTTTTAGTTGTATGCAGTTAAATATATCACATTTTAATTTTATTATACATGAACTCCTGTAGATTAAAAAGGCAGATGCAGTAGCAGTTTATTTTATTTATATGTTTTTTAAAGAAAAAGCCCCAAATCAATACAGCTTTAATTGCATCTTTGAAATATCACAAATAGTCTGAAAAATTATCCAGCATCTTTATGTTTTTCTGTAGCTGGACAATTTAGATCTTATTCATTGGCCTGTGAACTGTTTCTTTTCCAGAAAAAAATGCCATCTGAAAATTTTCTGATATCCTTGTTTTTAACTGTTGTGACTTACTGAATTAAAGCAGCTGAGTTTGATACAAGTTCAAGGTCATTTCCTTCAAGAATTAACTGATCTTTCTGGGCTTGAGACAGTGGACAAGCAACCTGGCCTCATCCAAGCCCTGTGGATAGATTTTTCAGGCAGCAAATTTCAGATTTCAACAAGAGAACCACTCTTCTGAATAACCACATTGACGGGGAAGTGAGCATACACTCGTCTGGTAATGGAAGCCCAGTGTGACACCCTTGACCGTGTTCTGTACAGGATTGCAGATCCTATGATAGTAGCCAGTTCTCTTCTATTTCCACCATTTGTCAACTCAGAGCCTCTTCTTCTCTTTCCAAGGAGACTGAGTTCTATGCTTATGTGATTGAAGTCCCTCCAGAGGGTTCCTCTGGGGCCCTTCACAATGACATTGCGTCCCTTCAGAGTGATGTTGACATTTTCCAGAATGTCAGCAGTCTGATTGCTGAGAATGGTCTTCATTCTCACAGTAGATGTGGCAAAAGGCAGTAACGTTTTTGATGGTTTTTATACCTTCTTGAATATATGTTTCTATCTGTTTCATTGATTCAACCTAAAATACATCCTTTAGCATTTCTCGTAGCTCAAATGAGTTGGAGAGCATTTTTTCAGGTTTTGTTTATGATACAATGACTTTATTTCTTTTTTCCTGAGACAACTGTGAGACAACTCTCTTTCTCCTGAGACAACCCTCAGGCTAGAAGTGGTTTACAGAATTCTGGATTGACAGTTTGGGTTTTTTGTTTTTGTGTGTGTGTCTTTTTTTTTTATTACTGTAAAGATGTTGGTCCAATATCCTCTAAAATCATTATTTTCGAGCCATGAATCCTCTGAAATATTGTTCCATTGATATGTAGTGTCATTTTCCTCTTTTCATCTAAAAAACTGCTTTTGGATGATATTTTTATCTTTGATTTACTTTGTTTTGACTATGGTGGGTCTAGTCATAGTTTTCTTCCTTTTTTAACCTGTTTAAGGTTTTCTGAAGTCATTGAATAAAAATTTAACTTGCAATAAATTTTAGAAAATTTCAGTGAATATTTTTCTAGTATCTTTTCAGTCCCATTCTTCTTTTTTTTTCCCTCTGTGACTCCAAATATGTGTATGTCATTTCTCCCAAATATTTCTAATGTTCTGTGCAGTTTTTCAATCATTTCTATGTATCTGTCTTCAGGTTCACATCTTCTGCTCTCCCCATTCTGCTATAACAATATTAGACAATTTTGTTTAGTCTTTTTAAATTTCAGATATTGCCTTTTTTTAGTTTTATTTACTGATTGAAATTTCCATTTTTCAGATATTGCAGAATAATTTTCCCTTATGTCACAAAGCATGATTATAATAGCTGCTTTAAAATCCTCAGGGGTCTCAGGGTATCCGGGTGGCTCAGTTGGTCAAGCATCTGACTCTTAATTTCATTTCAGGTCATGATCTCAGGGTTGTGAGACCTATCCCTCATTGGGCTTCATGCTCAGTGGGAGTCTGCTTGTCTCCCTCTTCCTCTGCCCCTCCCCTTGGCTCCCATGCATATTCTCATTTTCTTTCTCTCTCTCAAACAAATCTCTAAAATCTCGGTCTCCTAATTCCAAAATCTGGATCTTCTAATAGTCCGTCTCACACAATCGTCTTCAGTACTGAATATAGGTTCCATCTCCATATTTCTTCATGTATTAAGCATTTTAGATTGTATCTTACACTTTGGAAAATTTATCTGGTGGGAATCTGGATTCTGTTATTTTACCTTAAAGAAACTTTCTGTTTTGTTTGTTTTTAGTAGGTAATTAATTTGATTGTTCTCAGATTGAAAGTCAGACTTTTGAGTAGCAGGCCAACTTTGTTCAGCTATTATGTCTTCGTATAAACTACTAAGATGCTGTCCTTGGCATTTGTGTTTAGGGTTGGCCAGATATTTAGGCAGAGTTAACGCACAGAATTTGTGCCCCAATCTCTTACACTCCCCTTTCCCAGTTTCCTTGTTCACTCTCCAGTGAAGTTTTTTCTTGGCCTTGTAGCAGCCGCGTGCTGTACAGGGGAGGCCTGCCATCTTGGCTAGAAGTGGAGAGAACAACCAACTCAGCAGGGCCATTCCTTCTTCCAATGAGGAATTTCTTTGGAAGTTCTGCTACCGTTGGATCATTCTCCAGTGTCTTCCAGGGGTTGCGTGCTTGTTTACTTACCATTTATTTCTGTAGTTTCTCTGGAGTTTATAGCTGCTATCTGTAAATGGGTTGATAAAACCAGAGATTACTCAGCTTTTAAGAGAAGTGAACTCAAGCATGGATATCCAGGATAAAGACAAGATTTCAAAGTAATCAGATCATTCTAACTAGAATAGATTTATCCTAATGCTCTCTCACATATTTATTTTCTCCAAGCTTCATTGCCTTTTTAATAATTTACAGTTTGTGTTTTTACTTTTTTCCCCAGGTTTATTGAGGTATGACTGCGATTAGGTAGTATGGACATTTAAACAATATTAGTTCTTCCAGTCCATGAGCATGATAAATCTTACCATTTATGGTAAGATTTCTTTCATAAGTGTTTTCTAGTTTTCAGTGTATGGATCTTTCACCTCCTTGGTTAAAGTTATTCCTAAGTATTTTACCATTTTCAATGCTATTATGAGGGGATCATTTTCTTTCTTTTTTTCAGAAATTTCATAGTGTATAGAAATACAACAGATTTCTGTATGTTGATTTTATATGCTGCAACTTTACTGATTTCATTGATTATTTCCAACAGTTTTTACTGGAGTCTTTAAGGTTTTCTATATGTAAAATCATGTCATCTACAAACAGAGACAGTTTTACTCCTTCCTTTCACTTCTTATTTTTGCCTAATTGCTTCTGACTAATACTATGATGACTAGGAGTGGTGAGAGTGGACACCCTTTATCTTGTTCCTGCTCTTAGAAGTAAAGCTCTCAATCTTTCACCATTGCGTATATTGTTAGCTGTGGGCTTCTTATATACAGACTTTATTATGTTGATGTACATTCTTTCCATACCTAGTTTGTTCAGTTTTTATCTGGAAAGAAATTGCATTTTGTCAAAGGATTTCCCTGTATCTATTGAGATAATCATGTGATTTTTATTCATTCTATTAATGTGGTGTATCAATTTATTGATTTTTGGATATTTGACCATTCCTGTATCCCAAGGAGGAATCCAATTCATCATGGTGTGTGATCTTTTTAATATGCTGTTGAATTCATTTGCTAGCATTTTTTGAGAATTTTTACATCTATATTGAGGATATTGACCAATAGTTTTCTTTTCTTACAGTGTCCTTGTCTGACGTTCATATCAGGGTTATGCTGGTCTGGTAAAATGAGTTCGGGAGTGTTCCCTCCTCTTCTGTTTTTTCAAAGAGTTTGAGAAAGACTGGTGTTAATTCATTTTTAAATGTTTTATGGAATTCACTAGTGAAACAAACCATCTGGTCTTGGGCTTTTCTTTATTAGGAGTTTTTGATTACTAATTCAACCTTCTTACTTATTATTGCTCTATTCAGATTTTACATTTCTTCATGAAATAGGTTGTATATTTTTAGAAACATATCTATTTCTTCTAGGTTGATCAATTTTTTGGTGTATCATTGTTTACAGTAGTGTCTCATAATCCTTTGTATTTCTATGGCAATGATTGTGATTTCTTTCATCTCTGCTTTTTTTTTTTTTTTGGTAAGTTTAGCTAAAGGTTTGTCAATTTTGCTTATCTTTCAAAGACAGTATTAGTATACTAGTAACTTACCATTGTTAATCTTTTCTATTGTTTCCTATTCTCTCATTTATTTCTATACAAGTCTTTATTATTTTCTTCCATCTACTAAATTTGGGCTTAATTTGTTCTTTTTCTAGTTCCCTGAGATGTAATGTTAGATTGTTTACTTAAGATCTTTCTTTTTCTTAATGCAATCATTTATAGCTATAATTCTTCCTCTTACAACTGCTTTTGATGCATCTCTTAAGTTTTTGTATGTTGTGTTCCATTTCATTTGTCTCAAGATACACTTTTATATCCTTTCTTAAACTTCTTCTTTGATCAACTGGTATTTCAGTATTATGTTGTTTAATTTACATGTATTTGTGAATTTTCCAGCTTTCCTCCTATTATTGATTTCTGTTGAAATCAATAGGTGGGAAGAGTCACTGGCCGGTACTACTACAAGCAGGAATTGTGGTCCACCATGATCTGAATACTGGCTTCTCTTAAGTCCCACCCTTCTTCTGTGTCTTTCTCTGATTCCCAATTATTGAATCCCACAGATTCTTCGGTGATCTCTATGAGGCAAAACCTGAGTGAGCCTCCTGAGAAGCAGCTCACAATGTGGGGAAACTGAATATGTATCTTAGGCTCTCTTTTCCCAGTGGACAACCTACAGGCTTAGGGAGCCCCACTTGGTGAGGCAGTGTGCCAGCCTTGGGGATGGCGATGTAGTCAAAATGTAGCCTCTCCTTTTGCACGTGTCTAGTGCTTTTCCTCTCAGTCACTGGAGTCCAGAGAGGTGCTGCAGCTTCATCTCCAGGTTCTGGCAGTTTCATAACGGTATCCTCTCTACAAATCATTGCTAGTTGTTCTTTTTGTGAGAGTAAAGAATGACCTATGTCACCATCTGCCTTGAGGACTGATGTGTGATGCACTGTGGTAGAGACTGTGGACACAAATCTGGGTAATGGTCGTCTCATCCTGTGCAGCCTGCAGCCTTGGTGCTGTCCTGCATAAGAAAGAGCTGAATTTTCTGAAGGAGAAGCTGGGGGCAGCTCTATTGGCAGAACCAAAGCTGGACCCAGAGCCAGAGCATCTCTTTTTGGTACTGCAGCTGCCACCAAAGGCTACCATAGTCTTTCATGAACTTTTAGCACAAAACCAATTATCATTCAATTAAAAAAAATGAATACTTTTGCTGGTAGTTGCAGTTCAATCAGCCTCCTGTTAACATTTCAAAGTAAGTTACCTACAACAATGCCTTATAAAATAATATTTCAGTGACTATGAGAGATATCATAATTGCAATAGCAAGTAACCTAGGTTCATCTTTATTGAAAAACTTGGGTAAAATAACATTTGACCGATAATAATCTGGGCTCAGGAAGGCATGCATACAACATGGATCCTCTCAATTATTCAATTTGGAAGTTACTCTATCATTTCTATGGAAGATAATAAAGAGCTAGGAACAAAAGTGGCAAAGTTAATGATGAGACCTGGGATTTATCCTCTTTTTGCATTAATTGGCCCAGTTCTTTACTGAAAGTGAGAGAATGAATACCAAGGATGCTTGTGTAAGTGGAGTCTGTTTGAGTAGGTTTGAGCCTCCATGCTGAATGGTCCTTATAAACTACAGAGTACATATCATTAGCATATCAAAAATATTTGGAACAATATTGGAACAATTTGGAAGATTTTTTTTTTCTCTTATTGCAGGTTTTCTCTGAAAGGGGCTAGTAAGGAGTGTATCCTGGGATATGAGTTTTATTTCAAGGTTACTGAAAAATCACAGGAGTGCAGTCACATGGAAAACTGATGAATAATATCCAGAGGGCATTGCTAGCAAGATAACCCATAGTTTCAAGACACTTGAAAAATGATGATAAGGAAACATTTTAAATCTAGTTTGTTGCTAGTGAGAGTAAAAAATATATTTTGACAGAAAACCAACTCTTTTATCCAAGTTTAACTATAAATTATAGATTTGTAACCTTCCAATTTATAATGAATACCTATCATCTTGCAGTAATAAACTCTCACATTCAGGAGATACTTGGTCTTTAAAACACAGATTTGTTGCCTAAAATAATATAAAATAAAATAGATTTAAGGCTATTTAGGATATTCATGTATTTTTACTTAATAGTAAGTATTTGGGTAATTTTCAGGATGTTTTTACATATCAATTTTACAAATGACAATGTACCACTTATAAAGATCATTTATGTAACCTAGGTATTATTTTTTGCATAGCCAGACTAGGTGATCATGAAGATTCCTTCCAGCTCTAAAATTATTTCTTTCCAGTTGAACACTGTCTATTATTTACTGTTGTCTAGAAACCAAAAACTCCTAACCTGATAAAGTAGCCTTAAGATACACTAACTCATAAATATACATAAAGTAATATAAATGAAA
Organism: Nasua narica; assembly: GCA_028533885.1. Taxonomy (NCBI): domain Eukaryota; kingdom Metazoa; phylum Chordata; class Mammalia; order Carnivora; family Procyonidae; genus Nasua; species Nasua narica. The sequence continues at coordinate 71,861,213 of CM052808.1, forward strand.
ATGTGAATAAACATGTACTCATCAACCAACTAAAGGAAACAAACATTACTTTATTTTATAGTTGGAGACCCCTGTGTAGCTCTAAGAAAGTTAGCCTTACATTCAGTGTCTAAGACTTATCCAGAAAACTGCATGCTTACTCTTTTGATGAATGACAAGATAGATGTCATGCCTTTGACTGAATTGAGAAAATTAGAGAAAGAGAGAGAGAGAGAAGTACAGGAAAGAAAACCATGGGAGAGCAGAACCAAATTCTGCAGAAAAACTCTGGCCAGATTTCTGGCAGATCCAGAAACTAGGACGGTACATAACAGTTTGAGCATGCCAGATAGAAAGAACTGAAGACACGTTTCAGCGTCTGTTGATAACGAGGAGGCAGAATTTGTGGTTTCAGTTTAGTCAAGCTAATGTTTTAAAATAAAGGTTTAAATCCCATGTGAATTTAATCCTAGAATAGGAGGGGACATAGAGCTGAAGAATCAGTGGACAAAATTTCTCTGTTTGATGAAAGGCACACATTTACAGATTTAAGAAGTTCATCAATGTCAAGCAGAATAAATACAAAGAAAATAACCCACAGGCGAATCATAATAAACTGTTGACAATCAAGCCAAAAGAAAAATTTCAAAGTGAGGATTTAAGATGAACACTTTAAAAATACATGGGGGCAATGATATGAGTGATTGATGACCTTTCATCAAAATCAACAGAAACCAGAAGATACATTTCAAAATTTCTTTCAAAATATCTTTCAAAAATTAAAGGAAAATGACAATATTTTCCAATGAGAGAGAGAATGAGAGTGCGTTCTCAGCAGCTTTGTACTAAGAGTTTTAAGGAAGTCCTTCAGGCTGAAGGGAATGGTAAGGATATACAATGTATAAGCAAACTCGATGGAATTGACAATTATAAAATATTTTACCTAACAGTATCAGCATAGTCATTCTTTCCAAGTGCACAAAGTACAATTAACAAGATAGACCATATTATTCTAGACTTGAAATGATTCTAAGCATCTTATCTACCCACAACAAAATAAAATTATAATAAAAGAAAGGAAACATCTAAATGTTTGAAAACTAAATGCATATTTCCAACTATCCTACGATTAGATAATAAATAATAATGAAAGAATAAAAGTTCTAAGGGCCTATAATCATCTACTCCTAGCCATGTCTGGTTCTGCTGCAGTGTACCCTTCTTACAAGCAGGAGTGAGATAGAATATGAAGAATTAAAAAGGGTCTCTGAAGAGAATTCATCACTATCACGTTCATTGTCCTCTGGTCTAACATGAAAGCTAGGAGAATCCTACCCTAAGAACAGAATACGAAGTAGTAAATCAGGAATGACATGGTTGACACCAATATTTTCGATCTATTTCTTTTTCATTCACAATGCCTTGAAACAACAGTCACCCAGTTCATTTTCAAAGTTTGGTGCTGACTTGTACTCTGCCTAATACTGACCATTAGAAAGGCTAGGAATTGGGTTGGGTTGTTCTCTGGCCATTTTATTGTTTTAGGTGTTTCCTGGGATAATCTGGATGATGTCCTTATGAATCTTTCACTCTACCTTGTCGTAGCTGTCATTTCATAAATGGTCATTAAAGGAAAAGAAGTAGATAAAGGAAAGAAAAAAGGAAAAAAAAGAAATTAAATATGTTCCTATTTCTATAAATTATAAAAAGAAAACTTCACAAAATAAGTCTAATTAAGCTTTAAATTATGTCCTCTGAAAGATGTTTTAAATTAATGAAGCAGATTTATTTGGAATTTAATTTGAGCTGGAAGTGTTGAATGAAAGGCTGTTCACATCTTTTAGTCTTTTAATATCTATTGCCATTTATTATTCATGAAAATTCTGTGAACAGTAGCACTATGTAAAAGCACTTATTTTAGTTAAAAAAATAAAGTCATCTATTTTTAAAATAATTTATTATTTTGGGGGAAAAGTCTGATTTCAAACTGTTTTCATAACTTTTGAGCTTGAACAGTTATTCATTTGCTTAATAGCCATTTTAACTCAGTTTCTAAATTTTGTATTTAATCCTGATGATACTATTTTGGGGCGGAATACTTTGATATGTTTTTTCTTTAAGTTTTCAATTAGTTTCTCCCATTATTTTAAAACAATTATTCTAATAGCATCACACATAAGCATAAGGAAAAATAAAAACACTCATCTGAAATTCCAATACCCAAAGATAACCACTGCTAACATTTGACTCATAATAATCCAGAAGTATGTGTGTATAAAATATGACTATATAAATAAAATTCAGATATAGATGGCTATAAGCATTAGACTGAATAATTTGAAATTACTGATATTTAATCATTGTTGACCTATTAAAATGACCATTTGACATACTTCAGTCTAATCTATAGATTTATCCAATATTAAAGTAAGATTCTTTTATAGTTGTTTCTCACAATTAATTAATAAAAAATTACCAGAAGGATTTCTCTAGTAAGCTACTATATATCTTCATTGATTTTTCTTACCCCTTCAGGAAGTTTCAATGTCTTGATATGATAAAAAACACTTGTAATGAATATCCTTATATGTACATCTTTCCTGTTTCTTTTTTGTTTTCCTATGGAATAGAATGCTTGAAATGGGAATTCTGGGCCAAAAGGCAATGTGTGGTGGTGAAAGAGACGATCTTTAAAATATCTGACATACGGCCAACTTGCTTTTACTAAGAATATATACTTATATTTCCAAAGCTGTAGTTGATAATTTACTTTTTTGCTATATCCACCAAAATGTGTGTTCTTTTTCTTGTCCTACACACTAAGATATAATACTGATTTCTTCTAAATTTGAATTTATGTAATTAATAATGGCATTGATGGTATTAATATTTTTTGGTCAGTTGTATTTTTTGACTTTCCGAGTTGCTCTTTTTTGAAAAAAAAAAAAAAGATTTTATTTATTTATTTGATGGAGAGATCACAAGTAGGCAGAGAAGCAGGCAGAGAGAGGGGGGAAGCAGGCTTCCCACTGAGCAGAGAGCCCGACTTGGGGCTCGATCCCAGGACCCTGAGATCATGACCTGAGCTGAAGACAGAGGCTTTAACCCACTGAGCCACCCAGGTGCCCCCCGAGTTGCTCTTTATCCAGGCAGAAGATGCATTCTATTCTCATACTGTGTAAATCAAGAAATAACAGAAACACAGTTTTAACATAACCATTGTGTTAACATATATTGGTGCCTATTTGCTTGAGGTAAGGAAACTTCTGTGGGTTGACAAGGTAGTCACTATGATGACCGCTGATTTCTTTATGGAAGGATCCAGGACATTTGTGAAAATGCAGTGACCTCTACCAATCTTTTCTTTTTCAAAACTTGAAAGTAAGAGACCTTGATATTTGGTTCAGCATGACCCTAAAAATTATTGTATGTGCAGAAAAGGGCAAGAAAATACCAGAAATCAGATTACCATGAGAGGGGATTTGAGCCTGGTGATCCAGGCTCAACAAAAGTACCTTTTTGTTTTTGTTGTTTTTTGGTTTTTTTCCTCAGGGTTGGGGAGGGATGGATGAGTAGTTTCTGCATGCTATGTACCTAATGTAGGCAGCTTTTCTAGACCCAATAGCAATGTCCAGTAGGTTGTGCTCTAGAGAATATAATTAAGAAAAAAAAGAGAGAGCGAAAGCTAAAATGAATCGGACTTTTGTGCATGGGTCAACAATATGAACCGCACAGAAACAGTAGAAGCATGCAATTCTAGCCCCTGTAGACAAGTCACTCATTGAGTTCGTCAGGACCAGTCATCTATAATGACACTTTATACTAGTGAGAAGCAGGGAAACTTTTGGCCACATGGGATTATAGCTCTTTGTTCATATTACGTTTGGAAGTAGTTCTGAAACCTTTTGATTAAATCCCAAGGAACTTTAAGACATTTTTTCCCCTGTATTTCTTTTTTCCCCTCATTATTTAGTAGTGGGAAGATTGGCCTTTAAGGAGAAATAATTTGAAGTTTAAACTATGAATTGTAAAATAAAAGGAAAGTAATAGTATTTGTACTAGGAATTGGCAAAACAGATTATCCGCTTTATGCATTTTTTATCAATTTTAAGTTCTGTTATTTAAAGTTGCGATAATCATTTTTTGCCTACAAATACCCAGATCTTTTTCTACATTAAAGACCTTAAATCTTTACTTATTTATAGTGAAATTGTATTTTCTAATATTTTTTAATGCTCATATTGTTTGTTTTTTGACATAGAGAAGATTTAAAAATATTCATGCAAATTTCTTGGTCTTTTCTTATTTGGTTTCTGTCTTTGATAGCATGATTAGTTAGTCCAGCCCTCTTCGCCCACAATATTGTATGAACAATTATTTCCTCTTTGTCATTTGAAATGCTTGTGTTAACACTGCTTTCATTAATGCATCTGAAACACATTTTAGGGTACTCAGGGGAAAAATAAGATTGGTTCCTGCTATGCACAATATGCCTTATCCTCTACTGAATCAGAGGCACTGACAACAGTACTTCAGAAAGCCACTAAGACTGATAAACTTAAAATATACTAAAGAAATTAGCAATTGGGTCAAGAGTTAGAATTAATATTACTGGGCCTACATTCACCCTATTAATTGAAAATTGGATTCCAGTTAGATCCTGGTTCAGAACACTTCATCTTTATAAACCTGAAAGTAAAAGGACATGGTCAGATGTTAACAGAAGCTGTTTTTCAGTGAGGAGGTTTTGGGTGTTCTTCAAATTTCTTTACCCTCTCAAGACTTTCTGTAAAGAATACATTTTTTTTTTTTAAATCAGAACTCCCCTCTCAATGCCTTATTGAAAATAAAGAATATCACTCTTAAAAAGTGCTGACAAATGAAGGGAAGGGTAAGATAAAGACAAACATTTTCGTAAGTTATGGAAACAAAGAGGCAGGCAGAATCTCTGGCGATGTTGACTCAAGGAGGCACTCGGGCACACAGAAGTGGGATAGCTGCCGAAGCTGTTTTGCAGGCATTGATCCCTGAAAGATCGGAGTCAGATTAGGAGAGAAAAGAACTTGAGATACAGTTGATCCTTGGTATTTGCAGATTCTGTCTTGGCAAACTTGCCTCATCTCTAAAACTTACTTGGTAGAGCCAAATCAACGATCAAGACTCGTGTCCTATGCGGATACGCCAAGGCACTTGCCTCAGGTGCGCCCCCTGAGGTTCGACAGGGTCGGGCTGTCTCGCTGTTTCAGCTCTCCCACGGTGAACGAGTGTGCTACCGCTTCTCACCCCAACAATCGCGAGACTATGACGTTATTCCTCTTCGGCTACATTCTAAAACCAAGTGATACTGTTCACAACTATTTCCCACCCTCCTCCAGCTCCTGAACCCTTGGTGTTGTGCCTTCAGGAACTCAGCCAGTACAATCCTCCACATCCATTCCATGTCTCCTCTGCACATGCCTTTTCCTCTCTTGTCCCCACTATAACTTGGCTAACCCCAGAAGGCACTTTGAACTTCATTCAAGGGCTGGCGATGTTCTCTTTTGCTCTCCTCCTGCCTGCTTTGAAAGTGCCCTAGATTTTACTGTAAGCAGTGCTTTCCGTATTTCAGTAATCTCAGTTCCAAGATCTCCTTCTTAAAGCATTTCTTCCTACCTTACCAGTGTGCACCTGACAAAAGTCTCTGGTGCCACCAGAATCTAGGGTCCTTTATAACTCAGTGTCCTGAATCTCATTTCCTCCTAAGTCTTTCTCCCTTCATTCCATCCCCCCCACAAAACCTCACCTCACATTCTTTTATCCTGTCATCTCACTGTGACACTGCCACTTTTTGGTCAATCCAACTTGCCAGTTTTTCACATTTGCACGGGTGCAGCTGAACGAGGCTGGGAGAGACTGTGCCTAAATGCAGATCCAATCCCACCAAGGGGTCCTGAGGGCTACGGGCAATGGTGCAACACTTCCCCTCCCACCCTCTTTGCACTCTCACCTCCTACATAACCATTCTGTACCTTCTCTTACCACCTCCAACCTCCAATACCTCTTCTCCCACACAGCCATCCATCTCGCTACCTCTCTCACAAAGAAAACAGAAGTAGCCAAGAGTTTACTGGGATAATGGAGTCAAAGTGCTGTTAACCTACAACTATATGCACAAAAACTTACGTGAGTGAGTAACAAAAAAGGATAAATTTTAGGCCAGCAAAAATTGAGAAAAATGTTAAAATACACTTAGAATAGAAAAAAATAGATACAGATGAAAAACTTTGACGATGGCATAAAAAGGAAAAAAAAAGTAAATACATGGGTAAGTATAAACAAATATTGGGAATTTATTTTCCATTTCGCTGTAAGCCTCAAAATAACAGAAATAGGTACATTGTTTCTAAACCAGCAAAAGGGAAGGAGGAAGAATTATTTCAAAATGATTAAAAGAAGAAGAAAATTAAAAAAGGATATAGTAAATAGAGGTACAAACAAAGTGCATACTAATTATTATAAATAAATCCAAACAGATGAATAATCACAATGAAATCAAAAGATTAAACATTTGACATAATAAAAATAACGATTTTTAGAATAGGAATAAAAATCTAATTACATTCTATTTACAAGATGAATTTTAAAAATAAAAGGCCAGGGGTCTGAGTGGTTCAGTTGGTTAAGCATCTGACTCTTGGTTTCAGCTCAGGTCATGATCTCAAGATCATGAGATCAAGCCCTGCCTCGGGTCTGGACATGGAGCCTCCTTAAGATCCTCTCTCCCTTTGTTCCTCCCCCTATGCTCTCTCTCAATACATAGTTAAATAAACAAATGGCCAAAAATGTTTTAAAACATCAAGATGAAAATTACACGATAGGCTAATACTAAACAAAGAGGAAACTTGTTATGTAGTATTATCCAAAAAACATTGTTTAAACCAAAAGCAATGCTAGAGAAAAGAGAGTCACTATATTAAGGCTCTATTCATAAAATGTATAATAAATACTAAATATAACATGCATATGCCTTTAATGACATAAAACTTTTATAGTAATTGAAAGATTAGGAAAAACTCATATGGATACACGTTTGAATAAGAAAACTGTCAAGTTAGAGCCAGCAGATTTTCAGAGTATCTTACCCAACAAGTGGAGAATATCTACTATTTTTACACAATACATAGAACATTTACAAAAGTTGACCAGATACCAGTCCATATCCAGGCAAAGTCTTACATTGGACAAAATTAGTGCCACACAACTCCTAGTTTCCGACTGCAACGTACTGAAGATAAAAGGTGACCGTAAGAGATAAGTCAGAGAAACTCCCTAAATACGTGAATGCACATGGTTGTATAAGAGATCACACTGGGATTCAGAAAATACCTAGAAGGGCAAAATCAACAAGACAGTAAACAACAAATGCTGGAGAGGATGTGGAGAAAGGGGAACCCTCCTCCACTGTTGGTG